>OX422213.1:294733430-295333430 GCA_949130495.1 Sambucus nigra
AATATTCAACAAATTTCTCATAATTACTAACTCTCGTCACGTTAATAATTATAACATAATTAATTTCCGGATTTTTATTAAATAATTAACTTACATTAAATTTAATAAATCCCCAAATTAATATAGCATAAAAATACGGGGTATTACATAGGTGGTATCAGAGCATCATGTTCTAGTGTCCTTTAGGATCTGTGCGGCCTATTATGCTTTCAGCGTTGCTTTCTTTGATATAGAGCCCTAAATACTAGGAATGTTGTGTTCATCTCTATACATTGGGAATTCGTGCTTCTGCGATTTGATTGTTTGAATGATGAACTCATCCAAATTTATTTAAATTTTTAGATGGACCGTCAAGAAGAACTAGCTAGAACGGTTAAGGGAGTCAACGAGCAAGATCGACTCACACCTCAGGTATCCCCAGATAGAATATCAACCGCCGAGTTAGCAGGTATCGTAGCACAAGCAGTTACCACTGCGGTCTTGCAGTACCAAGAACGCAACACACAGCTCATGGGGGGCAAAAGATCTAGAGAGTACAATCAATCTGTCATGACTGGAAATAACAAGTGTGTGAAGACACAAAAAGCGCAACAACAAGCTCTTCAGGCCCATAAAATCCACGAGGGTAACAAATTGTACGGGGAAACCCAAAAGCGTCAGGGTCAACAAAGCCAAGGTCCAAGTGAAGTCACAAAGAGGTGTTTCAGTTGTGGAATGGATGATCACAAACGTAAATCTTGTCCGAATCAGACTGGGGATAAACTACAATCCGACCAGCGGAGAATTTTGAAACTTTGCTATAAATGTGTACAGCCGGGTCACAAGTGGATGGATTATCCTCACCCTGACATAGTCTTTTCGCAAATTTCCCCTCAAGGCCAGTAAGACCAAGGAAAAAGTGAGTCTAGTCAACAACGTGGTAAAGTGAAGCAGTTTCGAAAGAGGAATAAAGTCCCAAGTCAGCAAGGCCAACACCAACAGCAGCAGGGTCGGAGGGGGAGTAACTTCAGAGGCCGATGTTTTGGGTGTGGTAAGCACGGCCATAGGCCCCAGGATTGTCCGGAGGGAGATAGGCCCCCACAACAGCAGGGTGCCCGTAATGAGGCGCAGAGACCACTTTTCCCACCTGCCCTCCCAGCTCCAGCCCAGGCACCAGCCCTACCAGCCGTTCTAGCAGCTCCAGTGCAGCAGGGGCAGTTACAGTATGGACGTGTCTATAACGTCCACCAGGCAGTAGCTCCACAGGCACCACCAGTGATTGAGGGTATGTTTCCTATCCATGGTACTATGGGTCAGGTTTTGTTTGATACTTGGACAACGCATTATTTTTATAGCTACATATTATGCGAAGACCTTAGGGTTATTAACCACAGTAGAGAGCACAGTGACGTGTGTAGACTCACCACTGGGGAGTGGGTCGCTTATCTTCTTTATATGCTGAGGAGTGGGGGTAGATATTGGTAGTTTGGTATTACCTGCGGACATATTAGTCTTAGATATGCATGAGCATGATGTTATTATCGGTATGGATTGGCTCGCAGCTTATAGAGCCATGATTGATTGCTTCGGTGGGAGCATTGTTTTTTCCATTCCGGGGCAAGAGATGTTTGTAGTGGCGATGCCTCGTCCAGAGGGAGGCCCGACCGCTCATTTGTATTACCTAGAGGAGGATACCTCTAAGGAGGTTGTGATTCCTTTAGATTCGATTCCAGTTGTCGGGGAATATTCCGATGTGTTTCAGGAAATACCAGGCCTACCCCCCAGTCGAGAGATAGACTTTGTTATAGATTTATTGCCAGATACTAGACCTATAGCACGTGCTCCATATCGTATGGCTCCGGCGGAGATGTGAGAGTTACGAGATCAGATAGAGCAGCTGTCAGGTCAGTGCTTCATTCGCAGGAGTACCTCACCTTGGGGCGCTCCAGTTCTGTTTATGGAGAAGAGAGATGGTTCACTGAGGTTGTGTGTGGACTACCAGGAGTTGAACAAGGTCACGATACGGAATAAGTATCCGTTGCCTCGAATCGATGTCTGTTCGACCAGCTGAGGGGAGCAACTTTCTTTTCGAAGATAGATCTGAGGTCGGGGTACCATCAGCTACGTATTAGAGAGGAGGATGTTTCAAAGACTGCCTTCTTAACGAGATATAGGTCTTACGAGTTCAGAGTGATGCCATTTGGTCTCACAAATGCTCCAGCCGTATTCATGGACATAATGAACCGAGTATTCAGAGAGTTCTTGCATCAGTTTGTCATCGTCTTTATAGATGACATTTTGATATATTCACACTCCGAGGAGGAGCACGCCGAGCATTTGAGGCAGGTTCTTCAGACTCTACGAGAGCATCAGTGTATGCTAAGTACGAGAAGTGTGGATTCTGGTTGCGAGAAGTACAGTTCTTGGGGCATGTTGTTTCTGAGCAGGGGGTTGCAGTTGACCCGAGTAAAGCTTCAGCGGTGAGGGAATGGGGACAGCCCACGACACCGACGAAAGTGCGAAACTTCTTGGGGTTAGTCGGATACTACATGAGATTCATTCGGGGATTCTCCTAAATAGAGGGTCCATTAACGAATCTGACTTGCAAGGGAGTACCATATGTTTGGGATGACGCTTGTCAGTTGGCTTTCGACGAGCTGAAAGACAAGCTTACTTCAGCACCAGTTCTTGCGTTAGCAAAGCCGGGTGTGGAGTACCTGGTTTACACCGATGCCTCTCTACGGGGACTTGGGGGAGTACTTCAGTAGGAGGATAAGGCTATAGCTTTCGCCTCCCGCAAGCTTAAGCCGCATGAGAAGAATTACCCCACCCACGACCTGGAGTTAGCAGCGATCGTTTTTGCATTGAGAATATGGAGGCACTACTTATTGGGGGAGAAATTCCGCTTGTTCACAGACCACAAGTCACTGTAGTACCTATTCACTCAGCGAGAGCTGAATATGCGACAGCGCAGATGGTTAGAGTTTGTGAAGGACTATCAGTTTGACATACAATATCATCCGGGGAAGGCCAACGTAGTTGCTGATGCGTTGAGCCGTAGACCGGTAGACGAGGTAGCAGACGTCTGGAAAGCGAAGTGGAAGGAGTTAGGCCACCAGGACGCAGTAGCCCGTTCCTTCATATCTGTTATGACAGTCACTTCCAAGATTGTTATAAAGGTGATACAGGCACAGACCACAAACCACAGACCCATTTTTCCAGGAGCAGATTGCACGACTTTTAGCCGAGGGTGCTGAGTCCTATTCTGTTAGTTCTGATAGGGGTTTGAGGTTTAATGGAAGGTTAGTGGTTCTAGAAGGGGAAGAATTGCGTCATGCAGTGATGACCCATTCTTACGGGTCCCGATTTATGGTACATCCTGGGGGAGATAAGATGTATCAGGATATGAGGAGGCAATACTGTTGGAGTGGGATGAAGAAGGACATTGCTGAGTTCGTGCCCAAGTGTTCTACCTGCCAGCTGGTGAAGGTGGACCATCAGAAACCGTCAGGATTGCTTCAGCCTTTGGAAGTACCCGCGTGGAAGTGGGAGAGTATTTCCATGGATTTTATTACAGGGTTGCCTACATCATAGCGGGGCCACGATTCTATCTGGGTGATTGTAGACCGTTTGACCAAGGTGGCTCATTTTCTGCCGTTGCGGACAGACTATACCACAGGTCAGTATGCTCAGTTGTTCGTTGCTGAGGTTGTCAGATTACATGGGATGCCCCTGAATATTGTGTCAGATAGAGACAAGATTTTCGTCTCACATTTTTGGGAAAGCTTCAGGAGGCAATGGGTACTGAGTTGAGGTTGAGTTCAGCTTATCACCCACAGACAGATGGACAGACAAAGCGTACTAATCAGATGTTAGAGGATATGCTACGCATGTGTGTTCTTAATTTTGGAGGAGGTTGGGAGCCACATCTTCCCCTGGTAGAGTTTTCTTATAATAACTCTTATCAGTTTACGATTGGTATGGCTCCATTTGAGGCTTTGTATGGCAGGCCTTGTCGTTCTCCAACTTGTTGGCTCGAGGTGGGGGATAACAAGTTGCTAGGACCAGAGGTGATTCAGGAAACCTCCGCGAGGATTGAGATGTTCAGGAATCGCATTCGAGTAGCCCAGGACATGCAGAAGAGCTACGCCGATGCTAAACGGTTCTTCCGGGAGTTTAATGTGGGGGACCAAGTGTTACTGCGTGTATCTCCTATGAAAGGAGTGATGAGGTTCGGGAAGAAGGGGAAATTGGCCCCGAGGTACGTGGGACCATTTCCCATCATCGAGAGGATTGGTCCGGTAGAATATAGATTGGGACTGCCAGAACATTTGCATCGCATTCACGATGTATTCCACATCTCGTCGTTGAGACGGTATCTTCGGGATGATATGGCCCATACTCACATTGCGATAGATGAGATAGACTTACAGCCTGACAGCTCTTACGAGGAGAGACCGGTGGCTATCCTAGACTATAGTGAGAGGAGATTGAGGTCGAAGATAGTTCCACTTGTGCGAGTCCAGTGGGAGCATCATAATGTGGAGGAATCCACTTGGGAGCGCGAGGCCGATATGCGCGAGAGATATCCAGATTTGTTCTTACCAGGTATGCCTTGTTTTCTGAATTTCGGGACGAAATTCCGTTACTAGGGGGAAGTATGTAATACCCCGTATCTTTATGCTATATTAATTTGGGGATTTATTAAATTTAATGTAAGTTAATTATTTAATAAAAATCTGGAAATTAATTATGTTATAATTATTAACGTGACGAGAGTTAGTAATTATGGGAAATTTATTGAATATTACTAATGAGCAAACTAATATGTAATATTGGTTATATTGAATGTCACGAGTGAATAAAATGACAATTTTGGAAATTTGAGTCGGGATGCGCCCATGTCGCGTCGGGACTAAACTTTGATAAATAAAAGTGAATATTTTATAAGTCATTCGTATGGTCGTTTTGAGTGCGCCAACGCGTCCGGAAGGGTAGAGATAGTCAGAAAAGTGTACCCGGGGGTTTAGTTTGGATCTCGGAGAGTTTTTAGGCCAAATTAGTACCCCGGGAGGGCGTTTTGGACATTTCGCAATTATGGGTAATTAAACCCACGAAAATCAGTAACCTATATCAGCCATTTAGGTTATTCAGCTAGGGTTAGAAAACACAAACACAAGAACGGCCATAGGAGAGGAAGGAGAGAGCTCTCAAGGCAAAATTCAAGGCCCAAAATCCATCCGTTTGCACCGCCACCACCACCAACGCGTAGATCGCGCGACGGGCTACGCAACGACACCAAAATCATCTGAAAATCAGAACACCAAAAATCCCAGGCAATTGTTTATCTTTCTTATTTCGTTGATGCATCTTTCATATTAGTGTAGGAATGATTAGGGTGAGTTTTATGGAAGAAAACCTAAGATTTGAGATAGGAATCGCATGTAGTTATAGTTTAAATGATAATTATGGAAACCCATGCCATGTAGAGGAATTTACCCACGAAATTATGATGTTTATAAGAAGAAATTTCTGGAAAAACAGATTGGAACCATAATTTAGAGATTTCTAGGGTTCTTGATAATTGTATAGATCTTGGGCTGTTAATCCATGATTAAATGACTGAAATCCACATGCTTTACATTGAAAATACCTAATATGATGATATAAGGTTAGTAGTATCAATTCTGGGACGATTGGGATTAGAAAATATGAAAATTGTTGAAGTTAGGAGATGAAACCCGTAACTGCAGAATTTCAGTTTTCGCAGACCTGCTTGATCGATCGATCGAGCCCAGAGCTTCGATCGATCGAAGGTTCGATCGATCGAGCCCCAGACCTCGATCGATCGACCCCTCCTGGCAGACTCCTATTTCCCTTTTTAAATGAGTTAAATTCAATTTATCGTGAAATAATTCTTGGACATCCTTAATAAAGTATTTTGGGAGATAGGGAAGATCAGTAGGACATATGAATTATTTTGGGACTTTTAATATGAGACGAGAATTGTATTTTTGGGGATAATTACTTAAGGGTCGATGAATTTATGTATTAAAGGGGGAGATACATAAGAGGGTTACGTTGGAACATAAAAAGGACACCTACTGAATTTTATACTTGGGAAGATAGAGTCCACGTGAGTTACGTAATAAGATGGAAGAATCCTTCGAATTAAGGTTAGAGATGAACCCTTATACAGGATACCAATAATGTGAAAATAAGGATAAATGTCGTAACTATGGGATTTGAGATATACCTAATATTGTTATGGTAATATTAGTATAGTTATATGATTGTGTATGCATATACTATTTATGTGTGAAAATCATGCCCACGCTACTTACTATCCCTGAGGTTACCGCGTTGGGACAGTCTTATCTCGATGGGAACTTTATGGGGGATATTGACTTGTACCCTAGAAGATAGATATCCTTGGTACCGGCTATCACTGTGATAGTTCAGACGGTCCTAAGAGACGCAGGCATGTGCCATCCTCTTAGAGACTTGGAATCTATACTTCGCCTCAATATTGTTTGTGTATGTATGTTAATACAATTCGAGAGTGATTCCGAATGTATTCCCCTTAATATGAGTGATATGGGGCTTTGGATAGTAGAGTATGCCCGCACCATAGTTTATTTGGGGTGTTGTTATAATATATATATATTATACGAGTAGTTAATATATATATGAAATTCTGAAATTTGGAACTACCTACTGTGAATTGATATGTAGGACATGGTTGATGACTCAAATTGTAAATACTTGTTTTGAGAAAGTATAATATGACACTGGAAAACTTTATTGACTAATAAAGTTAAAAATGAGAACTTTGGTTATTAATTGAAATATTCTTTTCAAACAATTGTATCGTTAAATTTTGAATCTTGCGAATAACCTAAGATAAGTTAAATCATTGGGGAAAGATAGCGTGTTATATGATGAGATAAACCATTAGGAGGGTTAGTGCGATAGGAGTGCACATTAGAAGAGAGGTGAGAATTTCTCAAGAGAGTGTCGCACTAATATGTTGTTGCATTGGCCTGTATCAATTTAAATACTTGATAAACAATTTTTAAATCATATACACTATCGGGCTCTGACCCGTTTTTTTTTCTCTCTCTCTCTCTCTCTCGTATATATATGTATATATTACAGGTGCCCAGCCACAGGGGCGTCTTGCTTAGGATCCCTTGAGAGGAACGTGTTGCAGCTTAGGTGGGAGTTGCAGGCCACTTGCTTAGACGATTTCATTCACTTGATTCTTATTCTATCATTCTCAGTTATTGGGCATGTGTCGCCCTCTCCACTATTTATTTGTTTTATTGGGACATTTATATTTCAGTTATTTCTAGTACCGTTACTTTGGGATTTATTCAGCATGTATGTTTTACATTTAGTTTTAAATGTTGGGATTTTGGATGTTGAATGTTTAAAGTAATTGGATTATGTTCCAGGATAATTGTTGTATGATTCTTACTTATTGAAAATGCGGTTAGTAATTAAATAAATAAGTTTTTCTTTAAAAATATAATTTGGTTAGAAAGGTTAAAAATGGTTTTGACACTTAGCTTAATTAATTAGGGTGTTAATTTGGAAAAGTTTATTTTTACGACAGTGATGCTAAGAATGAACCAACTGTTCACCTTGATTTTAATTTAATAAAGGAGTGATCGCCCGGTATTTAATTAGGCGGGTTGTCACAGGTGGTATCAGAGCTTAGGTATACGGCAACCCTCGGGGCTTGAGTTTTGGGTTCATTGCGTGGTTAGCAATTTTTAGAGATAGAAAATTTTGGGTGATATTCGTGTTAAGTATCGAGATTAGAGTTGAGGGATTTATTTTTGGGAGATGTGATTTATTTTTGGAGTTAGTATAGTGGCCTAATTTTTTAGAGTTAGGCATTCGGCGAATTTCGAGGGCGAAATTCCATTGTTAGTGGGAAAGTGTAACAACCCGCGTAATTTTGGGCTATTTTAATTAATTTCTGGAAAATGGAGGAAAATAAAGTTTTTGATAAAATTATTTTTATTGCTCAAATATGTTGGTTATTATTTTTAAAGGCGAGAATTTCAAACGGTTTTGAAATCGGAGTTAAAACGGATTTTAAAATGATTTTTAAATGTTTTTAACTCTTGGAGTTGTTTTGACTTCCAACTCTTCATTTCTTTGCCTTATTTAAAGGAGTCTTTTGGATTCCAACTCTTCATTTCTTTGCATTATAAAAGGAAGTCATGGGCAACCCTTTTAACCTACTTTTGACACAAATTTTGGCAGCAAATATATTTTATATTCCTCTTCTTTTTATATAAACATTGACCCTTGAGATTTGTGAGTTCCAACCTTAGATTAGAGGTGTTCTTGGGGCTATTTTGTTTGAGGTTCTTGGAGAAGCTTTTGTAGATCTTTTGTGTTGATCTTGAGGATGTGATCATTAGTTTCTCATCATAGTTTAAGGTATGGGGTTTTACACAATATGCTCCTTAAATCTCGCCAGTGTCATTCTCTTTGAATTCTTGTTTAATTGAACTCATATTTGAATTGTTAAATTCATTGAAATCTGGAAAATAATTGCTGAAATTATTTTGATTCATGTGGTATCATTATATTGTTATTGAGCACGTTGTCATAAGATTTTAATATGGCACGGAGGTTGGGCACCGGCCAAAATTCCTGTTTCCCGGGCTATGGCTTGATAAAGCATATACGGATATGGTGAGGCGTGGTGACCCATTGACGTGTTGTTGAGAAATTTATTGATAAGTGCTTTGAGATTTGCATTTTATTTGAATATTCGTACTCGTGTTGTTATGTTTTATTCATCGCTAACATATATTTGTTGAGCATCTTTCCTGTCGTATTGTGTACTTCCCCATATTTTCTTTTAGTGGCAGGTTAGCGTGGATTTGGGCGCTATGGATTATTGGAGATTGATTTTATCTTAGATATTTTGGGAAGAATTTTTAATACATTTGAGAAGACTTGTATTTATTTATTTTGATGTATAGAGCATTGGGATTTATTTTATTTTGAGTTAGATGTTGTATTTAATTCGGGAGATGTTGTTGTATTTAATTTGAAGAATTGAGATTAGTGGATTAATATGATTGTGGGTTTATTTAGATGCTCTATACCTTGTCACTTGTGGATTTGGATTTATTTTATCGCATTAGCGCTCCGTTCGCTCTCCCCGGGCGGGCGGGGTGTTACACCAATTTTCGAATGTGTACGTCGTTAATAATACCATATGCCATGTTTAGTTCGCAACAGATAAACAATTTTTGAAATAACATATGGTACAAACCTATAAGTTTAAAAAAGTTTGGGAAATTTTTAATGTTTTTTTTACATACACCGTGCTACGAACCCATTAAGTCAAAGTTTTTTTGTAACACAATTGTAAACAATTTTAAAAAATTTGGACAAATTTTCATGTGTTTATATGACTATTCACCATGCTTATAGTCCATCTAGGACCTCGTATAAACAACATCATATTCATAAAAATCTATTTCAAGTCCTAAAGTGTTTTTACAACACCGTGTAAACTTTTTAGAAATTTTTGACAAAGTCTACTTTATTTATAGGACTATCACATATTTAAAAAATAAAAAAAAATACTTCCAACAACAACAATAATGATACTTCATCTTGGACCTAGTATAAACATCATAATTTAAGTAAAAAAAATTACAGCAAAACTAAGAAGTTCGAGTTCATATATTTAGTTCATAATTTAGAACTAAATAGACAAAAAAATGGGATTCTAAAGATAATGAAAGAAACTTGAGAGAAAACCAACTTCAAATATTCTAAATCTTGTATTCATGTCAGAAAGATTCTATGTGTGCACCATCATCTTTCATATCTGTAAAACCTATAGACTGCAATCAATATAAAATTAAAATAGTAAACATTTAAACCACTGAATGATAACTCAAACAAACAAATCAACAATGTTTAAATGATAAGTGAAAATAGCAAATAAATTCGTGTCAAAACCGTTTCATAATTACTCGAGTAGTGCTAGTGTCAAAGACATGGCATATTTAGTCAAAATTAAGTGTAAAATCCGTCTCATGACTAACATCTGACCAAATATGTAAAAAATATGCTCGAAAAACACAACAACAAATACAATAATACGCTTGACTACTTGGGAATCCTTCAAAGAAAATCTAGCCAATTTAATATTCGCCGGGTTCTCCTTTCTAAAGGAGATGCGATTTGGAAGACTAATGAGCCGAAAGCAAGAATTTCAAAGCACTGGAACATTTAACAAGTATGGAGGTAGACACCAATAAGTAAGGGATATTTCAAAATGAAATTCCACTATCTTGAATACATGATTGAAATATGGTCTAGGGGCCTCTTGGACCAGGAACTATTAATTGGAGACCAAGAATAATATTTATGATATCTAGATACTTGGGGACCCAATTAAGAACGATTATTCCACCATTGATACAAAATTTGCCCATTTTGCTAAAGTCCTAACAGAAATGGAACTTATTAAAGAGGCCATCAACTATCTTAGCTAATACAGTTGAGAAGACTTGTATTTATTTATTTTGATGTATAGAGCATTGGGATTTATTTTATTTCGAGTTAGATGTTGTATTTAATTCGGGAGATGTTGTTGTATTTAATTTGAAGAATTGAGATTAGTGGATTTATATGATTGTGGGTTTATTTAGATGCTCTATACCTTGTCACTTGTGGATTTGGATTTATTTTATCGCATTAGCGCTCCGTTCGCTCTCCCCGGGCGGGCGGGGTGTTACACCAATTTTCGAATGTGTACGTCGTTAATAATACCATATGCCATGTTTAGTTCGCAACAGATAAACAATTTTTGAAATAACATATGGTACAAACCTATAAGTTTAAAAAAGTTTGGGAAATTTTTAATGTTTTTTTTACATACACCGTGCTACGAACCCATTAAGTCAAAGTTTTTTTGTAACACAATTGTAAACAATTTTAAAAAATTTGGACAAATTTTCATGTGTTTATATGACTATTCACCATGCTTATAGTCCATCTAGGACCTCGTATAAACAACATCATATTCATAAAAATCTATTTCAAGTCCTAAAGTGTTTTTACAACACCATGTAAACTTTTTAGAAATTTTTGACAAAGTCTACTTTATTTATAGGACTATCACATATTTAAAAAATAAAAAACAATACTTCCAACAACAACAATAATGATACTTCATCTTGGACCTAGTATAAACATCATAATTTAAGTAAAAAAAATTACAGCAAAACTAAGAAGTTCGAGTTCATATATTTAGTTCATAATTTAGAACTAAATAGACAAAAAAAATGGGATTCTAAAGATAATGAAAGAAACTTGAGAGAAAACCAACTTCAAATATTCTAAATCTTGTATTCATGTCAGAAAGATTCTATGTGTGCACCATCATCTTTCATATCTGTAAAACCTATAGACTGCAATCAATATAAAATTAAAATAGTAAACATTTAAACCACTGAATGATAACTCAAACAAACAAATCAACAATGTTTAAATGATAAGTGAAAATAGCAAATAAATTCGTGTCAAAACCGTTTCATAATTACTCGAGTAGTGCTAGTGTCAAAGACATGGCATATTTAGTCAAAATTAAGTGTAAAATCCGTCTCATGACTAACATCTGACCAAATATGTAAAAAATATGCTCGAAAAACACAACAACAAATACAATAATACGCTTGACTACTTGGGAATCCTTCAAAGAAAATCTAGCCAATTTAATATTCGCCGGGTTCTCCTTTCTAAAGGAGATGCGATTTGGAAGACTAATGAGCCGAAAGCAAGAATTTCAAAGCACTGGAACATTTAACAAGTATGGAGGTAGACACCAATAAGTAAGGGATATTTCAAAATGAAATTCCACTATCTTGAATACATGATTGAAATATGGTCTAGGGGCCTCTTGGACCAGGAACTATTAATTGGAGACCAAGAATAATATTTATGATATCTAGATACTTGGGGACCCAATTAAGAACGATTATTCCACCATTGATACAAAATTTGCCCATTTTGCTAAAGTCCTAACAGAAATGGAACTTATTAAAGAGGCCATCAACTATCTTAGCTAAGAGGAGGAAGAACTTCAGTTTTGAATAATAAGTAACCGATGAAAAATTACCATCTAGGTGCAAACACTTCCGCATTCTTGGACACTGGGTTACGAAATGCAGAGTCATCCGAAGAATTCAAACTGTGGTATAAAATGATAAACAAAACACCATTTTAAATCAGGCAGAATATAGGGGAAGTCTGCCTCAATGTCGTAGGGTCTCCAAAGCCATCAATAATGGGGAAGAAGTAACTTTTAACCTCACCAATGCAGTGGAACATGTTTGTACTAATAATGCTGTAAGGACACAAATTTCCAATTGAGTCCATATATAGTTTTGGCTCAATTCCGGACAAAAACATTTATTCATAGGATTTTATTTTATTGTAATATTCAAGACCTATGAAGTGTTTGTTGAAGACGTAGCGGCAAAGAGTATAAAGCATCATCAACATGTCGTAGTTTATGTGCCTCGTTTGTACGTCATCAACTTAGATTCCATGCTCCCAAGGTAAGAATGTATTTATATGTATATAGGAGCTTGGAACAATGTTTATTTGGGTGTTAGGTTTAATAAAAGCCATGTTTATTTCAGAAATAATTTAAAAAGAACTTTATATTAATATATATATAAATGCTTCTGGGCCAAAATAGAATTTAACAAAAATTTCTGAAACTCGTTCGAAATTTCGTTCGAACGAGATTTTTCGTTCGAACCAAACTTCGTTCGAACGAGACTGCTTTCTAACCTAACTGGTCAGTCGTTAGATAAGTCGTTCGAACGACTTTCTCATTCTAACGAGGTATCTAACGAGGTTCTAACGAGCCCAGGCTGGTCGCTCGTTAGAAACCTCGTTCGAATGACAGTCAAAGTCATTCGAACGAGAATGCCAGGCGGGAACAGTTTTGAGCAGTTTTTTGGCAGTTTTCTCCCATGATCCCCACTTGTTTTTTAACCAAATTTTTCCAGACTTATGAGGGACGGGAAACACCTTTTTCCTTTGAACTTTTCCAACTCATTTCCATCTCAAAAAGAGAGTTTGAGAGCATAATTGTTTAGGGAAAAGGTTCATGTTTTGAGTGTCATCTTTTCAAAGAAAAATTCACACACTCTAGTTTACACCCAATAATGGTTTATCCAAGTTCTCCTACATAAATATCAATCACTTGGAGGTTGTTTTGGCACCGGTTTTTCTCTACACCGAATTGAAGATAAGTTCATTTCATTTCTACCCGTTTGGAGAAAGGCTCCATGTTTGGGTGACGGTGTGCCTAATTGTCCCATCGGTGTATTCCGAGACCACGGTGGAGCTCCATTGGTTATCTGCTAATTGGAGGTTGATACAAGAAGAAGCATCACGGCTTGAGAGGGTTCGAGTTTAGGAAGTAAGTCTTTTGTCTTGTATTTTGTAATACCATTTTTAGTGGATTTGAGGCTAGGGCCGTCCCGAGGTTTTTTTCCCGTTAGTGGGTTTTTCCTCGTACATCGCGGTATTGTGTGACTTTGTTTATTTTATCTTGCTCATCATTTAGAACGCATGCTTTAGGTTTAATTCAAGATAAAATTAGGTTTAATTATCTCACTCATTTAATTTGGGACTTAAATTAAATATTGGGTAAAATTGGTTTATTCAAGTCTCTTGCATTAATATTATACTTGGCTTTGCTATTTGAGATTATTATTTCAAACCCGGGGATTCTCCACCTTTTACAAATGCCATGGCAAAAGAAGTTAATAAGAATACTCTTGCGCATGAAATGGAAGATAAAGCAGCAGGGGTAATAGCAGTGATAAAAAAAGAATGCTATTTGAGATGTGATTTGTCCTCTTGAAGGAAATCATCAACGCATATATGAAATGAAGATTTTTAAATATATGTTTACATTAGCTTTTGAAGAGAATACTCAAATGTTTAAAATGAACACAAAAGCTACCTCAACAGCAGTCTAGAAAACTGATATAATCTTAGAAATCTAAGATGTGAAATCAGATAATTCCCCTCCTATAGTTCATACTCTAGAGGAAAATCAGCAGTCAATTTATAATCAGTATATTGTGGAAAATAACATAATAGCAGACACCAATCAGACAATATAGACTCATGTGGATGTTTTGGCAATTACCCCTACCAGATTTCTATGACAATCTTGGGCATCTCTAACTGAGGAAGAACCTACTGATGTGTTATCTATTTCAAGTCTACTGAAGAACCTACGTGTCAATTTCAAGTCTTTGCATTGACTAAGATTTCCAGTAAAGGCATTAACCGTCTAATTTAAATACCATCCGTTCCTTACCTTGGTATCAGACCTACTCGATCTAGAAAAAAAGAGATAACCAAATTAAAATCAGTAACACTATCACTTGACCAAATATAAGCCCTCATATTTCATCATATAAAAGTCAATACCTTAGCAGTAACAAAAAATGCTCTAATTGTTATATCTGTTAATGTCAAAAAGTAAGAAATTATAAAATCTCTTAACTTTTAGATGAAATTCTAATTTATTCACACACATATGCATACATAGGTTATTTAACAAAACAAACCATTTCCTTTCCTTTTTTTTTTGTTAAACCATTGAGCATATTTTTATTATCGACTTTGGTAATTGCATCTCTTCTCAATAAGGTTATATTAATTGAGCAGATATAGAAGGCGATATGAGCAGCTTTCGAAGGTAATCTCTTCTCAATAAGGTTATATTAATTGAATTATTATAATAACACATAGAACAGGGAGATGTCATACCTGCTGCTGCCACGGCCAATGTCTTCCAGTTCGCCATTTCTTACCATCGAGCCCACACCATCACTGCGGATTTCCTTACATAAAAAATGAAAGAAATGGAACATCAAATAGGACAGTTACATCTATGGTGAAAAAAACACGATTTTATTAGTTCCTTTCTTGACTTAGAGGTGATGAGTTAATCCATTGCAACAATTCAACAGTTGAGCAATGGCTAGCTAAAATAACTCTTTTTAAATGCATCTGATCAACTAAACATATCAACTATATTTCTCAACAACTATACAACCTCAGTAACTACTTCCAACTCCCAACTTATGAATGCTCACTTGCAACAATCTAATCAGGCCTTTATGGTACCTCATACCTGATATTAATTCTTCTTTTACATAAAATTGGACCTAATATTAACATGAACTATCACATTTTTAATTCACTCTTGGTGCAATTAGTTGGTATTTTATACAATTTCTTAATGTGTTTGTGTGCACGTGCGTGTATGCATGCACGTTTATATAGATCTGCTTTTAACAGCTACTTTTAGTTTTTGAAATTCCCAAAGACGAACAAATCACAATAATGAGAATTAGAAGAAATTTATTGTGGATATTGAATAAGAATATTTGTGCTTACATACACCACAACATATCATTTCAATAAAAAATATAATCTTATCCATTTACACAATAACTATACTGAATTGAAGGAAACTTCCCTAAATATTATTTCATATATGAACATTTAACGTATTCGTTTTGCCTCCAATATTTGTTTGTACACATTGCCACTGTACCACAATCATGAAACATTCAGATCAATAGCAGAAATAAGTAGAGATGAAAATACAATAATATGTTTTGTTAAAAGCCATCAGATAAGTAAAATATTACAAAGTTCTTTAAGAAACAAATATAGGCAATGTGTCCAAAAAACATTACAAAGTTCGTAGTCCACTTATTACAGAAAATAACTAATCAAGGAAACACAAAACAAATTAGTTAATGAAATGGGAAATAAAATTCATAAATTTCATAGGCAAAGTGTCCAAAAAATAAAGGAAACCAATTTATTTCAATAACAATAACTAAACTACATGGATAAATTAGTATATGTGAAAATAATCCTAGCATATGACCTACAAATAGATTACTGCCAGAATCATTAAGCTTGGGTTATTACCAGCAAAATATTACAAACTTTGGGGTAATGCTTTTTGCAGCTTAAGGGGAAAATTTACCCCTCGATGCATCATAGTGCGTAAACTTGAGAGGTAGTTTTAGTGTAAAGTAGGGCAGGGTAGAGATAGTCTTATTCTTTAGCCAACGCTCTACTAAATGGATCCGACGGATTAGTAAGAATAATATTTCTTAAAAAAATTAGAAAACCAACATTATTATAAAAGTATAGGGTCAAAGTAAGATTCAAGTATTCTTCTAAAATATTTTAAAGTATAGGCTCCCCAATTGAAACAAAAATACTTCTGCAATTGAAAAGGCATTTACGAACAGTTATGCATTGAAATAAAAATGTATTAGTCTCAAATACACCAATAGTAATGCATTTACAAAATAATATTATTGCCATACTAATAACGCAAGTGGTGATTTTGAAAAAGAAGATCCTACGTCGCACTTGCACGTAAAGTACTAATCGTGCAACTATAACACGTCATCTGCCTATCACCTAAATCCCGTGTCAGTGGAAATAATTTTAACTTGTGTTATGTACCACTTCAAAAGCATTTCAGGTACCACCTTCAACGCTCATAACTAATAACAAATGGGGATTCAAGGACTTGGGAGTAAAAATAAATGGCATTTGAAATTCGATAAAAGTAAATGCCTACACCACATCTCTATATGTAACGTGTTATCGTTGTAGAACCAATGTCCTTATACTCCCATATCTGAATATTCATATGAAGTGAAAATCGAAATACGGACAAATAAGACAAATCTGAATAAGTTGTAATCTTAATAATCAAATCATAGGACACTAATAATGTAAATGGTGGTTTTAAAAAAAAAATCCTACGTCGCACTTGCACATAAAGTACTAATCGCACCACTATAACACGTCACCTGCCTCTCACCTAAATCCCGTGTCAGTGGAAAGAATTTTAACTTGTGTTATGTACCACTTCAAAAGAATTTTAGGTACCACCTTCAACTCTCATAACTAATAACAAATGGGGATTCAAGGACTTGGGAGTAAAAAAAAGGCATTTGAAATTCGATAAAAGTAAATGCTCACACCACATCTCTATATGAAAACGTGTTATCGTTGTAAAACCAATGTCCTTATACTCCTATATCTAAATATTCATATGAAGTGAAAACCGAAATACAGACAAATAAGCCAAATTTGAATAAGTTGTAATCTTAATAATCAAATCGTGGGACATTGAAACCAAAAAACTACCAGATGTTAACGCATCTTAAAACCCAAAAATGTGCCTCAAAGATCTTGAACCAACTGAAATAACAAGTATAAAATAGCAAATTAGTACCTTGATCATCAAAATGAATACAAAATACTATTGTGTGCGATCCTAAATTCCTAACAGTTGAATAGATCAGAGATAAACCTCTAAAAAATCAAAATCTCCATATCATAAGCCTCTAAAAAAATCATAGCTCAGAATAATATGAAATAAAAAAACTTGATAATATCAAATAATGCATACATTTGGGCATTTTCACAAATACATGGAAAGCAAACAATTTTCACACCTTGATAATACCTGGAAAGCATACAAAACTTTAGTGAGGAATGAAAGATTAATGAGATAGCGATAAAAATTCAAATACAAAATTTCAACAAACCAATAAAATCCCCAATTGTATACAAAAACTTCGAACAGATCTGTAGCAATGTAGATCCCCATTTTAGAAACCTAACCCCCACACATGTAGAGATCCAAGTGGGTATTCTCCTTTGTAAGCACCTAAGATAGACCCAAAAATGTGTATGTATAGCCCTAGATAAATGTGTATGTATCACAATTTAAATGTTAGATGTATATATAAATGTGTATGTATAGCAAAAAATCACCATAGATAGATGTAAAAATGTGTATATATAACCCTAGAACCGCCATGGATCGGCGACCTGATATCGAAACCCTTGGGATGATGTTTGAGGTAGGGTTATTTTGGGTTGCTGTAGAGAGAATGGGAGAGGGTGCGTGAGAAATGGGAGAGGATGTGAGCAGGAGAAAAGTAGAGAACGAATTACTTCTTACAGTACCCTTAATTTTGAATTGAAATGTAAATTTGGTAAGTAAAAAAAGAGGGGGAAACCAAAGATTTTAGGAGCAAAATAGGTAGTGTAAGAAAAACTTATCTAGATAACATCATGGTATTATCTTATGACATACATAAGTTTCCTACTTTATTATATATATATATATATATATATATATATATATATATATATATATATATATATATATATATATATATATATATATATATATGTGTGTGTGTGTGTGTGTGTGTGTGTGTGTGTTCACCGTCAGGTAGCACATATTCAGTCCGCACGGTAAATATGCGGGACAGTCCGCACAAAACTATATATATATATATATATATATATATATATATATATATAGAGAGAGAGAGAGAGAGAGAGAATCGTTCTCATGCTGTCCATGTTTGTGGACTCAAAATGAGGTCTAAATGAAATTAAAAAAAATACTGCCATTTAGCTGGGAAAAAAAAGACACGCCAACTCTTATATCCAAACAAAAACAAACTCACTTCAATCCCATTCCCACAAAAGGACGAAACCCTCAAAACCCCCAAACCTCTCTTTTTCTCTCTGCGTGTACAGGTATGAGAACTTTAACTTTGCTAACTTTATCTTTTTATATCAAATAACTTTGCTAGTAAATGTTTTAGCTTTGACTTTATGTACCAATCATTGTTTGTATATATAATAAAATTATGTGTACCCCCATTATGTACCCCCATTCATACCCTCTGCGTTAAATGTTTATACCTTATTGTTCTGGGTCCCGCCAGGGCATAGAGTACAACTTATTATTGCCTTGTTTTATTATAGGGTACAAAATGAGGGTACGAAACAAGGGTCCGTGTAATATTACTCTTGTATATAATATACTCTATTTGCTAGCAGTCATTGATTGTATATAAAATACTCGTGTGATATTAATAAAAATTTGGATCTTTTTATGTCCATCTTATTGTTCAGTTTGTTTGCATTTAATACCACTCAATATTTTTATTTTGTTGAAGTTTCTTTGCATTTATTTTAATATCTGATGAAATGTCCTGACTGAAATATTTTAATATCTATTCAAGCTTCTTTGCTTTTTACTATCTGTTTAATTTTCTTTGCATTTAATACCACTCAATGTTATGGCTGCTAAAATATTTTTTTAATTGTTTTATTTTTATTTTATTTCAGAAATGGATAATTCAAATGGTGAAATGAACAAAGAGCTACGGATTGGTGACAATATGCAATTTGAGATTGAGATTGAGCCAAATGCAAATGTGCAAAGTGAGACTGTAACAGAGGAACAATGTGGGGCATCCAATGATAGTGAAAGTGATAATGTTTTCAAACCACAAGTAGCGATTGAACTTACGCCAAAAATAGGGCAAGAGTTCCAAACACTAGATGAAGCTAAATTGTTTTACATTGAGTATGCCAAAGAAGCCGAGTTTAGTGTTCGGGTTTCTTTTGGTAAAAAGAGTCGTGTAACAAATGAGCTTACTAGAAAAGAGTTTGTATGTTTCAAGCAAGGAAAGGCTACCCTTTTTGCGGATGCAGATACATGTAGACGTCGAGGTTCTGTTCGGGAAGATTGTAAAGCAAAATTGGCAATAGTGAGGTCTCCAAATGATACTTTTGTGGTTAGCTTATTTGAGGAGGGTCATAGTCACCCATTGTGCACCCCCTGAAAGATACATTTATTACGATCTCACCGTCGTGTTTTGAATGCTCAAAAGTGCTTGACTGAACAACTTAGTATGATTAATATTTCAATGAATCAACAATTCAATTTGCTCGGAGTTCAAGCTGATGGGTTTCAGAACATTGGTTACACTCAAAGAGATTTGTACAACCTAGAAATGGACAAACGCAATGAATTGAAAGGCCACGATGAAGATATGTTGCACGAGTTTTTTATACTAGAACAATGCAAGAATCCAACTTTTACTTTTCAAATTGAAACAAATGATGAATAAAGGATCAAACACTGCTTTTGGGCTGATTCAACTAGTAGACAGGCTTACAGTTCTTATGGTGATGTGGTTATATTTGATACCACATACAATACTAATCGGTATGGATTAATTTTTGCACCACTAATGGGCGAAAACAATCACTGTCAAACGATTGTATTTGGTTGTGCATTTTTTAGTGATGAAACCATTGATTCATTTGTTTGGCTTTTCCACACATTTTTGAAATCCATGTCGGGGGATGAACAAAAAATGATTATTACCGATCAGGATCCGGCTATGACAAAAGCCATAATGGTAGCTCTCCCGCACACATATCATAGGTATTGCAGTTGGCACATTTTGATGAAATTTTCTGAGAAGGTAGATGCGGTGAAATATAGTGCATACAATAGGGAGTTTTCGGATTGCATATGGAACTCCGAAACGAAGGAGGAGTTTGAGTCCAAGTGGCACGATCTTGTGACAAGGAGCGAGTTAATTGATAACAAGTGTCTTCATTCCATGTATGAAATTCGTTCGAGATGGGTCCCGACATACGGCAACCATGTTTTCTCCTCCAATATGTCAAGTAGCCAACGAGCGCAAATCGGTCATTCATTCTTTAAAAAATATGTTTCGAAGAATAACTCTCTTGTCGATTTTTTGATCCAATTTGGGAGGGGTCTTATGCAACGACGTCATGAAGAGTTGCTTACCGATCACAAAGACTTGACCGAGAAACCCAAATTAAAATCATTTGATTATGTTTTAGTGCAAATGGTTAATATTTATACACGTTAAATATTTTACAAATTTCAAGATGAGATGTGGGAATTCATGAGTTGTAAATTTGAGGTTGTAAAGGAGGATGAAAATCAAATTGTGTATGAAATTCGTAGGAAATACGAGGCGCAAAAGGTACGAGAAATTGTTTATGGTAAGAATTTGAATTTTGCTCATGTACTTGTAAGATGTTTGAGAGCTCAGGGATCTCGTGTAGACATGTGTTAGCCTATTTGCAAAAGTTTCATGATTTTGAGAAATTACCGAGTCAATACATCTTGAAGAGATGGACAAAAGCGGATAAACTCGCAATGGTGACGGATGTAAGTGGCGTTGAGATAACGGATGACAAATCATACTTTCTTCAACGAAGTCGGTTAATTCAACAGTCTTTAGACGTGGTTGACAAAGCCCTCACAAGTCCGGAAGCAACTCAAATTTATAATGATACTTTAGATATTGCACTTGAGAAAATCAATCAATTGTCCATTAATGGCTCCATAGTACAAGCTAATGTGAGACCATCCAATCCGACATTGATTGGTACAAGTGGTGGTGTTTCGGTCAACATAAATGAGCACATTTATAATGAACCACGGAAAGTGAAGGCAAAAGGATGTGGTAAGAAGCTTAAAGGATGGAAAGAGAATACAATGAGAAGAGCAAAAAGTCCAAAGATAGACGTTGTAATGGTTGTGGTCTAGTTGGGCAGGCGCACGATAAAAGAAATTGTTCGCTTCTTATTATTAGGTAAATTGTTGTACAACCATTTTCCTTTATTTTGCTTCCTTTTTACTTAGTAAATGTTTCTTTATTTTTACTTAATAAATTTTACTTTGTTTTTTTTGGTCCGAGGATGCAACTCAAGATGAAAGTCCGGGTGATCAAAGTGATTCGTCCATCGATACGTCAATGCAATTTGAAATCTGAATTTTGATTTTGATTTGGGTAATGTAATTTTGGATTTTGATTGGTAATGGAATTTATGGATTTTGATGAAAGTCCGGGTAATCAAAGTGATTCGTCCATCGATACGTCAATGTAATTCGTCCATCCTATTGTTTTTGGGACATATACCAAATAGTCCCTCAAATATTTTTTAATACTCATTTAGTCCAAGCCTTTTTATTTTGCCTCAAAAAGTCCTTTGCCACATATTTTGGAAAGGGAGTGCCGCTGGCGCGGACCTCTAAAAATAAAAGAATATTGAGTGCTTGAGGGACTAAATGGGTTAAACTAAAAATATGTGTCCTTTTTAAAAAATATATATTTATAGTAGGGACTATTAAATAATTGACCCATTGCTTTTTACGTTCGGATGACATCTAAATTGTGAATGACTTGAACTGTTACTCGAGTCCATTCCTGAAAAAATAATTTCAAACAGCATTATAAATTCAATCTAAAAAAAATTATATTAAAATAATTTCAAACAGCAGTATAAAATTCTATAGAAAGAAAATTGCAATTAATAGGAAGTAATAAAATAAACTCATAACAGTTGGTGTTGTTAGCAAAGTTATTTCATATAAAAGAAAAAGTTAGCAAAGTGATGCACGCTGAGAAAAGTTGGAAAAGTTGGCAACAATTATTGGTAGTGTCTTTTTTTTAATAATTTTTAATTTAAACAGTGGGTGAGTTATTGGTGCTAACAATTATTGGGTGAAACAAAGGCTAGGAGCATTTTTTTTTTAAATTATATATTTTTAGGACTTAAAATAATATTGATTATGGATATAGGACAACAAATATTTCGTTTTCATTTTTAGTCCGTATTTTCAAAACGTGACATGCTGTGATTAGTTGACGTTTTATGAATATGGGTTCGCGCTAGCGGCTTTATTAAAAAATAAGGACTAAAACTATAAATAAAATGTTTGTTGTCCTATTTTCAAAATACATATTATAATAGATCATAAATTTACAAAGTCCCATTTTTTTTTAATCTAAACAAATGGTCAGTTGTGGTAGAGAAAGTCAAAGTTAAAAAAATTACTAAACTTAATTGTTAACAAAGTTGCCAAAGTTTTTTCATATAAAAAGATAAAGTTAACAAAAGTTTTGGAAGAAAAAAAAGTTAACAAAAGTTAAAGTTCTCCTACCTGTACACCACGCAGTGAGAGGTTTGGGGTTTTGAGGATTTCGTCCTTTTGTGGGAACGAGATTGGAGTGAGTTGGCGTGTCTTTTTGTTTTTTCCCAGTTAAACGGCAGCGTTTTTTTTAATTTCAATTAGTCCTCAAACATCCAGAGCATGAGAGCGTCTCTCTCTCTCTCTCTCTCTCTCTATATATATATATTCTAAGGGTAGCGCTATAAACACTCATTCCCATTACTCTAACACTCCAAAATAATTTAAAATGACAAAACGACCCTTAAGCCCTTAAAAGCTATTCACCAAAGTTACAATCCTTATTTTTGAATAAAAAAATCAAGTTTCTAAAAAACGCGAGGCGTGACCGAGGCGTGGAGGCCAAGCCTTACGCCTTAGAAACCTAGGCGGGCCTTGGCGTAAAAAGGCGTGAAAAGGCGTTTAGGCATTTTTTAATATATTTTAATATTTTTTTACTATGGCAAGGCTATTTAAAATACTAAATTAGTACATACCTTAAAAACATGTCTAAATATTTGTAAATTAAAAATTCCATTTTTTAAAATAAAATAAAAAAAAACAAAAAAATTGCGTCTTTTCACGCCTTACTTCTAAAAAACTCACGTTTTTTCACGCCTTATCCCCAAAAAACGCGGGTTTTTTCACGCCTTGCCCCAAAAAATGTTGACCACGCCTTGATGCACGCCTAGGGCCAAAACTTGGCGTATCTAAAAAGCCTCGCGCCTAGGCGCGCCTTGACGCCGCCTAGGCGCGTTTTTTAGAACACTGAAAAAAACTCAAGGCCCTCTAAATTATTCAAGTTTGATCAATTTAGTTCCTAAATTAAAAATTTGACTAATTTAGTCTCTAAACTATACAAGTTTGGTCAATTTCTTTCATAAACTAAAAATTTATAAATTTAGTCCCTAAACTACACAAGTTTGACTAATTTAATCCTTAAAATTTGCCCAATTTAATTCATAAATTAATAAAAAAACTGTTTTTATTAAATTTAATAAAAAACTGTTTTTTAAATATGATAAAAAACAGTTTTTATTAGTTTAGGAATTAGTAGAACAGTATTTTAAATAAAAAAAACTGTTTTTTCAACTGTTTAAATATATTTTAAAACGGTTTTAAACTGTCTTTTTTTCAAAGTAAAAAATTCAGAGTTTTTAAAGAGTCAAAACTTTTAAAATGTACTCCAAATAAAAAAAATTGATTTAAAAAAAACGGATTTTAAAAAAAGGATAAAATAACTGTTTTTTAAAGTTTATCTGTAAAAATGACTGTTTTTAAAAAAAAAATATTTTTTTAAAATAGCTTAAAATATCCAATTTAGACAATAAACTAATAATTTAACTAATTTAGTCCCTAAAATAACTTAAAGTTCCTTTTTTCTTTTCAAAGTTAAAAAAAATATTTTTATAATGGAATAAAAAACTGTTTCTTAAATAGGATAAAAACAGTTTCTTAAATATGATAAAAAAGAGTTTTTTAAGATAAAAAAAATATCTTTTTAAATAGGATAAAAACAGTTTTTTTTTTTTAAATTAAAAAACAGTTTTTAAATTTTAAAAAATATTTTTTAAATTAAAAAACAGTTTTTAAATTTTAAAAAAATATTTTTTATCCTATTTAAAAAACAGTTTTTTATCCTATTTAAAAAACAGTATTTTATCCTATTTGCGAACAGTTTTATTTAACTAACACGATCACGATCCAAAAAACCCGACATGGCATGGGGTCATATTTTTCCCATACTGCTGACGCGGAGCATTTTTTACTGTTTTAAAAACAATCTTTTTGCAATTTAAAAAAAAATTGTTCGCGCCAGTGGTGTGTATAGGCGGTCTGATCACCTATACATACCGCTTTGGTGGACCAACTATTTTTTATAAATAAAAACTGAAAAAACATTAAAAAAAATAATTAAGACTGTTTTTCTATTAAAAACAATTTTATTAACAATTAAAACAGTTTTTTCCTTATACAAAAAAAAAGGTTTTATCTAAAACGGTTAAACATTTTATCTTAAAACAATTTTGTTCTTTTATAAAACAGTTACAAAAAGTAAAAGAAAAAAAAGAAAAAAAAAAGAAGGAAAGCGAACACCCGTTATTTAAAAAAATTATCCTTAAAACTATAATTTAAAAGTATAGGTATGTGGACTTGTTTTAAGTAAAGGAGAGTGGAGAAGATAAATGATGAACTTTGATATAAGGTCTTAATGGTCTTTTTTAGAATTTAGAAACAGAATTGGAGTGCCTCAGTATTTGTTTGGAGTGGGAATAGCATAACCCTATTCTAAATGACCTTATTGCATTAAAATTAAGAGGTATATATTAAATAGTTCTTCAATTTTTTTTAATACACATTTAATTGAAGTCTTTTTATTTTGAACAAAAAAATCTTTCACTAATTTTACTATGAACTTGATGCGGACCTTTAAATATAAGAGAATAAAAAACTTTTTAATAAAAAAATAAAAAATTTGAACTAAATATGTATTAAAAGATATTTGAAGAATTTTTGATATTTAATTCTATAATTAATCACCTTAACTGTGAAACCGTTTGAGTGAAAGTAATTATTTGAATTAATTATTAGTTAATTGAGAGATTGATTGTAGTGTGATGATTTCAAGGATTTCTTACAATTTATCCATATTTTTATATAGTTTCCCATAAACAAACACGCATACGATTCACAACTCACGTGGATAAATAAAAATTAAAAATTGCAAAATACTAGAAATAAAAAACAGTATATTGATTCCTTTGAGCATTGTTTTGTTTCTTAATCTAAAGGCCCGTGATTCACATGTCCTGAGTCAATAATATACTGGTTGAGGTCAAATTTAAAATGTCAATACCAACACTCACTTTTGACTGAAAAAACACGTAGAGTTCATCATACCACTCCAACTCTCCTATAAAAACCATCTGAATCAATCCCTAAACCATCTCACAACTTCATCAACCCATTAACCTCTTCAAACCTCACATTCATATTATCGTACATTTCAAACCTAACAATCAATCATGGTAGCCCTTGATGCTTCGACTTTCATTGTTTCGTCAACTTCTACATCAACCACCAAAGTAATTATCAAAGCTAAACATGATTCTCAACAGCTTCAAACAGCTAATCTTTCAATTCCTCAACGCCCAGTAAAGGTAATCATAGATGAAATAAAGACTCAAAATGTCCTCCAAATCACAACACAAAAGCCTAAGAGTGAAAGAACCACCCCAACAAACTCAAAAGCGGTTGAAGAGCTTTATGCAATCATGGAAGTTGTTGCAGACAGAATTGAAATGCACAAAAACATTGGTGTCCAGAGAGATAACTGGAACCATCTTCTTCTAACATCAGTTAATGGCATGACGGTAACTGCAGCAACAATGGCCGGACTTGCCTCTATGAGTGGTGGTGGAGCAACCCTTTTGGCTCTTAAACTCTCCTCCGCTGTATTTTACTTGGCCGCTACAGGGATTTTAGTAGTAATGAACAAAATCCAACCATCCCAGCTGGCTGAGGAACAAAGAAACGCCTCTAGACTGTTTAAACAACTTCATGAGGAGTTTAAATCCACTATAGCTCTTAAAAAGATAACCTCTAAGGATGTTAAAGATTCTATGGAGAAAGTTTTGGCTTTGGATAGAGCATACCCACTTCCTTTGCTTGGGCAAATGCTGGATAAATTTCCAAAAAACGTAGAGCCTGCTGTTTGGTGGCCAAAGGGTGTCAAATACTCTGAATCTCGGTCACATATTAATAAATTTGTGAAGGTAGCGAAAAACGGGTGGAGTGAGAAGCTTGAAGAGGAGATGAGAGAGATTGTTGGGGTTCTGAAGAAGAAAGATACTGCGGATTACTTGAGGCTAAGCAAGCTTGTTTTGAAGGTTAGTAAGGTTTTGTCTATTTGTGGGCCTTTGTTTACTGCTTTAGCGGCAATGGGGACTATGTTTGTGGGGTCGTGCTATGGGTCGTTGGGTGTTGTTGGGGGGATTGTTTTTGGAGCTATGGCCACTGTAGTTAACACTTTGGAGCATGGTGGGCAAGTTGGGATGGTTTTCGAGATGTATAGAAGCTCTGCTGGGTTCTTTAGGCTGATGGAGGAGAGCATAGAGTCAAATTTGAGTGAAACAGAAGTTGGTAGGAGAGCGAATGGGGAAGTGTTTGAAGCTAAAGTGGCTCTTGAGCTTGGAAGGAATCTATCAGAGCTCAGACATCTTGCAAGTACCTCTTCCTCTTCTTCATCAAAAAATCCAGAGGTCAAAGAAGAGTTTGCTAGCAAGCTCTTCTGATTTTGTGTGTGTTCGCTTATAGCAAGCTCTCCCATCAATACCCAATTGTATCATTAACACAAATATTATTGGCTCTTTGTATTTTATGGTATTTCAACGATAATTCAAATTACTTTAGCCTCCTCTCTCTATCTCTCTCAAATTAAGAGTTATATTTCTTTCTCTTCAATTGTCACATATTAAAGAGCTGTGTTCTTTAAATTTATATGATGCATTAATAAAGTTAGAAAACTAAAATAAAAAAGGGTTATTTGCTTACTATTTGTGAATTGTAAAGGGGTAGTTTCCAAGTGTTTCAAATTATTTGTAATTCTTCTCATGACTTCTAAAACCGTCTTTCTTGCAAGCCAAACTCCACAGCCCTGCTAGAACATATCCATTAAAAAGAAATTCATATTTTGGTGGCTCTAAGGGCATACCACACACAATAAATATTTTTGATACACTTATATTGGACCCACCATTATTTTTCCACCCAAACTATTTTCTCTCTCAAATCAATTTTCTCTCGAGCATTCTCTCACTTAAAACCATAAATAAACTTCTCATGCCCTAACCATACTTCACCAACAAGTTACTAAATTAATGTTGAAACCAAGGTTCTAAAAAATGCGGGGCGTGATCGAGGGGTTGAGGCCAAACCTTAAGCCTTAAGCCTTAGAAGCCTAGACGGGCCTTGGCGTAAAAAAGCGTGAAAAGGCATTTAGACCTTCGTAATATATTTTAATATTTTTTAACCATAACAAGGCTATTAAAATACTAAAATTGTACATATCATAAAAATATGCCTGTTTATATGCAAATTAAGATACTATTTGATTATTTTGGATGAAATAATTGCCCGGTTAGTAAAAATATTCTTTAAAAGTCGATATCGTTTCACTAAAGCATTGTTGTTTATAGAAAAAAGTCCGCCTTAAGGGTTTTTACCAAGAATAAGGCGTAAAAAACTTAAGGCGGGGCGTTTCGCCCAAGCCTTAAGCCTAGGCGGAACCTAGGCGGATTTTTTAGAACAGTGGTTGAAACAATATAATAACTAGGGTTTTCACTCTTTGAAATTACAACATTCAATGGAAGGTGTTAATAATGGGTGTAACAATCCTAAAATTAATGAAAATAGTTCAAATAATATGTTTGAGATAATATTTACTACTCAAATACTTTTTTTTAACCTTGGCAAAAAATGAACTAAAAAATTAATATTTACAGTGGTTCAGTATCGGGCCCTCGAGGAAGATGATGTTTTTCGGGGTGATCCTACCGAACAATGGTAATTATTTTTTTTAAAAGGCAAAGCTTGGTTTGGGAAGTTATACCGAGTAGAATTCCATATTTTGGTGATGAACCAAGGTAAAATTTGATCTTATAATAAAAAAGTTAGTTCGGGATCATTTTACCAAGTGTGTAGCCAACTCTCGGCATGATAATAACGAATAAAGAAAAAAATTTATTACTGAAATAAATCATCATTCAGGGTGTTTATACCGAGTTTTGGCTTCATATTCACTCTAATAACTACGAGTCAGTGTCATGTCAGTTTGTTTATACCGAATCACTGTTTTGCTGCATTATTTCAAATTATTTTACGAAGAAAACGTATCTAATAACACACACATGATTTTACTTATATAGGATGATTTTATGTATTTCAACTCAGTATTATTTAATAATGCGTTAGTCACTTGTAAAGACGAGAACATAGGCGATAATTGTTCTTTAAGAGTCGATGTTAGTGCAACTTTCTTTACCGGTGAGGTATTTTATTTACACACAATCTTTGAAGTTGTTTTGTGTGTATTAAACTCATTCGCGGTGTTAAACTTATGTATTAAAATGTACTAACTAATTTGTGTCTATATTGTCAAGTATTTCCCACCCGTCAAGCATTGGCCGACAATGATTAAAATCAATGGAGGTTGGTCAGAACAGGTATCATAACCACCGAGTCTGACGCACCTTCGGCAACGCGAAAGGGACATTTACATTTGGGTTGTCAGATGGAAGGGGTGTAGTGAGGCCATCATGAGAGGAAGTGTGAGAACGAATCAAGAACTTAGGGTGAGAAGAAGATGAAGAGAGATGCGACAACTATAAAGTGCAATTGTCAGTTTCTATTAAAGGGCACTCCACTGGATAGTGGGAGATGGATGCTGCAGGTTGTAAACGGACTTCACATCCACCATTTACTCGAAACATCAGGTGGGCAGCCATACTCCGGGCATATTACTATAAAAGAAAGAAAAATCATTGAAGACGTATCGTTGAGTGGCGTGAAGCCAACCGACATTCTACCGACAATTAAAAATCAGAATGTAAGTAATGTGTCAATGATGAAGACAATCAACAATGCTAAGGGAAATCTAAGGATTGGAGAAGGTGAGGATAGAGCGGCGATATTTTTGACACACTTATATTGGACCCACAACCATTTTTCCTCCCAAACCATTTTCTCTCTCAAACCAATTTTCTCTTAACCATTCTCTCACTCAAAACCCTATATAAACTTCTCATTCTAACTCTATTCATACTTCACCAACAAGTTACCATATTAATGATGAAACAATATAATAACTAAGGTTTTTAGTTATTGAAGTTACAACAACCAATGGAAGGTATTAACAATGAGTGTAACAATCCTAAAACTAATGAAAATATATCAAATAATATGTTTGAGATAAATTTTCCTACTCATATACTTTTTTTAATGTTTTTTTAACCCTAAAAAAATTAAACCTAAAATGGATATTTACCGTGGTTCGATATCAGGCCCTCGAGGAAGATGATGTTTTTAGGGGTGATCTTACCGAACGACAATAATTATTTTTTTAAAGGTAAAGTTCGGTTCGAGGAGTTTATCCCCAGTAGAATTTCATAATTCGGTGATGAACCAAGGCAAGATTGAAACTTATAATAAAAAAGTTAGTTCGGGATCCTTTTGCCAAGTGCGTAGCCAACTCTCGACATGATAATAATGAATGCATAACAATTTTTTTTAATGAATTAAATCTTCATTCGGGGTGTTTGTACCGAGTTTTGTCTTCATATTCGCTCCAATGACTTAGAGTCAGTATCATTATATTGGTATGTTTATACCGAATCACTGTGTTATTTTTTTACCGCATTATTTCAAATTGTTTAATGATGGAAACATATATAATAATGCACACACGATTTTACATATATAGGATGCTTTCATGTATTTCAACTCCATATTATTTAACGATGAGTTCGTCGCTTGTGAAGACGAGAACAAAGGCGATCATAATTCTTTAAGAGTCGATGTGAACGCTAATTTCTTTACCGATGAGGCATTTTGTTTACGCACAACTTTTGAAACAGTTTTGTATGTATTAAATTCATTCGGGATGTTAAACTTGTGTATTAAAATGTAATAACAAATTTGTGGCTAAATTGCTAGGTATTTCTCACCCGTCAAGCGTTGATCGAATGGGCTCAAGATCAAGGGAGGTTGACAATAATAGTTATCATAACCATAAAGTCTGAACCACCTTCGGCGATGCGAAAAGGACGTTTACATTTGGGTTCTGCGATAGGAGGGGTGTACTGGGACCATCATGGGAAGAAGTGTGAGAACGACTCTAGAACTCATGGTGAGAAGAAGACGGAGAGAGATATGGCCACTATAACGTGCAATTATCCATTTTTATTGAAGGGCATTCCATTTTATAATGGGAGTTGGATGTTACAGGCTGTAAATGGAGTTCACATCCATTATTTGCCTTAAATATCAGTTAGGCATCCATACTCCAGGCATATTACTATAAAGGAAAGAAAAATAGTTAAAGAGATGTTGTTTAGTGGCGTAAAGTCATCCGCCATTCTAATGACGATAAAATATCGAGATATAAGTAATGTATTAACTATGAAGACAATCTACAATGCCAAGGAAAAGCTATGGATTGGAGAACGTGATGGCATATTAACGATGCAATAATTAATGAAATTGCTTAGCGAAAAGAATTATGTCTATTGGTATCGCGTGAATGAGTCTACGATAGAGGTGGAAGTAATATATGGGTTCATACGAACTTCATTTTATAAACAAAGTGTTTTTTGTCAGTTCTCATCGTCGATTGAACTTACAAGACAAACCGATATAAGATGCCATTGTTTGATATGGTGGGGGCATCCTCTTGAGGACGACACTTCAATATTGAGTTTGCTTTTTTAGTTGCAGAGAAAGAAGTGAACTATCAGTGGGATTTGGTCCGATTGAAAACACTATTCCATCCATTTTCATGTCCCAATGTCTTCATCACCGATCAGTAGTACGCATGCATAAATGCATTAAACGTGGTGTTCCTCATGGCTAAATACATGCTATGCACTGACCACGTCTTTCGCTATGTGGAAAACCATGCTCAAAAAGAGATTCACGACGAGGATTTACTAAACATTATTGAGAGATTGGGTTCATTTGATTGAATTCCTAATCGAGAGTGATTTCAATGAATCTTGATAGTTATTCCCTGTGAATTGGGTGGCATATACTAACATTCTAAAGTACATTGACTATGCGTGGTATAACTTGAAGGAGACTTTCATTCATGCAAGGACAAAAATGATAAAATATCGCAACCACCGAACTACAATCCGGTGTGAAAGTGCTCATAGCAAACTTAAGAGCCACTTGGAGAGCTCTCGACTAGCCTTTGACAAGGTGCTTACCATCATGAAAAATCTCATTGAATTGCAGGTTACAGAAATTAAGAAGGACTTCAAGGATTCCTTATAGAGGATCAAGCATTCACACAATCTTCCTTTATAGTTTCACATTATGCAACTGACTTAATTCTTGAGGAGATAAATACATGTGACAATGTTGGTATGAATTTTAAATCACATGTCCATGTATTGCACAATGTTTATAGCATATCTTGTGTTCATTAGTTGGTCATCTACCACATGGAAGATGGGGTAATACTTTGGGCATCTTTGGATGGTCACTAGCACAAATTAACTATGGTGATTGATATAGCCAAATACCATTTTGTAGATGAGCAAATGATATTAATCAAACAGAGGTGGGAAAAATCAACTGTAGATGAGAAAAAGCCTTGTTATGTAAGTCGAAAAACATACGGTGTCCTTTTTTCTACGAGCCTATATGATAGGGAATCAACTGGGAGGGGACATCGTGTTGTTCAGCGACATAAAAAGAATATTAATTTTATGGAGTTCACGCACCCAGCCTCATGGTGCCCTAAGTAGACACTCATATGCATGAAGTACGTGAAGGAGTTACCATAGTTTTATAGATCTTTTGTAAAAGAAATTGTGGATTTAGAAGAAAATAAAAATTGCATATTTAGATGTGCGTCTCTCTGTTTGAGGAAGTTGTCTGATAGCGGTGGGTGAAGATGTGTGCGAGGGGATTTGATGGACGAATTCCTTGAATATAATGATTATATATATAATATTTTGGGAGTTAGTTCCCTGAGATTCTGCTAAATATATTAGAATATTATACTAGCCCATGTGGTCTTAAGTCTGGGATTCTTATGATAGAGTTTGGTTACCTTGTGACCCAGACGTACAACTATGTCTGTGTCTTCGTATCATCGAGGCAATGGCCTACGTTTATACCCATGAAAAAGGAATCGTCAAAATTTCCAATGTTCGGGCAGATGGATCATATATACAAAAATCATTTTATCGTATTGAAGTTGAATGATGGTTGCCTATTGACACCGATTGCAAGTTATTGTCATAGAAAAGACTTACCTAATGCCAAGTCTTGGATCAATAAATATGTCAATCGAATAGCTAAATTTGATAAGATTTTTCTGAAGGATGTAGCAATAATTGATGCTCCAGTTAAAATTAACTAGTGAGGAATATATTTTCTTTTTTGTACACGTGTAACTAAATAAGTAGGTAGATTATGAAGGATATATTGCTTTTTGTACACATGTAACTAAATGTGTAGGTAGCTTGTGGGGGATATGTCAATACCAACTCTTATTTGGTTTTCAATGTCAGTTGTAAAGTTAGTTAAAATATATATCAATATCAATATTTAACTTACTTGCGTGTACAGTAGTTGATTTGTCTTTCAATATCATTATGTCATACCAATATTATTTGCAATGGATATTAGGTTATGGATTTTAATATCATGTTCAATGGATTATGGATTTCAATATCATGAGTATCCCCATTTAAATAATATCATGTGAAAATTTATATTAATATCAATATTTAATGTGAAAATATCTTAGTTGATCTGAACTTTTAAGGTTACTATGTCAATATTGACATTTAACCTTGATTCATGATATATATGTCGAAAGAGTGTACCTCTTACTCGATATATATATCACGAATTAATGTGCCTTAGAAAATGGAAATCCCATTGTTAGTGATGATTATCCCGAAATAAACATTATTATGTGTGGTTCGGGGACTTTATACTGAGTAATATAATATTTTTCTCTATTTGTATACCAAACCAAACATAATAATGATTGGTTCGAGTCATTCATCCCTAATAGCGGGGTTTCCACTTTCTCAGACACTTTGATTCATGATATATATGTCGAGTAAGGGTACACTTTTTTAGCATATATATCACGAATCAAGGTTGAAATCTATTACCGATTCACAAAAGGTTCACAATCCACAAGAAGTTTAGATCAATCAACATAGTAACATAGTAACATTAAACATAGTTAACATACTAACATAGTAACATTAAACATAGTTAACATAGTAACATCGTATGAAAATTTTACAAAGCAACTAATATAGTAACATTAATCATAATTAACATACTAAACATAAACGAACATACTAGTACAAAAGTACACCAACCAATAATTTACAACTAAATTCACTCCAATTAACCTACACCAACCAATAATTCCCAAGTTCCAAAGTACAAACGTAGTCAAATTCAGCCCAATAAACAACCAATAATTAAAAACTTCATCTTCTTTTTCTTTTCTCCAGTTGTCCTTTTGGACCCTCATCCAATGTTGCCTTCTTTTACCCCTTGTCCATTTATTTTCCATGCTTTTTTTTTTCTTTTTTTCGCCCTTCTCCTTAGTGTTAATATGATGACCCGCCCCGATTGATGCCACAATTATTTGGTTATAACACTCCATATTTTTTAGTATTTATTTTTGAGCGTTTGAAATTACACGTGTACATGTAATTTATGTGAAAATGAGAAATAATGAGAATTAAATAAATATTAACTAACGAGAAAATGATCAATATGTATGTGAAAATATATTTTCAAGTGTGATAAGTAAATAAAATTATGTCAAATGTTATAACGTCATAAGTGAGTAAAAAGAGACGGGTTTTTATGGTATCTCATTCGGAACGCGTGTGTGGGGTCATGTTGGGAATGAGATGGAAAATTTATTTTAGGAAAATCGGATGGTGATTTAGAGTGTGCCGATAATCCGATATGGGTTGACATAGTCAAAATTATGTACCCGGGATGGTAATCGGGTCCAGAGGGCTTTTTAGATTAATTGGGACCCATATAGGGGTGTTCGGATCATCTTACGCTTAACCTATAGCCAAATTTCCGGATTAGAGGGATAGTTAGGGATGGTGGATGGAGTGGGCAGCCAATCCACCATTCCAAAATACCTATACTTAAGAGAGAGGAGAAAAGAGGAACCAAGTAGAAGATGTAGAGGATTATTCTGGGAGAAAATTGGGATAATTTCGGGCATCCAATTCACGTGCAAAGAGGTTTCATAGAAGGAAATCAGAATGTTTACATATCTAAGGCAAGTGTTTATCTTGCTTTGATACTTTTTGTACTTTCAATAATTCATATTATAGTTGGCATAAAAATATAGGCTTAGGTGCGTGATTCACATGTTAAAAGGGGGGTTTGTGGGAATAAAACTTTAAAAAGAAAATCTGAATGTTATCCGATAAAAAAATTGAGATTGATTTATGTAAACATATATGATCTTGATTCATTCTTATGAGAATTTAAAGAATCTCAAAATTTAACTAAGAAAGTGAGTGATTCTTTAATAAATTGTTGGATCCCATGAATCAATTGTTCATCGGATGAATTCTTATGTAAAAATGATTATGATTGAGTTTGGAATTGATTAAAAGAATAAATCTTGGCTTGGAATAATGATAGATATTGATATGGTTAATAAAGAGATGATGAATCTCGTATAAATTGATCAGGCCCCTGCCCAAAATCGAATTTATTCGCCCCTGGGAGGTTGACTTGATTTGGCAGGCGAACTGGTTCAAGTAATCGGTTCGGTCTTACAATTTGGCATACTTTATTTGGTTGGGTTTTTCGTGGAAAGTTTAGGGCTCAGATGAATTTAAAAATCCCTATGAGATACTTAGGACATCTGGAAAATATGTGGGACATTATGATTACCTTGGGATTATTATGAATAAATGCGGGTATGGGAACATGGGTGTTGTAGGTTGAATGACATTCGAAAAATGTTTAATGAAATCTTTTTGGGGATTTCTATTAAAATTTGGATACAGGCTGGATTAGAATAGCTTAGTATCCATAATAATAATATTTATTAATCTATATTAAGTAAGTGATTGCTTGAATATTCGGGAATCGGGGGTAGACTCGAGAATTATGACTTAGTGCTACGAGTGACTTATGCACGCTTAACCGAGTGACTTATATATATATGTGTGTGTGTGATTGATATATGTAAACATACATACTCTATGGATGCTATCTTTGGAGGTTGTGTGTAGTGGGTGATCTACCCTGGCACCGACCAACAGGTGTTAAATCGATTCTCTAGGTCGTAGGACCGTCGCATGACCGTTGTATGTGAGTTTATAGACTAGTGGGGTAATGTGCTATGGCCATGACCCACGTATGTAAGACTATGACCGCCTCCGATTATGTATTTACGATTTCAGTTGGTTGCAAGATTCCGACCCATTGTCCTAGGAGTGGTACGTGATGTACTTGGACCTTAATAGCATGCTAGAGAATGCATCCACAAGGTCTCAGCTCTGGGGATTCGGTTTAATTTTGGCTTCGTACACACACGACAAATTGACACTTGTGTTGTGAATATAAATTTATGGTGATTATTTTTAGAAAAGTTTGGATTGCACAGTTGTTTAGGTATTTTGAATTTTTTTGAGTCAAAGCGAAATTTTGTTGGTATATTCGCTGCAAACCCTCACGAGACACCACTCGTCCTACTAGGGTAACCTAGGGATTTAACAATTTATTGCATACACTAAATATAATCGCTTGCCCGCGAAAGAGGTATCATATCCTAATAAAATATTTTTTAAGAGTTGAGCCTTATTTCGATTCTTTTACATTGCTCGGGACGATCAAAGTTCTAAGTTAGGGGGCTTGATTAGGTATAAATTCTTCCGATTGATCCCCTTAATTTAGAGGCTTTTATCACCTTATACAATGTAAAACGTGTTGATTTATCTCAGATCTTTGCTACTGACATTTTCTATATAGTGCATCAAGTTTCGTGTATTCTTCTTGCATTTTTTAGGTATTTTATACAAGTGAAGAGAAGAGAAAACTCAAAACTGAGAAACCAAGAAAGAAAGAAAAGCAAGAAAGTCAGAGCGCAAAAGAGTAATTTTACATCTAGAATTCGGATAAGGAGCCAAATGAAAGTTGAAGACCTCGAGTCTACAAGCACGTAGGAAGAAACGATATCCTAATCCGAGTCCCGAATCAAAAGTTATGAAGCTTCGGATGAGGAACCAAAATGAAAGTTGAAGACCTCGAGTCTACAAGCATGTAAGAAGAAACGATATCCCAATCCAAGTCCCGAATCAAAAGTTATGAAGCTTTAATATTGAGAGAAAATCACAAGAAAAGTAGGAAGAAAACTATCATCAAATCGATCTGGTGTCAACCAAAAATGAACCGGTCCAGTGAAGACAAAGTTCCTAAATAGAGCGGATCGATCCGATATATACAAAAAATGAACCGGTCCATCATTTTAAGATTTCCTGCATAAGACAGACTGATCAAATGAGAAGCAAAAACAAACCGGTTCGGTGTACCAAACCGAATCGATGACCCCAAACCGGATTGATACGACCACTGTTCTAAAAAAACCCGCCTAGGTTCCGCCTAGGCTTAAGGCTTGGGTGAAACGCCCCGCCTTAAGTTTTTTATGCCTTATTCTTCGTAAAAACCCTTAAGGCGCACTTTTTTCTATAAACAACAATGCTTTAGTGAAACGATATCGCTTTTTAAAGAATATTTTTACTAATCGAACCATTATTTCATCCAAAATAATCAAATAGTGTCTTAATTTGCATATAAACACACATATTATTATGATATGTACAATTTTAGTATTTTAATAGCCTTGTTATGGTTAAAAAATATTAAAATATATTAAGAAGGTCTAAACGCCTTTTTACGCCAAGGCCCGCCTAGGCTTCTAAGGCTTAAGGCTTGGCCTCCACGCCTCGATCACACCCCGCGTTTTTTAGAACCTTGGATACGGCTGTCGATTTTCTGACTTATTTTGTTTAAAAATTAAAGTTTTACTTAGATCAAACTCTTATAAATTCGTAGAGTATTTATTCCAACTGATTACCAGACTTTGAGGAGTTCTCTTTTTGTAAGTTTTAGAGAGCTTTTGAAGCTAAGAACCCTAGGGAATTACTCTCTTCAATAATTGTTCAACTTTTAAGCATTAATTCAAGAGTTTCTTCATTCCAAGTAATATTTTCTCAATGCTTTCAATTGCTTTCATATTTGTGTTTGATGATTCGTATAAAATAGGTTACAATTCATTTTTCACAAGTTTCGTCTCATTTTTCACGCAGTTATGAATACATGCAAAATAGATTTATTGTTCAAGCATAGTTTAATCATGTCCAACTAGATTTCTAACGGTTGGGGTGTATGAGCCCAACCTGATGTAGTTTACATGTATAGAAAATTAGTTTTGAATTAAATATTGAATGAATCGTGTTGTGTAGTGAATACACACATCGTAGATCTTTTAACCTCGTTTGCCCTAGGTAACCGGGGTGTTTAAGAATGCGATATGCGTGTTGGCTATTGCACCACCGCTTTATTCTTACCCTTAATTATGTATGATGCGGTCTAGTACCCTCATATATGTAATTCTTGGGATTAATAAAGACTGGGTTTAATCAACTATCTAATTCAAAAGCTAGTTTTCTATCCAATAAATGTACTAGGTTTTGGGGGATTGTATCCTAACCTGCTTTTTATCATTCATAGTTAATCATCTGTAGTAGTTTTAATTTTACGCACTTAGCTTAGTTAGTAATTTTAATTTTAGTTTGCATTTAGCTAGTAGAGTTAAATTCCAAAATTTATCACCTTTTCAATTTTTATCGAATCAGTTTAGGGTTAGTCTCCTTTCCTTCGTCGTTATGATCAATCATCCTAATTCCCTGAGGATCGACCCCGTCTTATCGGGTTTATTAGTTACGTGACAGTCTTGTACTTGAGCCTATATAAGCATGCATTATAGACATATTTTCAGTCACGTCACCTCTCGTTACCCTGTAATGCAAAAGTAAATGATTAGTCTTCTCTTCCGCCTCCTTACACGACCAGCAACGACTAGTCATTACCCTTCATCGCTTTTACAAGCCCTTAGTCGTGAAACAACCTGTCTTGCCGTGATCCAAATAAAGAACATCACTTTTTGGGGCACCTTAGACTTTTATACTCTCTTTCATGGGAAATAAGCTCTTTGGTTCCCATTACCTCTCAAGATGGGATAATAATCTCTCACTATGAAAACCTCCTTTCCGTCTGACTTCCATCCAAAGTCATCACACCCTTTAACAAATGCAGAGCCAAGCCTAACCAATCAAAAAATGCCTCAACCTCCTCAAGATCCCAAACCCATAATCATCTTCGGAACATATAATTCCACAATACTCGATCCCCAATAACCATCATGTGATCTGCAATCAGACAACCTTTATCCCCACATATAATGAAGATACTAGAAAACTAATCTCGAGGAGAACCATTCTTGCCCCATCTATCCTTCCGAAATCTTATCGTATTACCGCTCTCCACTTGAAACTCTGTGTTCGTAGAGAAATATTCCCACTCTTTTGATATGTGTTTCCATATACCCACCCCATAACCAAACCTCCCCACTTCTAGACCCTACCCAAGATGTATATTCCTCCTAGATCCTACTACTCTCTTCCATAACATATTCTCTCCGTGGGAAAAATGCCACAACCACTTTCCTAATAGCGCTTTGTTGAAAACCTCTAAGTTCTTTACTCCCACTCCCCCTCCCTAATCATTTTGCAAACCTCCTCCTATACCATTAGACAGTAATTAAACTTGTCATCATTACCTCTCCATAAAAATCTCTCATCATCTTCTCCATCTTTTAAGTCTCTGAACATGGTAATGGAAATATTAAAATGAAATAAGTAGGTAGACTAACAACATACTTTGTTTAATGTCAACCTTTTCCCTTTCAATAAATAATAATTCTTCCACAATTCTAACCTCCTTTTCATCCTCTCCATCATCGGGACCTAAATATCTTTAGTCTTGAACTTAGACCTAACGGTATTCCAAGATATATTGAGGGGAAAATGTCAATCCTGTAGATAAGAGTCTCGGCTAGCCCCTCCACAGTCCCTTCTTCCCCAATCTAGATCATTTCATATTTCTTCGCATTAATACGGAGACTCGACACCGCCTTAAAGCATGAAAGAAGAAATCTTAAGGCCCCCACCTGGCCCACTTCTTCCTTACAAAAGACAATCATATCATCGGCGAACAAAATATGGGAAATCATAATCGATTTGTGCTTCAGATTTTATAATAACAAACAAAATTCAAGTGTATATCACAATTTTTACCTTGGTTTTAATCAAGGACTACCCTTATATTAAATTATTGTTACTTGATCACGACTTTGACACAAGTAACCCTTAATATCTGTTATTTTGATTTTTAAGATGCAGTAGTATTGGTTCGTACTCCATAATTGCATAATGCAAATGGAGGACCATATCATAACTGCAAAATAAAAATTCCTAGAACATAAAAATAAATTTAGACTCAGCTCACTTTTAGTATGAACTATCAAGCATGCTTGTTGTTTGAAATTTAAATGAAGTCCCAAAAAATATGAACGATAGAATGTAACATATAAAAGTTATCAACTATATATGTGTGAGAGAGGTGGCGGCTGTGGGCGGGAGGATATTTTTTATCTTTTATTTTACCTTTTGTGATTTTCTACCATTTTCTTCTCTCAATATTCTACCCTTAAATCATTTCAGGGGTAATATGATATTATTAAAAGTTTCTAACAACTAATGGACATCACTAACGTCGAGGTGCAAACACATGCGAAATAAAATATAGGGTAGAAACTCAAGTATTGGGGTAAAATTCAAGGTTCAAATACAAAATCGAAAAATATATAAATAAACCCCTTTAAATTACATATTATATACAAAACTTCTTGAATATTTTTTTCTATCTTGATATTCTATTTGTACAATTTTGTAAAGTTAGATCAAATTATGAGTGGATTTTTTGTTTGATAGAGAACTAGTCCTAGTTCTATTTTACAGTTTGCGAGTTTTGCGGGGGCATTTAACACACTTAGTGAAGCATTGTGGGTTATGATTCACTAATATCTAACATGAACTAAAAATGGCACGACTAAAACATAGAAAGAAACTTATGGATTTCTACCTTACTCATATTATACTTAGACAACCTTTGTACGGCTACGATAATTTTGCACAACCTGTATTAAAATGCAAGAGTTTGGAATTGCAAGCGTCGTTAAACCGTGGGTGGCAATGGTTTTTATGCCTCATAAAAATAGGATGAGAATTTTTTTTTTAGAAAAAATAAGAAATTTAAATGCCTCTTAAACCCAAATTTTGTAGTATATTCGTCAAAATAACTTAAATTCTGAGTTTAAAAATAAAATGACTTCAATTTATCTTAACCAATAAACTAAATAGCACTAATAGACCAAAATAGGTTAAAGTGTATTTTCCCCTAATGAGTTGGATATTGATATTACTATTTGCAGAGGAAAGACAATACAAACATAATTTTATTATAAAATACGTATTTAGTGGATGTCCACTGGTATTCTACAATTAATAAGGGGTCTCTTGAGATACCATTTTTGTACTATAAATACGGGTCATACCCCTTGAGTATTGATATACATAAGAAATGAAAAGTTCCCTTCCTCTGAATTTTCTCTATGTCCCCTTTATTTTATAGCATGTTATCTGTAGAGCTCCCAAATTTGTTGTTTAATGAAAACATAAGGGATATGAAATACTTGATCTCTCATTTTGACAAAATGACCTGAATGTTCATATGGTTGATTCAGTGAGAACTCATTATGGATATGAAGGAGCTTGATGTGGTTCCATGTGGATACCAATGAGTAAGTTTAACAACTCAAAAGGCATTTACAGGTGCTTATACTTTTAATTATTTTTATATTGGTCCCATAATTTCTGTTATTCATAAAAAATTTACATATTCACATTTTGAATATTAAATTGTGAAAATTACTGTCACGCCTAATTTTTTGTATATGAAAAAAAAATTAAAGATTGGGACCTGAGATTTCCTATAATTATTGAAACTTGAAGTTTCAGTGTTATCTTAATTTTAGGACCCGAAGTTTCCTATCTATTTAAATTATGGAACCAAAAGTTTTTATATTTTTTATTAGGACCCAAATTTTCTAATTATCAGTCAAATTATTTCTCAATACTATTCAAAATTTGGGGCCTGAAGCTCCCAATTCTTATTTAAATTTTAAGGTCGAACATCCCAATTACAAATCAAAATTTGGGGACTCAAACTCTCAATTTCTATTTTTGGGGACATGAAGTTTCCAATGTCTATCTTTATTTTGAGATATGAAATTCCCACATAGTTGTTTAATTTGGGACCTGAAGTTCCCACGTAAATTTTTTCATTTGAAACTAGAAGATCCCGTATGAATTATTTTGTTTGGGACCAGGAGACTCCAAATCATTTTATATTGGGACTAAAAGTTCTCAATTATTGTTCAAATACGTGAACATAATAATGGAGTATACCCTAAAATCAAACTTGAAATTTGGATTATTTCTATAATAGGGCAAAGTATACTAAAAGTTCCATAATGATTATTAAACTTTGGACCTGAAGTTTCAATAAAATTAATTTAAATCAAAACCTGAAGTTTTGATTATTTTTATAATAAGGGTAAGGACATTAAACATCCTAGAATGATTGTTTATAATTTGGACTTGAAGTTCCAATTAATTTTTTTGGACCTGAAGTTCCAAACAATTTTAACCCTTATCAAACTTGAAGATCGGATATAATTGAGCAAGGACTTCAAAGTTCCTAAATATGTAATGTTGGAATATGAAGTTCCCTTAATATTTACAATTGGGACACGAAGTTCTCTAATAATTATTCAGATTTAAAAAATGCACTTTTCTCCATTTTTTTGGATCGAAAGTTCTAAATTTATTTTGGCCTGAAATATCAAAGTCACAATCAAGCCTGAAGTTTTTATTATCTAATTCATATGGTATAGACTACGAGTCGTCCAACTATATTTGTGATTTAAAAATTCATTATCATTATTGTGACCAGAAGTTTACAAATTATTATTTCTAATTGGAATATTATTTTTTCTAATTAATTTTGAAAATATGAGGCCTGAAGTTCGAATGGTATTTTAAAATATTTGGACCTGAATCTCCAAATATAATTTATTTTCATTAGTTTAAAAATAAATTGAGTATTAAGACCAGACTTCTCAACTTTCCATTTACTTTAATCAATGTAATATTTTTTAAAATACTTTTTTGAGAGTTAAATGTCCCTTTAACTATCTTATTAATGGTTTCACCATTAAAATTTTATCCCTTGACCTTTCGATTAATCTGAGTATTAAATTGTATTTTTAATGGTATTTAATTTTAACTCATTTTCACATTCCTATCATTTAATATACATTGAATTCTTGGAAATGTGTAGAGATTATGAAAATAAGTTCTTCATTTTAAAGGTAATTATTATTATCATCGGTGAAAGTTGATAAAAATATTTAACATTGTTTGTTATCTTAAGAATCTGAAGTTCTAAATCACTAAATATTCGTAACCTGAAGTTCTGTTTATTATGTCAATAAATCTTGTGATCTTGAAGTTCTCATTACATTGTTTTATGAAATATTAATCATAATTATTTTAATTATCCATAATATATACTCAACTGTTTATTTGATTTATTACACAGTTTAAAAGAAAGGAAAAAATATGAATTAATATTAGGCCAAGCTCGATGTTTTGGCAAATGCTAAAGGTTTATGCCCTAGTTTTATATTAGAAATCTAAATTTTTTTATATCCGAGCCTGAAGTCCCTTACAATTAATAAGAATATGGAATTCTTTTGAGATTGTTGGAACACGAGGCCCCCAATTTTAAAATCTTTTCACAAAAAGTAATTTCCTTTGAAGATGCGGAAGCGGAGGTGGTTCAATTAAACAAATTAACAAATTTTAATTTCTTTTCAAATTAAAATTAAACACAACTTAACGTGAACTTAAAATAATTAGCAAATGAGTTTTTTCACTTTAACAAATTTAACCCAAGTCCTAGAAATTTGCCTAAGTCATATTTTCAATATTACCAAATTAGGCCATACCAATTTTAATAAATTAAACTACGACTTGAATTAAATTAACTAAACATTACTCAATTCATTTTAGCACCAATTTAATTAAGTAGTGATTAAAATCAAATTTTATCTCGAATTACCAAAGCATGCATTCTAGGTGAATTTTGCGAAAGATAAAATAAATAATAAATCACTATGCCGCAATGTACGACGAAAAACCCACAACAGGAAAAAACTTCGGACGACCCTAGCCTCAAATCCACTAAATATGATTTTACAAGTACAAGACACGAAAGACTTACAACACTCGACTTGACTCCGTCCAAGCCCCGAGGCTCCTTCTTGTACAAACCTCTTTCTAGCGGATAACCACAAAGCTCCACCGTGGTCTCAGAGTCCATCGATCGAACTTTTTGGTCACCGTCACCCGAGCAAGGAGCCTTTCTCTAAATGGGTATGTCACAACAAACAAGCTTCTTCTTTGGGGGATGTATAAGCAAACCCGAAATCTTTTCTTCTTAGGTAGAAAAGTGAACCAATGGTTCCAAACACTCCAAGCAAGATATATATATAAAGGAACTTGGATAAACTAAACAAATGGGTGTAACACAAGTGTTTGGAGATTTTTCTTGAAAACAAAACACTTAAACATGAACTTTTTCTTTTGATTTTTGAAGATCTCTAAAACTCTCTCTAAGAGATGGAAAGTTATGAAAAAGTTTATCCAAAAATGTTGGTTCCCGCACTAATAAAATCTGGCAAAAGGTAGTGGGGTAAAGTAGTGGGAAAAGTGAAAAAACTGTCAAAAACTCCTAAATAAACTTTCCCGCCAAAACTCGTTCGAACGACTTTTCGTTCGAACAGATTTACTAACGAGGTTCCATAATGAAAAAAAAGGAAAATTGTTAGAAATCTCGTTCGAACGAGATGTCAGTTCGTTCGAACGACCTGGCAATCTCGTTCGAACGAGATTCCAGTGTGGATCGAACGACGTGTCAAAAAAATGAAATATTAAGTTTTAAGCCCAAAATTTTTTATGAAAAGTTCTAAAACATATTTTATGAGTAAAACAAAGTCGATAAAATAATTTATAAAAAGTTTATAAATTACACCCAATTAACTATTGTTCCAAGCTCCTATATATATATATGAAAATGAATTCACACCTTAGGAGAAATGGAACCATATTGATGACGTAGAAACGAGGCACAATACACACGACATTTCATGAAGCTTTAATATCTTGGCCACTACGTCTTCAACTACCCCGTCATAGGCTTTAATGGATACAATTAAAAACTATCCTATGACATAAACATTTTTGTCCGGAATTGAGCCAAAACTACATTAAGACTCAATCGGAGAATTGTTTCCTTACAAATCTCCCCCTTTGCCTATTCCGGGATAAAAACCAAACAAAAATCCTAAAGGGCCATCAAGCTCTACTAGACATAAAATATCCCACCCAATACTTGACTCAAGACCCAAGGATCAATATCTTTGCCGATGAAGATTGCCACACAAGAAGATTTCCTGCACACTTAAGCAAACTATCAAACACAGAGGGAATATCAAGAATATTAAATGCATAAAATGAATATCCCCCTAAATTAATTCTCCCCTTTATCAACTGTGATCTACATAAGAAGGTCGCGACTCCCCCTAAGCTAAATCTCCCCCAAACTAAGATATGAGTACAATATGAATAGACACCATTTACCCTATCATTCTCCCCCTTTTTGTTCAGGAATAGGCAAAGGATAACAAACTAATTTAAACATGATGCTTAGAGTGATAAGAACATGAAAGCATATGGGCAACAAAAGCACAACTAATCCATGCAAATAATAATGGATACTAACTAAGAGGCAAGAAAATGATACCAAGATGATACATAACTATTAAGCATGTGATATCAACAAGGAACAAAACAAGATAGATACAAATTATGAATTAAAGCATAGATATATTAGAAAGCAAGGAAAAGACCAAATAAAAATATCATATATATACATACTCTAGATATATCAAAGATGTGCACGCACATATATATAGATATAAACACACAAATGACACATAATAAGATAAATTTTTCACACTCGTATGGAAAAAATGCGTCATATGGAAACGAAAGTGTTGGGGTGTGAACTAGTAACAATTAAACTTAAACCCAATCACTTAAAACATGTTCACGGAGTTCTCAACTGATTGCAAACTTCATCACATTTGAATATAACCTCATGTGACAATATAGATTGAACTCAATGAACAAACATACACAATGCATACAAGCCTAGACTTTTGATGATTCTACAAAAGAATAGAGTCATGACATTAAAAGTACAACTAGGATAAACGGACATTGTGCAAACCGTTGATATACCATCCAATCTCCCTAAATAAGCATATATTATTTGAATGAATATATCAAACAAAAATAGGCCTTGGCAATTATATTTCTTTTTAATGCCGTTATTCTATTTTTAGGCCTTTGGACCACGTATTTCTTTTAGGTCCAAACAAATGGTGGCTTACTATTCACAAAGGATAATAATTCCTTTCGGAGCCCTTCCCCGTGCACATTTATATATAATATTTTTAATTCTCACAAATCTCACGTGCAACGGATTTTGACATGCACTAGTCCTCCTATGTCACAAGTATGTAGATGACAAGATTGGTAGGAGAACACCTCACAAAGCTCAAATATAACATGTGACGATTAAATTTCAAAAGAGCTTGTGCATGTGTGAGTTGAGGCATATAAAAATAGAAGCCATTATATCAACACAAAATCCAACTACTCCATGTAAGCATGGTAAAGAACATAATAAGGATTGGCAGTCTAAACCAAAAGTTCTAGCCACATGGGAGTGAAAAAGACGGGATTCAAACACCAGTATATGCCACATAAAGTGTGTCAAACTAAGATACACAAAAAAGAAATCTTTTTGAGTTTTTGAAATTTTTTAACCAAAAATAAAAATATATACTCAAAAGACAAACAAAAATCATTTGAATTTTTTATTAAGCTTAAATTTCCAAGAGATAAAAACCTAAATGATAAATAAAAATATTTTTACATTTTTCATTTAATGCAAACTAAGATGAAAGAAATAGAATACAAAAGATAAACAAGAATCATTATTCTAGCATGTGATTAAGCATGAAGCATAGACTAGAAAATGACTAAACAAGCATACATTTAGCATGATAATATAGTATGAAGAACAAAAGCTAAGGTATGCAAATAAAACTAACACATTCAACCTTTAGATTTTGCAAGAGAGGAAGCATGTGAAAGTAAATGAGAATCAAATACCCTATCTTGTAAAGAAATCAAGTCGGATCTCCTAACCCAAACTAATGATGAATGACTATCTCGGGGTATAGGAATCTTGGCTACCTTGGTTGCCTTACGTTGGGATTTTCTAGAAAATCTTTTAAGATCAAAATAAAATTTCTTAAGATGACCTTTTTGACCATAATGTGCACAAGTAAAAACATGTCAAAAATTGATAAGGATTGATCTCTAAAGGCTTTCCTAGGAGATTCTCCTAAAACATTGATTTTGGCTTTATGAGAAGATTCATTACAAGTATTGAAGCCTAAACCACAAGTGTCATTTTTAATTTGGACCGTTCCTAAGATTTTGTCTAATTTCTCCGAACAACACTCCAAATCAAATTTGACTTTTCTGGAGTCTTTTAATTTATTTTCTAATTCTAAAATTCTAGACTCTAATAAAACATTTCTCTCTTCACACTCGAGAAGATTTTTTTCCATTGACTCCATTAAACCTCTAAGGCTATCTCTCTCGCCTTCTATATATTCAAGCTTCGCTCGAAGAGTCCTCTCACATGTCCTAAGGTCTTCAACCAACACACTATCATCAACGACCTTGACACGCTCTCTTAAACTCTCTTCTAAGTTCAAATTAGCTCTTTTTAATTTAATACATTCTTCATAAAGTTCTTAAAAAGCATTTTGAAGTTCACTCACATCAACCTCATCATTTTCATTCTCTCTCTCTTCTTCACTCTCACTACCATAAAAAATAAGAGAATCATGAACTTTGACCTTGGAAGTGTCATGTGTTTGCATATCTTCATGAGAAGATTCATTATCGGTGCTCACATGACTAGACATAAAAGACACAAAGTTGGGCTTAGTGGGGGAATCGGGTCCCTCTTCATTATCACTATCACTAAGGGTTGCATTAAAATAAATTGGTTGCTTACCCTCTCTCCTTAGTTTAGTGGGACACTCTTTTGCCCTATGGACATACCCTTCACAACCAAAACCCCTATTTGACTCGTCCCTATTTAAGCTTTCATTAATAGTTTTAGGGTTCTTCTCGGCTTTGTCATGCTTAGATTTTTCAAATTTCTTAAAATCATTTTTAAATTTATCTTTGTTAAATTTAAGAAATTTTCAAAACTTTCTAGAAGACATAGCCATATTTTCCGAGTCACTATCACTTTCACTTTCACTTTCTACTACTTATTTTTTCTCTTTTCGGGCTTTTAAAGCAACGCCCTTTTCTATTTTTTTTTCAGTTTTAGAGGGAAACATGTCCAGTTCATAGGTTTGTAAATCACCTACAAGCTCTTCTAATTTTTTAGAGGCTAAAGTTAGTAAAGAATTTAAAACGGTCACTTTTGTAATAAATCTTGGAATAATGCGACGGAATTCATCCGGTGTGACCGCGCTAAACAAGGGATTTAAACCACAGGAATTAAAATTTGAAAGTTTAAATTCATTTTCACAACATCTATCGGCGGGTTTGGGAACACGCTCATTATCTACTAAATGTTTAAGTGGGGACCACCCGTTAACGACAGATAACCAAATTCTTTCGTCGATAGATTTTAGTACCGATTTCATCCGCACTTTTAAATACGCGTAGTTAGAACCATCGAAAATAGAAAATTTTGAAAATGGGGAAAATTCCATTTTAGCCAAAAATATTTAAAGGATCTTAAACGCAATAATTCAGCGATCCCGCACTGATACCACTTTGATAAACGATAGTTTTTCTGAATCAGTGCTCTGATACCACTTGTTGGAACACGAGGCCCCCAATTTTAAAATCTTTTCACAAAAAGTAATTTCCTTTGAAGATGCGGAAGCGGAGATGGTTCAATTAAACAAATTAACAAATTTTAATTTCTTTTCAAATTAAAATTAAACACAACTTAACGTGAACTTAAATTAATTAACTAATGAGTTTTTTCACTTTAACAAATTAAACCCAAGTCCTAGAAATTTGCCTAAGTCATATTTTCAATATTACCAAATTAGGTCATACCAATTTTAATAAATTAAACTACGACTTGAATTAAATTAACTAAATATTACCCAATTCATTTTAGCACCAATTTAATTAAGTAGTGATTAAAACCAAATTTTTTCTTGAATTACCTAAGCATGCGTTCTAGGTGAATTTTGCGAAAGATAAAATAAATAATAAATCACTACGCCGCGATGTACGAGGAAAACCCCACAACGGGAAAAAATCTCGGACGACCCTAGCCTCAAATCCACTAAATACGGTTTTACAAGTACAAGACACAAAAGACTTACAACCCTCGACTTGACTCCGTCCAAAACCCGACGCTCCTTCTTGTACAGACCTCTTTCTAGCGGATAACCACAGATCTCCACCGCGGTCTCGAAGTCCACCAATCGGACTTTTTGATCACCGTCACCCGAGCAAGGAGCCTTTCTCCAATTGCGTATGTCACAGCAAACAAGCTTCTTCTTTGGGGGATGTAGAAGCAAACCCAAAATCTTTTCTTCTTAGGTAGAAAAGTGAACCAATGGTGCCAAACACTCCAAGCAAGATATCTATATAAAGGAACTTGGATAAACTAAACAAATGGGTGTAACACAAGTGTTTGAAGATTTTTCTTGAAAACAAAACACTTAAACATGAACTTTTTCTTTTGATTTTTGAAGCTCTCTAAAACTCTCTCTGAGAGATGGAAAGTTATGAAAAAGTTTATCCAAAAATGTTGGCTCCCGCACTAATAAAATCTAGCAAAAGGTAGTGGGAAAAGTGGGAAAAGTGTCAAAAACTGCCAAATAAACTTTCTCACCAAAACTCGTCCGAACGACTTTTCATTCGAACGGATTTACTAACGAGGTTCCATAATGAAAAAAGGAAAATCGTCAGAAATCTCGTTCGAACGACCTGGCATCTCGTTCGAATGAGATGTCAGTTCGTTCGAACGACCTGGCAATCTCGTTCGAACGAGATTCTAGTGTGGATCGAACGACGTGTTAGAAAAATGAAATATTAAGTTTTAAGCCCAAAACTTTTTATGAAAAGTTCTAAAACATATTTTCTGAGTAAAACAAAGTCGATAAAACAATTTAAAAAAAGTTTATAAATTATACCCAATTAACTATTATTCCAAGCTCCTATATATATATTAAAATGCATGCATACCTTAGGAGCAATGGAACCATGTTGATGACGTAGAAACGAGGAACAATACACACGACATTTGATGGAGCTTTAATATCTTGGCCGCTACGTTTTCAACTACCCCGTCATAGGCTTGAATGGATACAATTAAAAACTATCCTATGACATAAACGTTTTTGTCCGGAACTGAGTCAAAACTACATTAAGACTCAATCGGAGAATTGTGTCCTTACAGAGATTATTATGCATACAAAGATTTATTGCTACAAAATTTAAAAATTTTGTTATCAATCCCACTATTTGAATAACTAATAATTATTTGATAAGATATTTGTAAAAAATACTTCCATTTGTTTACGTTTGATCACCAAATAGTTGACCACACATAATTTATCATTGTTCATATATATATTTAGACTCGTAGTTTATATTGAATTTTGTCATTGACAATTGTGAACTATTATTATATAATGACATTTGTCTAGAAGGCAATGAACAAGTCACACTATTCTGAAAAATTAAAAGTTTTTTCAGACTTTGTATGTAGTATAGTAAAGGTGTCAACATAGTTGAAACTAAGGATCCAAAAGAGCCTATGTGATGTTGTTATTTGGTTCCTGAAGTAATTTACTTAGTTTTATGGGCAACGGTATACATGGGTACAATATTAAAATAAATAATGAAAAGTAATTTCACATTACTTATAGTGTTGGAAGCTAGAAACTGACACTAACAAACAATCATTTCATTATTCATGGGGTTATACTATATAACATTTATTGTTATAAGAAATGCACTTTGTCATGACCCTCAAGCTCCATGATTATTGAAACGTAGAGAAATATAGTGTTTATTGTGTATTTTGTGAAATTTTATTATTGATACCATTAGGGTAGGATAGAACGTACTTGAAGAAAAAATTATCCCTGAATAATGGTTCATTTTAGAAGAATGTCGAGAATATCGTGGAATACTTCCACTTTGTCTCATCTGGTCCCCCGTATCGCTCAATGCGGAAATGAAATAAAAAATGATATTGCAACATCAAATGTCACATGGACTAGTTGAAAATGTGCTTGCCAAAATCATTGCCACAGAAGGACAAAATAAATTCGGCCACAAATAATTTTATTGCAAGCTGGAAGCGTGTAATAATTTAGGTCCCAACTACTTGATTCCCCAGAAGTGTAGGTTAAATAAAATCACGCATAAATAATGCTCCAGAAGTGGTTATCCATAACGCCCTAGAAGAGATTATGAAAAAAAGATCCACTTTTGCTAAACCCCATAATAGGTTACTGTCTATAAAAAGACACAATTCCCTGAAGTGACTATAAAGCCCCGAAGTTGTCAAAGGTACCTAATATTACATGAGATCTCTATGTTATATACATATACAAGAGAAAAGTGGGATCGCCAAAGATGATCATCGATGATATACTTATATATTTTGTAGGTACACAAATAAAAGGACAATGATGATGAAAATTCACGCATTATAAATGAATATCGACAAAGAATAAATTGGCCAAAAATGAAAAATTTCCATGATGGCATAAGTCGACTCTCTTAATATATGTGGTGTATTTGGACCTATAGTAGAAACCCCAAAAAATATTAATCTTGAAGGTTATAAATGGGTGTTTATAAGAATGTGAAGTATTAGAACTCACTAAAAAGCGCATGCTTTATGGCATAAGTTTTCTTGAAGAAATGAAAATTGAATATATATGAATATACAATCCTAGTACGGTCTTAAATACTTTTCAGAAACCTGACTAGCTTAACAATTTTTTGAAATATATTATATGAGACTCTTTTATTATTATAACTTGTTATATATACATGATTTAGACAAAGAATACATATAAAAATCCTACATGTATTTTATTTGACCAAAGAAAAGATAAGGAGTACGTACTCAAATGTATTAAGACGTCCAATGTACAACAGGCAATCCGAAAGGATATGTGTACAACCGTCTTAGTAAATATTTGTCTAAGGAAGTGTATAAAAACAATCATATATGCTAATGTGTCATTATAAAATATCCTTAAATGGATGTTCTCTTAAATAACTCAATTGACATACAAAATATCCAAATAAGGAAGTTAAAAATGAATGACCTTCGGGTAACAAGTTATTATCTAGGCCTGCATATCAAACACAGTTTATGTTAAACTCAGGTGGATTAGTCAAATAGATTGAAAAGTCGTGCAATGCTTTAACATATATTAATAATACAATTTTAGTATGCCCATAGTCTACGGCATTTGGATATTAATTTATCCATGTCATCCTAAAGAGAACGACAAATATAAATTTGGCCCCGAAGTACAATATGTGCATGCTATTATAGTTTTTTGTCCAAAAGTACAATACTTGTACATTATTAGTATATTTTTTATACATAACACAATGCATGATACTGGATATTATAGTTGCAGTCAATAGCTTGGCAAGAAATGATTATCATTTACTTACAAAGCATATGACTAATATTAACATTATGTGATACGCTTGTGGAATTATTAGTGTAATACTTTTTAAATCTAATGATCCACGTCAAGTTAGTAATGTATATACAGATTATCTCCGTAATCCTCACAAGGAACATTCAAAGCACTAATGACTTGCCTCATACAACATATTATCCTACTACTCCTTATGAAGGCAATGGTTTTTGTATAGCCTGTGACACCCCGCCCAATTAAATACCGGGTGATCAGGCCTTTATCAAATTAAACAAGATTTTCATTTGGTTCATTCTTAGCATCAGTGTCGCATTTCTTGATTACTAACCACCTAATAATTAATTAATCCGGTACCAAAATTTTGTCTTTTGAATTAACCAAACAATAAGTACAACAAGAAACCCAACATAACCACCACAATATAAATGAGTTTAAACATATTACAAGCATATGAATAGAGTGCTAGCCGAATAAACCTCAACTAAGAAAAACCAAACCAACATAAATCAGACACATGGAAAATATAGCCAATACGTGCTGATCCGAAATAAAATGTACAACTGTCATGAGAAACATGCTCGAAAGTACAACTGAGATACTATCCCTATCTACGAGTGAATAGGAGAAGCGTCTAATGCAAGTCTTGTAGCACCCACATGTATCGCAGCTACGGATCCTGAAATAAGATCAAGTCTGGCGCCCCTGTGTCGAAAACCTAAAAGGTTTTGAAAATATTTGATAGCAAGGGTTAGAACCCAAAACATTTTAAAAATATTTAGCAAGTGAATTAAATTGCAGTAAGTTTAAAATATATGAATGCTCTTCATATTTATGCTAGTGTCGCACTCTCTTAAGGACCGAATCACCCCTCAAACTAATGTGCACACCTACCGTTTATGATTTATAAGTTGTATATCACATTAACTTAACAAATTATTATTTTCATTTGAAACCATATAACATTTTCACGAGTTAAATACTAAAGAATACAATTCACACTATGTATTTTACCCGTATATAATTATCTGCACCATATATATATACGTATCATCATATTACAATATTTACGCACATGCCATAATTATATAACCATCCTTTTGAGTAGGCACTCATCGTATGTTCTCTATAATGCTATCAATCCAGGTATACTCATCCACCCAGACACCCTAACTCGGTTAGCTCCCCGAATCAGTGAAACAAAATAAACGCAGCGGAGGCTGTCAGAGTTCCCTCCGAAAATGAGACTGACTCATACCCAAGACGTATCACCCCTAAATACAGACAATATGACTTGGGGACTATACTCACCCTGCTCCTCAAGCCAAGGGATTCACCCACATCACGCAACTAGGTGTGGCAAATTGTGTTATTGGGTCGGGTTCAGGACCAACCCGACACGACACGAAGTATTTTTTAGAGACACGAACACGACACGACCCGATGTCGTGTTATTTTTTTATAACCCGAACACGACACGTTTCTGACACGACACGATTGACACGATTTAAAATTTTAATTGATTAAAACCCATTAACAAGACACGATTGACATGGCACAATTGACCCAACACGACACGACACGAATGGAGTACAATTTGTAGCATATTTTTTCAATTAATGCTTATTACATATTAAATCAACAATTTGCAAATATTCCATAATATATAAAATTTATATAGTAAAACATGAACAAGGAGGAATTACATCACAATAATCAAGAACAACTAAAACTTGTATAATCTCAACCACCAAAAGTTCCAAAAATTTCAAACATACTTAAAGTTGTTAATGAGATTATAATTTACAAATACAAGTTTTTAGTTAAGATGACAACATAAAGTCTTCAAAAGACCACTACTCTCCTTAGTGCTTGCATAATTCTTTCTTCCATCATCTTGCACAATATCATTCCTATGAAAAAAATATAAGCATTATTAGAATAAAATAAATTAGTAATACAAGTGAAACTAATTAAATATTAAAAATTGCATGTATTAACCTTGATAGTATCCGATGAATTGCTTTCCTTCTTATCCAATTCTATGATGTCTTCAGTGAGCTCAAGCAAATTAAGCTCCAAATCACCTTAATAGTACAAAAATCCAAAATAATTAAGTGAAAATCGTTTATTTAAAAAATCGATTTGTAAAGAAATATAAATTTACCTTTAATGCCAAAAAGCCAATCTCTAGTACAAATCAGCGCCTCCACAGTTCAAGCTTAAGTGAGCTCCGATATTGATCAAGCACGCGCCCACCACTACTAAACGCCGACTCCGATGCAACTGTGGATACATGGACACTTAAGACATCACGAGCCATGCATGCTAGATCAGGGTATCGGTATTGATGAGCTCTCCAAAAACTTAAAACATCCAATTGTTCTGTTAAGTCACTCCTTGGCTCATCTAAATACATCTCAAGTTGTGTCTTTTGCATTGAAGAAAGTGCTCGACTCTCATAAGAAGAGAACTCCTAAAAATAACAAAAAAACAACATATTTTTTCATTAAAAAAAAACAGCAACTTTAGTAATAGAAAAACAATAACATGTTTTTTCATTAAAGATCAAACAACCACTTTAGTAATAAAAAAACAACATATTTTTTCAATAAAAAAAAACAGCAACTTTAGTAATAGAAAAAAACAACAAGTTTTTTCATTAAAAAAAGCAACAACTATAGTAATAAAAAAACAACATATTTTTTAATAAAAAAAACATATTTTTTAATAAAAAAAACATATTTTTTAATAAAAAAAATAACAACTTTAGTAATAAAAAACAACAACATGTCTTTTCAATTAAAACAATAGCAACTTTATTAATAAAAAAACAGCAGCATATGTACCTTGAACATGTTTTTGCTTTTCTAACTCGTGAGCCTTTTACATACTTCACACACTCCCGCACCTTTTCCACCCCTTCATCTATTGCCTTTAAACCATCTTGAACAATTAAATTCAAAACATGAGCACAACATCGAATATGAAAATAATCACCCTTACTTAAAAGTGAGCCTTCATTATTTAACTGACTTTTTAGCAATTCAACAAATGTGTCATTGCTGGATGCATTGTTCAACGTGATAGTGAACAATTTTTTCTCAATGCCCCACTCAGACAACAAATAGGATATTTTTTCGATTAAACAAATACCCATTATGTGGAGGTGGCATCCTTGAAAATTGAGAATCCTTTTTTGCAATTTCCAATCTTTGTCAATAAAATGTGAAGTGACACAAACAAATCCATCCGTGTTAATTGAAGACCATAAATCGAATGTCAATGAAACCCTACCAGGAGCTAACTCAAACATTTTCTTTAATTTTTTCTTCTCCCTTTTATGCATTTTTAAGATATCGACCTTAGCGGTATTTCTTGAGATAGTTATCACATCCTCATATAAGTAATGAAAAATAGCCCTAATACCCTCATACTCTACAAACTGAAAGGGTAAATCATGCATTACAACGGCCTCAGTAATTAACTCCCGAAATCTTTCAGGCTCAAATTTGGAAGAGCGCATCGACATATACCCACGAGATTGATTCATTAACATTTGGGATACGTCATTTTTATCCCTTCTTGGACACTTTTTCATATGTTTTCTCACGCTATCCGTGCCATTCTTAGAAGAACACAAGTAAATTTTAGAACATTTAGTACATTTGGCTCTTTCTTTTCCATCATCACCAATGGGAAGAAGGTAAAAAAATTCCATACCTCGGACCGGCGTTCCCTACATTGCTTGACTGAATCCCCTTGTGTTTCCGTCTCTAATTTCACATTAACTTCAACAACGTCATCACCATCATCTTCGCAAGAACTATCATCTCCACTGTCCCTGTCAGCCTAAAAAAAATCATAACACTATAAGACAAACTACAAAAAAAATAAACAAATTTAAACTAAACAAAATAAATCTAATAAAATAAAATACACAATTACCTCATTTTCATTTAAATTATTCTCAAGAGGTTCTGAAAATTTCACCCTTTTCTTCTCCCCAACTTCAAATGATTTTGATCTTTTCTTCTCATTAACATTAGATGAGGTTGATTTTGGGTTCATTTTTCAGGTCTACCAAATGAAAAAAAAAATTGCAAATGTTAGTCACATAAAGAAGAACAAAAATGTATTAACTCAAGAACAAGTACCTGTTAACATGTAAAAATAAAAAAAAAAACAATAACAAAAAATGAGTAAAGGACACATAATCTGATACCTGTTAACATGTAAAAATAAAAAATAAAAAATGAGAAAGGATTACAAAGCAAGTACCTGTTAACATGTAAAAAAAAAAAAAACTGTTGACATGTAAAAATTAAAAAAAAAACAATAACAAAAACTGAGAAATGATTACAAAGCAAGTACCTATTAACATGTAAAAAAACAAAAACAAAAAATTTAAAAACTAAAAAAAAACGATAACAAAAAATGAGTAAAGGATTACAAAGCAAGTACCTGTTAACATGTAAAAATTTAAAAAAAAATAACAAAAAATGAGTAAAAGATTACAAAGCAAGTACCTGTTAACATGTAAAAACAAAAAAAAAAAACAATAACAAAAAATGAGTAACAAAGTTATATAAAAACTAAGTTGGATCTGTTAACATATAAAAAACAGTAATAATAACAAAGTTGGATCTTCAAAACTAAAAAAGTTGGATTTATAATGGCTAGTACCTGTTAACATATAAAAACTAAAAAAAAAACAGTAACAAAGTTGGATCTGTGTTAGTTATATACTAGGCTACTAGCCATTATAAATCCATTCTATGTATCCTCATCACGGTTAGAGTTGAGTAATCGAACCTCATCACGGTGAGAGTTAGGTTTCAACTTTCAAAGTAAAGGTATATTATATACCAGCCATTTCAAAGTAAAGTTGGGTTTCAACTTTCATGGTCAGATTTCGGTTAGTTAATAACGAAACGAAATGAAGGAACCACCGAAATGAAGATCAGAAATCAAAACATTATAAATCGTGACGAAAAAAACACCAAAATGAAGATCAGAAATCAGAACTACCAAAATGAAGGAAACAAAATGAAGGAAACGATGACAGATTAGAAAACATACCGCCAAGATGAAGGAGAGAACCGCCAAGGTTTTTTTGTTGTGAAGAAATGATTTTTTGGTAGCTAGGGTTTGTTTTGTTTTGTGCTAATGGAAATGGAGGGATCTCAAATGTTTTATGGGTTGGGTTTTTTAATAAAAGCCTCCTATTTTTTAATGGATTTATATTGGGTCTTAATGGGTTTAATAACGTGTCTATAACGGGTTTTAATCGGGTCCATATTGGGTCTTAACAAGGTCACTATCGTGTCTTTAACGAGTCTATTTCGGGTCGATTTCGTGGCCAAAATTCAACACGAACACGACACGACACGACATCGGGTCCAGTAACCCAGACCCGAACACGATAAGCCATGTCAATTTCGTGTTAATTTCATTCCGTGTCGTTTCATGTTCTCGTGTCGTTTCCGAAATTGCCGACCCTACACGCAACCTCCTATGGTAGCACTAGAGGGATATGTTTTTATTAACTATCTAGTCACTGATATTTATGATCACACACAATATATATATATATATACATACGGTAGTGCAATAGTATATTTTCATCCTAGCTATACCTTGCACAAAATCCATAGCACTAGCCCAAATTATACCAGAGTCTATATACCAACTCAATTTTAATTAAACACGCGTTAATTAATTTATTACCTTGGCGTCACTCAACCAATATACCTGGATTTACTCACTTGGTCGAACAAAAAAATAATCAGAATTTATTATTCAAAATTCTTTTTAATAAGTATTGCACACTAATTACCAGCGTGAAATGCGTGCTTGTGTAAGGGCACTGTCGTTGTTTTGGCTTCACCGCGATAATACAAACAAATGTAAATTACTACTACACTTGCGAGGCAAGCACAGCGGTAAGTCGGGTATCGAAAATCCACAGGGACGAGTTGCTAGAATTTAATTGATTTAGTGCTCCGAAATAAAAGGGAAAAAAGTGAATTACAAACTAAAAGAAAAGATGCATAAAAGGGAAATATTAATCTAGGCGAGGGTATTGAAACTAGACTAACAAAGCGAGTACAACTATAGGTTGCGTCGAATATCCCTCACCCGAGTTAATTTGTATAAAATGGTTACATGGGTCGACGAGCTATTACAAATGCGTCTCGTTTCGACAGTTAATTAAATCAAGGGTTGTCACACCCCTAAATCCTCATAAAAGCCTGATAAGATTTTGGCGTCAACAAATACCCCGAAAATTACGCGCGAAAGGTGGTAAGCAGAGGATATACATGATATGCCCCGTCAAATCTCCTAGGCGTAATAACTAGGACAACGCACCCGAAATACACCCCTAAACACTATCACCAAAGTCAAGCAACGCGTTAACCCGAGTGAGTTCCATTCAAACACAACCTAATTTAATTTACCTAGAAAGCATGTTAAAAACGCGGTAAATAAAGCGAATAAATAAGCGTGATAAATCTATACTAGAAAGCGAGTAAAGAAAGCAAGTAAACTAATTAACAAAGCTTGTAAACCTAATTATCAAAGCAAGAAAGAATGAAATACAAGTTAAATTAATGGAGATGGTAATGAATAGTCAACTTACATACCAAAAAGGGTGTCAATCCAAAGAGAAATGAAGAAGAACTAACCAAAAACCCAAACCCTAACCTATCCTATCTTCTAAAACTATCTAAAAACGTTCACACCTAATATTTACGCAAAATTTGGTATTTATAGTAACTAGAATAAAAGAAAAGAAGAAAGAAAAGAAAAGCAAAATATCTCCTGAAAACAGGGCATCGATCGATCGACCAAAATCGTCGATCGATCGATGGTGAAAAAAATATCCCACTGTCAAGAAGGATTGATCGATCGAACCATTTGGTTGATCGATCAATCAAGTAGGGCAGACTCAAGCAGCACACTGCATTGTCATTTCTTCCTCTTCTCCTCCTCTTTTGTTTTCATTGTTTATCCCTCCGCTCAAATCGCCGTAACTTCATCATACGAACTCGAAAATCGGGCACCGTTTGCGGCCACGCATAGCTAGCAAGGAGGGATACAACTTCCGTGTAGATGTTGAGCCAGATGCCCAAGCTTTGAAAAGACTAAAATGCCCTTCAACGTTCGATCGCGTACAGAAATCGAGCGGAATGCATCTGAACTTCATAATTAGCATCCAAATACCTATAAAAGCTCAATTAACCCATGCAAAACGTGTTAACATAGAAATTCGAGGTTGTCTGGTTAACGAGCATAAATAAAGGGAATAAGATACCCGAGGGGTCTAAAATGCGTCCGTTCGGAGGATGAAATACGCAATATTTGCGTATCATCACACCCCCTAACTTACACATTGCTAGTCCCTAGCAATGAAATAGGATGCAACAAGAACTACAAGCAAACCAAAAGTAGGAGATACTACAAAAGTATGGTATAAAAGCAAAAGGCCACTTTCGTGGGCAATTCAATTGCATTTAGTGTATGCAATAAGCCGTTAAACCCTTAGGTCACCCTACTGGACGAGTGTCATCTCATGAGGTTTCAGGGATGATACCCACAAACATCACATGGTTTCCTCAAAATGTACCGAAACCAACATGCGACAAGCCCAACAAAAGCGAACAATATTTCATACGCATTATTAGCACATTGAACAGATTCAAACAAAAGTTTCGAAACCATTAACATTATAGAATGTACCTCATAGAATTGAAACCTTAAAATGTGGGAGGGGAGCTAGCACATGCAAAGTGTAATTTGGCAAAAACTTAGATAAACCGGATACTAAAGGCAAGCATACATTCAATCCTCATGGGCATTACACTCATCAAGCGAATTCACTCGAAACAGGGAGGTAACACACTGGACATGCGGGCATAAAGAGTAAATGGAAATGGAAACTAGGCCGCACACATGTCACAAATGAAGAACGCTCTACAAAAAATGAAAAATTGTAATCTCAATAAAAGATACCGCTCATTAAAAGAGGCGAAATGCATTTTCATAGATTATCAAAACTATTATGAATTTTAAATTACATCAACCTAAGATCACATAGGAATTTATTAGGGTTATGATGTAGGCTAGGCTAGGGTACGAAATGAAGGAATGTATGTACGGATTCAAAGTGTTCAGGATGAAAACTCGGGATAATGAGAAAATGCGGGCAATATCAAAATTGGAAAGCAAGCTCCAAAACGAGCATTAGATATATCATCAGGGAGAGTAATTAAAGCTTATTGAACTATATACAACATTTACAAACTTCTCTTTCTTTTTTTTATTCTTTTCCTCATTTTCTCTTTTGTTTTCTTTTGCTTTTTGCTTTCTCTTTTTCTTATATTTTTTCACTACTTTCTTTCTTTTTACTTTTCAAACTCTCATATGCCTAAATTGCAACCGACATCATAACAACATCATTCAATCCCAAGTAATATTCTAAACAAAGGTATGGAAAGTGTATGTATGGGCTAAAAACTCCAATGCAGAGTTGGTATGGAATTGGGGTATGAAATGAAAGGATAATATTTAGGTTCAAAGGGGTTAACGAGGGTGAACATATAAGGGTGAGGTCAAGGCTAATATGGGTGATATAACAAAGAATGCCTATGATCATTTCCAAAATTTTACGCAATTCTCGAGTCAAAACAATATATGAAACTCATGATCAAGTAAGACATTTCAATTATGAACTCAATTAATGAACGATCAAATGAAAGAAAAAAGAGATTACCAATGACTGTAACGTTTTCAATGAGAAAAGAATAGTGTATACACTCACAAACGATGAAAGGCATACAGCTTACTCGGTGTAAGTATATACAATGCAACAAAAGATTACCGAGTTATAAAAATCTTAAACCAAATCAATAGAACAATAAAAGTGAATGTGCTCATGGGATTAAAGTTTAATTCTTGAAGTTATTCATAATATCAATAATGGAGACTAAAGTCTAATAACTTCTAAAATCGAGAACATGCATCATTAGGTTGTCTATTGGATTGGGAAATTATTGAAATTTATCATCGGAAACAAAGGCAAAATTCCCAAAAGAGGAAAAAAAGAAAGAAAATCTTTTTGAAAATTTTCATTTTTCCAGGAAAAGCATACTAGGTAACTAACATGTGAGCAAAAACATGGACTAAATAAAGAAATGGATAGAATATCCCACACCCCCTAACTTAAAACTTGACATTGTCCTCAATGTTAATTAAGAACTAAGTTAAGAGAGGAAAAGAGCGATATTACCCAAAATTGGAGCGATCCCCATAAGAACAAGTCCAAAGAATCTACAAAACAAGTTAGTACCGAGCATAGCAAAAACAAATAACAATAGACTAAATTAAAAGGAAAGAAAAAATAAAACTCTAGCTATATATAACCTACTATTTAGGCTTCGCACTAACTATACACTAGAAGTCTAAATAGCCGAGGGTCCACCATAAGAACGATTTGACTTTGGAGGATAACCAGTGTAACCTCACATATAAGCATGCCCTCCAAAAAATATGAATTCCGTTTGAAAAACGGAAGGCATGTGTAAGGCGGAAGAAAGGAACCATCGCCAATTAAAAGTTTTGGAGGGATGATGGGGGGTTTGGATTGAACGGATGACAAAAACATGTGGGGAACAAGAAAATCCGAATATCCTCCCAATGATTTTGAAATTGGAATGGGAGGCGGCGCACACGAAGACACGGATGCGATCGTGGAAGGCGACTCGAGCAAGTACTCCTCATTGGCGAAAAGGTTTAAAACATTAAAGTTTGAAACCGAATCATCGGGTACTTGTGACAGTGTAATAATAGAGAATGAAAATGGGGATGAAAAAAATTCAAACTTATGAGATATCATCATCGCATGAAGATTGAGTTTCGAATGAAATAATATCATTTTCAATGAAATGTTCTTCTTTGGGGGCTAAAGAAGAAATCATTTCATTGCTAATAGATATTACGTCATTTTCATCCTCACTTTCAATATCTATTATGCAATGGGAAAAGTCTAGAATGGTTTGTTCCAAAGTAGGCACAAGTGCCTCATTTGGTTCAAAACAATCTTTGACTTCGAAAGTCTTGAAAGAAAAATCATCGTCGGACTCAAAAAGTAAATCCAAGTCATGTTCCCATGAACGATTTTCTTCCCGATAACGAGTTTCAATTTTCTCATTCTCATACATACGTAAGCCCTCACCGAATGTCATGGGTTGAGGTGCGAATGCATGAAAATGGGAACTTTTAAAATTACCATCGGACTTAAACGAAACCTCATTATGATAGGAATTTTGAAAACTATTCGAATTCGTTTCAAAATTCCTATTATAAGGAGGTAAAGGCCCAAAATCATTATCATCATCATCAAAATTCCAATAACCTAAATTTTGACTTTCGTTATACTCGCTCAAAGTCATATTTGAATTTGTTAGACTTTGGGATTCTAAGTATTCACCGAAAGCCATAGGTTTGAGAGAATTTTGAGAATTATAACGATGATTACCAAAAGAATTGGAATAGGACATGCTTACCCCAAAAGTGGCTCGAAGTGACGAATTCCACAAAGTAAGTGCGCGGGAAAAATTTGAGCGTTTCTAAGTGCTCAAATGTGGAAGTCCTGCAAAAAGATTAGAAAATAATACAAATAGAAAGAAAATATTACGAAATACTAAATCAAATAAATTCTAAAATAAACTTATCCCCGGCAACGGCGCCATTTTGATTACCCGCGTGAAATACGTGCTCGTGTAAGGGAACGGTCATTGTTTTGGTTTCATGGCGATAATACAAACAAACCTAAATTACTACTACACTTGCGAGGCAAGCACAACGGTAAGCCGGGTATCGAAAATCCATAGGGACGAGTTGCTAGAATTTAATTGATTTAGTGCTCTAAATTAAAAGGGGAAAAGGTGAATTACAAACTAAAAGAAAAGATGCATAAAAGGGAAATATTAATCTAGGCAAGGGTATTGAAACTAGACTAACAAAGCGAGTAAAACTATAGGTTGCGTCGAATATCCCTCACCCGAGTTAATTTGTATAAAATGGTTAGATGGGTCGATGAGTTATTACAAATGTGTCTCGTTTTGACAGTTAATTAAATCAAGGGTTGTCACGCCCCTAAATCCTCATAAAAGCCTAATAAGATTTTGGCGTCAACAAATACCCCGAAAATTACGCGTGAAAGGTCGTAAGCACGGGACATACATGATATGCCCCATCAAATATCTTAGGCGTAATAACTAGGATAACGCACCCGGAATACACCCGTAAACACTATCACCAAAGCCAAGCAACACGCTAACCCGAGTGAGTTCCATTCAAACACAACCTAATTTAATTTACCTAGAAAGCATGTTAAAACGTGGTAAATAAAGCGAGTAAAGAAAGTAAGTAAACTAATTAACAAAGCTTGTAAACCTAATTATCAAAGCTAGAAAGAATGAAATACAAGTTAAATTAATGGAGAGGGTAATGAATAGTCAACTTACATACCAAAAAGGGTGTCAGTCCAAAGAGAAATGAATAAGAACTAACCAAAAACCCAAACCCTAACCTATTCTATCTTCTAAAACCATCTGAAAACGTTCACACCTGATATTTACACAAAATTTGGTATTTATAGTAAGTGGAATAAAAGAAAAGAAAAGCAAAATATCTCCTAAAAATAAGGCATCGATCGATCGACCAAAATCGTCGATTAATCGATGGTGAACAAAATATCCCACTGTCGAGAAGGATCGATCGATCGAAACCTTTGGTCGATCGATCGATCAAGCAGGGCAGACTCAAGCAGCACACTGCATTGCCATTTCTTCCTCTTCTCCTCCTCCTCTTTTGGTTTCATTATTTTTCCCTCCGCTGAAATTGCCGTAACTTCATCATACGAACTCGGAATCGTGCACCATTCGCGGCCACGTGAAGCTAGCAAGGAAGGCTACAACTTCCGTGTAGATGTTAGGCCAGGTGCCTAAGCTTTGAAAAGACTAAAATGCCCTTGAACGTGTGATCGCGTATAGAAATCGAGCGAAATGCGTCCAAACTTCATACTTAGCATCCAAATACCTATAAAAGCTCAATTAACCCCTGCAAAACATGTTAACGTAGAAATTTGAGGTTGCCTGGTTAACGAGCATAAATGTAGGGAATAAGATACCTGAGGGGGCTAAAATGCGTCCGTTCGGAGGATGAAATACGCAATATTTGTGTATCATCACACACTAATAAATCTAAGGTTCTTAAATTACTCAATTTAAACCTTAATTTCCCTTTTGGGCTTATCACAATAATTAATCCATTAATATCTCCCACAAACAAACCCACACTATAGGCCCCAAACATCAAACTCAAATACTAATTAACCCAGGGTTGAAACAGGGGAAGGAAGAAACGGCGGCTGGAAAAGTGAAGTCGTTCGAACGAAGCAGCATGTTGTTCGAACGACGTAGGCTATCTCTCAAACCAGACCCAGGTCATTCGAACGACCCTGGGCTCTCTCTTCAACCTTCGCCATCCAACAGTCCGCCATTAATAAGATTAAAACCTCAACGGATTCCCTTCTTTTAACCTTTTTAAAACTCACGCTAGGTTAAACATTTCTAGACTCTAAATCCAAATAAAACCTCTACACAGATCATAGATTAACCCATCAAATCCCCAAATCCTTTACAGTTCATAAACCTAAATTAATTGGAACGCAATTTAAATATCAAACAAACCCAAAATCATGTGTTCTTATTACACCTACTATGATATGAATTGAAATATGCAATTAATTTAGGGCAAGTTTAACCACTTGCCTTCTAGGGTTTGTAGGGTCTGAATCTCTTGTTGTAGATAATGGGTTTGATGAAGAATGTCCACACTTGTTCTTAATTTGGGCTCCTAAGATGTTTCTAACTGCTCCCTCTTTTGTCCTCCACTTGATTAGGTTTTCTAAAATGAGTTATGGCTCTCACACCCTCTCACTTTTAGGGTTTTATAAGTCAATCCCGTTTTTACGCTTGTGGGCTTTATTAAAAGGGCGCAAACACTCTTATGTGCGCTCAAATATGTCTAAAAATGACCCAAGACCCATTTACTACCCACGGACACTCTTTTCTAACTATTTCGACCCACTCGGACTCAACTGTACACTCAAAATTGCCATCTGAATTACTTTATAACATTCTTAAATTTTTCGACCCAAAAATGCGATACAAAAATAATCCAAATAATTAAATCTCAATCGACCAAATTAAATAAATCCTCCAACTTAAATAATTTCTCCAAATCATAAGTTTACTCTAAATCATAAATTTAAATTTCTCCAAAATAACTAATTTTCTATTTCACCCAAAAATAATTAAATTTAGTCCTCGAAATTACGGGGTGTTACATACTTTTAACCACTTGCCTTCTAGGGTTTGTAGGGTCTGAAGCTCTTGTTATAGATGATAGGTTTGATGAAGAATGTCCACACTTGTTCTTGATTTAGGCTCCCAAGATTTCTCTAATTGCTCCCTCTTTTGTCCTCCACTTGATTAGGTTTTTTTAAATGAGTTATGGCTCTCACACCCTCTCACTTTTAGGGTTTATTAAGTCAATCCTTTTTTTAGGCGTATGGACTTTATTAAAAGGGCCCAAGAACTCTTATGTTGACTCAAATATGTCTAAAAATGCCCCAAGACCCATTTACTACCCACGGGCGCTCTTTTATGACTATTTCGATCCACCCGGACTCAAACGTACACTCAGAATTGACATCCGAATTACTTTATAATATTCTTAAATTTTTCAACCAAAAAATGCGGCACAAAAATAATCCAAATAATTAAATCTCAATCTGCCAAATTAAATAAATCCTCCAACTTAAATAATTTCTCCAAATCATAAGTTTACTCCAAATCATAAATTTAAATTTGTCCAAAATAAATAATTTTCTATTTCACCCCAAAATAATTAAATTTAGTCCTCGAAATTACGGGGTGTTACATAACCCAAACTCAAAGACGTTACATCGAGGGAGATGTGACCAACATATTTCAGTTCTTCTACATACATAACCTCCAAAAGAGGTATGATATTGAAGTCATAAAGATCCAATAAAGTGACATGTTTACCTCTCTTAACCAAAGTCTTATAGAAGTTGAGCTTCTGAAGAAAAATGAGATTGAAGTAACAACCTATCAAATTTATTCACCAAGTCATTGAGACATTTCAGAAGGTTGTGGATGACACTGATATGCATCGATTCAATCGTCAGACAAATGTCATAATCAGGGGGAGTATCCAATCAGCGAAAGCATTTTATGACAGGGAGAATCTAAGAACATAATATTTTAGACACATGCGCGTGGTACATTTTTTCCTTTAACTACATTTTTTTTCATTTGGTTGTTTAGTTAAAGGTTTTAACGAGGTAACACTAAACACACCAAACACCGATTCAATAATCACAAAAGTCGTACTTTTTTCCTTCACTTTGCTTTTTCGCACTCGGTTTTTTTTTTGTAAGATTTTAATGAGACAATAATCATTGAATGGTGAATATAGTTTACATCCAATGAGGAGTATTATAAAATATATATTTAGTGGATGTCAACTAGTATTCCACAATTAATAAGGGATTTCTTGAAATACCATCTTTTGTATTATAAATAGGAGAAATAACCCTTGAGTATTGATATACCTATGAAATAATAAGTTTTCTCCCTCTAAATTTTCTCTGTGTTATTTTTATTTTACAACAAATTTGAGTAGAAATAAATTCCACCATATAATCATTCAGATCTCTATTACCCAATATTTTTTATTTGAAGTGAAGTGTATTAATATTTAATATATATTTTAAGGAACATGTTAAACGTACCATAAAAAATAATAGCCAAAGGGTTGAGACAAAATCTACGTACCTACATAATGTTGTCGAGGTCTTCTCTTGGGATGGCCCAAGATTCGGAGGTTAATATAAACTTTTTTATTATAAATTCCTCTCAAGCAATGGTTACATAAAAATTTAAAATAAAATAAAAATAATGGATGAGATACCACTACAAAGATGTACAAACAAAAGAGTAACTCTACAATTCAACATTTATGGGGCCCACAATAAGAAAACCATCAGATCAAAGATACTTTATATCCCATGACATCTATTTTCGTTCTTGTTTAACTAACTTCCTACAGATTATAAATACAACTTTTGTACCTGGAAGTTAGCACTAACCAAACCCATCAGTTTTTTTTCCCTTTTCTTTTCCTGAGAAAAACAAAACACGTCTCTTGGCACTTAAGAAATAAAAAGTAAGTGCTTATGCTTTGGGTTCATGGAATTATAAAAAAAAATACGAATAGTTTGGCTTATTTTCTTTTTCGGAAAAAATAATTTTTTTATAAAAAATTTAAACATACATCTTATAAAAAAGTTTTTTGACAAATTGTCACAACAGAAATGAAAAGGATTAATATGATTGAAAAATTAAGATTTGACCATTCAAACACATTTTAGGCTCATTAAATCTTTGAAGTCCATTAATTTTCATTATATGGGACTGGGGTCCAATATTTTTCATATTAGTTGATTGGGACCAAACTGACGAAAATCGTTAGTTGTCCAATTTGACCGTCAGTTGACCCATTTTTCAACTAAAATAATTATTTTTTCCCTAAATATATTAATAGACAATCAAATATGTAAATCATAGTATATTTATACATTATATATGATATATTAGAAATTCATTATATTTTGAAAAATAAAAAATGTAATACTGAAAGTTTGGGATTTTTTTACATACTGTAATATTCTGAAAAATAAAAATTGTAAAAAAATAGTATTTACCTTAAAGAATTGTATTTTTAAATTATGGTATATAAAGAGTTTTATATACAAAATATATAATAAAAATAGAATATCACAAATATTAATTTAAAATAGGGGGAGAGAGAAACGACCAAATTCAAAATTAACAAAATCTATCAAAAATGGCACTCAACCACTAACAGTGAAAATTGTGGAACCTAACCAATATTAAACAATAAGAAACGATACCCGAAATGCAAATAGCAACTTTTTTATGTTTAAAATAACATAAAGTTCTTTATTTATAAGAAATGTTAAAAATTGTTTTATTATAAATAATGATTTTTTTATTAAAAATAATTAAAAATAATTTTTTGTATTTATTTCATAAAAATACAAATTTTAAGTAAGATACGTTTTTTTAAAATAAAAAAACTATATATATATATATATATATATATATATATATATATATATATATATATATATATATATATATATATATATATATATATATATATATATATATATATAGTAGGCCTGTAAATTGAGTCGGTCAGGCACTAAGCGCATCCGTTCGACCCGATAATTTTGGATCGATCTTTATTTGAGTTTGAATCGAGTCGAGCTTGAGCCAAAATTTCAAGCCCGGATGAATTTCAGGTTGAGCTTGAGCCAAATCTTGCCAAGCCCGAATTGGCCTCGAAGTCCAAACTTTGAATATATATATAAATAAATAATTTTATATAACATAACATACTTATACTAACATTGTTTAATTAATTTTCACTATTTTATTCATCTACTACTTTAAAAAAAAGTTCATTTGTCATAATCCATTAAATTACAAGTGGTCTTCAATTTTATAATTTTATTATTAATCTCATAGTGGGCATATGATTTATTAATTGCTCATGTCATAATAGGGCATATGATTTCATAACTATATATTTTACTTTATAAATATCAATTATATTTTAGTGTGTGTATTTTCTCCATGATTGAAATACAAAAAAAAAACACTAATTCAAACTTTTTTAACAAAAGAAATCGAAATTGGTCCTGCCCAAAATCGGGTCCGAAGCCCGTAATATTTATGAAATGAGTTCGGGCTTATGTGAAAATTTTTAGTTCGGGTCGAGCTCGTGCTTAAGCGAGTATACGATAGTTCGAGACGAACCGAGCAATCCGAAACCCGACCCATCCAGCCCATATCACAACCCTATAAAACAGTTAAAAACATAAAATAAGTCTACCCAAAAGTAGTAGCATTTTTTTTTGTATATCATTGGCGCAAACCTAAATCTGTGTTTTTTTCAAAAGTTCCTAATAATAGGTTTGATTAGTGCCAACTTCCAGGTGGAAAGTAGCATTTATAATTTGTGTTTGGGAGATTGCTGAATACAAGAGAGAGGAGAGATTTAAACATCTATCTTTCTCCTATTTATGGGGCCAAATGAGTTTAACTGTGAAATTGTACAACCACGCTAGTTGCGATCTCCAATGGCAGTTCAAATAGAATCTTTATATATATATATATAAAATTGTAGGTTTAAACCTCAATTTGACATGTGGCATTATTAATGAAGATCCTAGATATGCTCTTCTTTTCTAGATTTAGTATTTACAATTTATAACTATTTCTTAAAAATAGACTCTTCAAATCCTTATCCTTTGTAATCTTGATAAAATCAAAGGTTTGAAAATCCAAAAGTCCAAAGCAATGTCCTTTTTTTTCTATTTCTTCCTCACGTCTTCTTCATGTGATTACACAGCTTGAATTGATGAAGCAATGGTTTTCTAAGCTTTGTAACACCCCGTATTTTTAATGATTTTTAAATGTGGGATTTATTAAAATTAAATATGGGAAATTAATGGATACTTAATCCGAATTAACATAAATATTAACTAGCGAGATAAGGATTAGTATTTATTGATGTAAATTATATTGAATATTACTTAATGAATAAAGTAATATGTGATTATGAATTTATTAAAATTGTCGTGAGTGAAAAATGACAGTTATAATAATTAAGTCGGGACACACATGTCAGTCATGTCGGGATTCAATTTAATGAGATAGAAAGTAATTTATTTCAAGTCATCCAAATGGTCATTTCGAGTGCTCCAATGTCTCCGGAAGGGTCGAGATAGTCAGAAAAGTCCACCCGGGGGTTTAGTTTGGGCCGGGTATTTTGGTGATTCAAAATTTTGGGAAAATAATACCTACGAATTTTCTAAGTGTAATATATCTAGTAGTGGCAAATGGGCGGATATGGGCGGTTATGGACGGGTAAAAAATGGATATGGATAAATTTGGGCGGGTCAAAAGCGGATCGGACATAATAATTTGGGCGGGTTTGATTGGGTCACATCCGGGTCGGGTTGGGTCAAACCCGGATCGGGTCGGGTTAACCCGCTTTTTTTTTTTTTTTTTGAAAAATCAAATATTATACCATATACGGATAAATATGGTATAATAATTTTGAAAAAAAATATACAAGTAGGTACTTAAATAAAAAAAATCTTTAAACTCTTTAGTAATTTGAGTTTTATTTTTGAGAGGTTCCAAAACCATTTTGACCCGCTAATGACCCGCCAACAAACCGTCTTATTGGATCGCTCAAACCATTTTGACCCACAAACACAATTAATGGGCCCCAAACACATTATTTTGGGTGGGTTATGGACGGTTTCATCCTCAAGAGCCCATATTGTCGGGCCTAAATATATCTGATAAGAGAAGGGGGCTAGGGTTAGAAACATGTGAAACAAAGAGAAGTTACAGAGAATCCAGAGGAGGAAGAGGAGAGGAGTTCCAAAGGCTATAACCACCGTTCCTACACCTTTTGCACCACCAACACCGTCGGAGCGTAGATCGGAAAGAGAAGAACATCAATATACCCATTTTCTTCAGAGGACCAGACCTTCATATTGTTAAGAGATGTTGAAGAGTATGAGTTAGATCAACTACATCCTCATAATCAGAGTCCCATGGATAGCATGTCCTTTGATTCAGTCGGTGAAGCCAACATAGCAAACGCGTTAAAATGATAGTTACAGACCATAATGAGCGACTATAAAAATATCCAAAACACGATATGTGGTTCCCAAAACAAAATAAACGTTTAAAACAAACGAATATTTTCCTTTTTCAAAGGAAAATAGTATCTACTATTTACTTTTTCAAATTTTGAAAAAAGCAAATAGTATCAACTGTTCACCTTCTGAAATTTTGAAAATGGATGAAAACTTGTTGTTTTCTTTTCTTTTCAATATTTTCTTTTGTTATCTTTTAGTTTTGAGAATTGAAGAAATATTTGGAGTCCGAGTACTATAAAAGGAGAAGCCCTCCTCCATTTGTCATCATAAAATAACCCATCTCTCCCTTAGTCTTTTAGTTCTACTCTCTTTGTAAAATACATTGTAACCTATCATTTCTGCACTTTTGTAATCCTTTCCGCACTCTTTGTAATTGGTATCAGAGCCTTGTTATGCTTGTAATAAAGGTTAGTATCCATATTAAGCATTGTATTACATTGTATAATTATAGTTATACTGTATGTTTGCATATCTCTTATATAATCAAAGTGTGTTAAACTTAGTAAGATAACTGAGATATTTTGAGCTTCTATTGATTTTTCATAAAACTCAAATACCTATTATTATTTCAAAAGACCATATATATTTTCGTTAGCCAAGCTACTGTTAGCAAAAGGCATTAGGAAATAGTGTTTTAGCCACCTGAAATAAATTAATATGAGGTCGTAGGTACCAGTGAAAACTAATAATGGAAGAACAAGATGTTAATGTTTCGTTATAGTGTTTAGCTCCATGGTTAGATGAGAATGAATCTATGTAACTATAATCTACTGTAACACCCCACAAATTTGGGACTGAGATATTAAATTTTGGAAAAAATAAAATTTAATTAAATTGGAAAATTTTAAAATTTGGAAATTGAAGTCCAAAAATGGAGAACGTTTTAAAGTATCCCGAATGATGATTTTAAGTGTACCATCGATTACGGAAGGGTCGAGATAGTCGAAATGACTGTCATTGGGTTTTATTTCGGCTCCGGAATATTTTTAAGTCAGTTTGACTCGAATTGGAGTAAACGAGTCATTTAAAGTGTGTATTAACATCTAAAATTGGGTTTATTATTTTAAGGGATTTAAAGGCTTACGGATGAAGCCTTCTCATTTGAGAAAAGGAGAGAAAGATAAAGGAAGAGAGAAAGAAGAGAAAAAGGAAGAGGAAGAGAGAGAGAGAAAGAGGAAGAAAAGCTTGGGAATTCCGGCCCAATCGCGATCCCGGGGACGATCCAACTTCTACAAATCTGAGGCAAGTGTTTAATCTTACTAAATAATTCATTTGTGTATTTCATTTCATAATTTGTGGATAAAAGAAATGGATTTTGGGTATTAACATCAAAACCTAGATTTTTGGGTTTAATGGTGTAAAACTGGTTGGGATCAATTTTGGGTTGATTCATTGGCTTAGAATCATGATTTGTTGAAGGTTAAGGGGTTAGAAGTGAAATTTTAGGGTTTAGAATTCATGGGCTTAATGAAGAAGAAAAGAGTTTTAGGGTTCTGCAGACCCGAATCGATTCGCCCCTTAAGCGAATCGATTCGGCCTAGGCAAATTGGCAGGTCTGCATTGACCGAATCGATTCGGACCAAAGGTGAATTGATTCGGCTTAAGATAGAAGCCCAGGTCTTTGGAACCGAATCGATTCTCCTTGGAGGCCAAATCGATTCGCTGGGCCGAATCGATTCGGAATAGGGCCGAATCGATTCGGAAACAAGGCATTTTGAGGAATTTTCTTAGGATGCGTTTCTATCCATTTCGGTTGGGCTTCTCGACTTGGAACTTTTATATATGATGCGAGAGTTATTTTGTGGGGTTTTATGGAGGGTTTCTCACATGTTATTGAGCATGGGGACTTATCGAAATAGTTTGGGGAAATATATGTTTATGTGTATGTATTGGAATTGTGTATAAAGATAGTGGGAGACCTCATTGAGGATGAAAATTCTAATATTAGATCAAAAGTGAGTCTAGAAATAATGTGAAACTCTTAGAGAGAGGGTTGCGAGTGTATGTTGGGAAATTATAGGCCAATATTCATGTCGAATCCATATAGCGATAGGATTTCATTAAGTTATAATTGGGGGGCCAATGAGCGCGAGTGGTCGCGTGTCCCTAGTAATGATAAACTTGAGGGATAAATCACAAAAGTGCCAACGTTAAGGGTTCATTATGAAGCATTGAACTGTAATCTAAAGTGAGGGTAATCTAACTTGTTGCCGACCAATAGTCATGGGTATACTTATCGTCGGAACAATATATGTATATATATATATTGGCACGTGATTTACTGTGGGTATCCCAAAATATGATGAGATTATATAATAAATGTGTTTTCTAGATTGAGGCTTACAAACTTTTGATCGTGTGAGTAACAATTGGGATTCCAATACTTGAAAGGATTATGAAATGAATCGAGGATTTAAATTATTGTTTGAAGACTATTAGTTATGTGCATACCAATATCCAAAAGTAATTTTATAAATCTTTATGTACTTTTGGGATATAGATTAGATGTGTAGTGATTGTTTCCTACACTAAACTTTGGGTGATAACCTTAATGTTGGAGATATAGTATATATTTATGTTGGAAAATTAGTTAAATCACGGAAGAAACGAATGAATATGCGTCAAGTGACGAATCATACTCACATGTCGAGGTAAGTTAATGTGTTTGGTATGACGGCTAGTATATTGAGGATTATGTATACTTGTGGCCGAGATTATAAATCTTATACATATGAACGAGAGATTGTTTGTATTCATATATGAATATGTATATATGTGTATACTAATGTTATGAATATCTAACCCGTATGTGATGGTTTAATTACATGATGGGATGGTTTGCATGGATGTGTTCATGGTATATTACTTGTGTATGAGAACAATGTAATATAAATTCTCTAATGAGAAAAGAGATAAGGATGTATATATAGATTTTCAGTCCAGGAGGTAGATTCAGATGTATATAAAGGTTCTCAGTTCGGGAGGTAGATCTGGATGAATATAGAGATTCTCAGTCCGGGAGATAGATCCGGATGTGTATCATATGGTATATTCCTTGTGCATGAGAATAAGGTAATATATATATCCACGAGAATATAGAGAATCTCAGTTCGAGAGATAGATCCGGATGTGTGCTATATATATATAGAACCTCAATCCGGGAGATAGACCCGAATGTGTACTATATATATAGAGAACCTCAGTCCGGGAGATGTGTACTATGTGTATAGAGAACCTCTGTCCGGGAGATAGATCCGGATGTGTATTATGAATATAGAGATTCTCAGTTCGGGAGATAGATCCGAATGTATATGTAAGATGTATAGAAGAACGAATATTATATGTATAGTCGTATATTAGTATGTATTTATATATTAGTTTTGTAGTATGGGCCTAATGAATCTCTACCATTAACCTTTCCAAGTAATAATGTATCGGGGGGATTCCTTGTTTGGATTTCGCTTTGCGTGATGCCCCACGCAAGAAACGCAGTGCAAGGTTGAGGGTAGAGAGAAGTTTTGTCCTTATTAAATTGTGCATGTTATTTAGAAAATAAATTCTTAATATGTAGTTGAATGTTAACATGTAAAGTAATATGATGGTTAACTGATAAGTTATATTTGAAATAAGTTAAGCCTAGTATGGCATAATTGGGTGTATGTAATTTAGTGTGATTAGAATGGGAAGGATCCTTGGGTTAGGTTAGGATGGCAGGTCTTAGGATTATAGACCGTGCCTGTGTAACTTAGGTTGTCCTTATGGGTGGGGTAACTAAATTAAGATTTCAGGATGCGAATAGGTGCGCGCCTTTAGATGAGAGGTGAGTTCGGAGTTTCACGAGAGTGCAATTCCACTTTAATTATGAAATAGTGCATTTATATTTATTATGCACGGTTAACTCACTTGCTAAACATTTTTACAACTCGGGCTCTGACCCGTTTATATCTCTCTCCTGCTATATGTATATATTACTACAGGTGTCCTACCCCATGGATGTCGGATGCTCTCCTATCCAGAGTCTTGGGAGCCGTAACAGGCGCAGGCTGTTGCGGGCTTTAGGTTTTAGTCACCTCCTATCTCTTTATACATCTAGGTAGGACTCATTTTGTGTATCGGGTTTATACCCACGAGTCATTTGTAGTTGTTTATACTTTTTATTTTGATTATTGTATTGTCTGTAACCCGACAGCTTATTCAGGTATATTCTTTGTATACACTCATTTCATTTTATTCTAGCATTTCATTTATCTGAGTACTTATACATTTCTCTTTTATTATTAGTTCTATAGTGTTGGTTTGTGGTTCGTTGCATATTTAATTTAATTTTTGATATCTCGCTTATTTGATTTCGGGTAGTTAGCCATATTCTAGTTAGTATTGTCAGTTGATGTTGAGACGGAGCCATCTAAGATTTCCGATTTAAAGTAGTATAGGGCTGGCCACCCTTTATTAGTTTGAGCGGGGTGTCACAGATGGTATCAGAGCATCAGGTTCTAGAGTCGTTAGGATCTGTACGGATTTTCTGTGTTCTTCCGTTAGCGTTCTTGATATAGAGCCCTACTGTTAAGGTTGTTGTGTTCACTGCGTTTATCTTCTTCTGCGAAGTATATTCACTTGATTGATGTTTTGATAACAGTTGCTCTCGTTTCAGATGTCGTTTAGAATATGTCATCCAGGAAAGGACAAGATTAGAGATGCAATGCCCATAACAGATTTTGGGTACACATTGACTGGTGGTATTTTCTTCCTTGATTCAGGTGGAGATAAGAAAGAAAAATTTAGCAGTGATTCAGGGTGTTCTATCGGTGGTCGAGTAAGAAATTTGGAGACTTGGGTTCGTTGAGTAGGACCGAAGGAGTTATCAGGGGTCACAACCGCTTCCTGTCCTTCAAAGTGGATAAGAAGGATTTTCGGGAAGATGTTTCTCTTGAGGAGAATTAGGCTTTAGGAAGGAAGATTGTCCTGAAAGAAGTTGAGGACTTTGAATAGGGATGTAAGGATAAAGTAAAACAATTGGGTTATGGAAGTATAAGGTAGAATACCTTTCTGTGGGTTTAAGTCACGCTTTATGTGATATCGGGGATGTCGCGTGTAAGGAATAAACGGTTAGCCGCTACACCCCTAGGGTGTACAGAAATTTCCTTAGAGGAAGAAGTGAGTAAGTATGACCTTTGTATGGTATTTTTTGAGAAAATACACCATCTCGTAAGGACATAGTAGAGAGTTAATCTATTGATTTTTTGTAGTGTGAGTTGTTAAGATTATTGGTTTATGGATAGGTTAGGGCAGGTAATTTTAGTGTTTCAATAAGGGAAGAACTTATCTTATGAAAGGGTGTTGATGTGATGTAAAGGATTTCTATGACTGAGAGGTTTAGAATTTAGCAAAATTACTGTCGAGCGGGAGTTTAGCCCATGGTTGTGCTTGCTTGGAGAACTAGGTATTGGTTAGAGTATTGTATTTTCTAGGGCCTTGTGTATTGAACATAAGGTATTTGCTTGGCATGTTAAAGGACATGGAATTGTTTTATAGTATATAGTTATATGGTCCTTTGGGCAATATCTACGATTTGAAAACCTTTTTATAAAACCTTGACACTGGTTCAACATATCTCAATCCCCGACATAGCTACACACTAGTGTATTGGGAGGGTTCCTTGTTTGGATTTTGCTTGCGAGACCTCCCTCGCATGAAAGTAGCTAGTGTCAGGAATTGAGAAGAGTTCAACCATTGGGATTTTTTTTAAACTCTTATATATATATATATATATATATATATATATATATATATTTAATATGTTGCTATAGATTATGTTGTTGAGAGTTATATTACGATTTGAGGCTAGTGGAGCCGATTTATGGTTCTGATGAGTTGAGCTCGACGTACGGGGTGTATGGGCGCCCTGGGTAGTTAGTTTAATTTTTTAAAGTCTGCATAGTTCGATGTGAGAACTGAAAAGGATCGATATAGTGATCTAGAGGGTTGATGTAAGGACTAGATGAGATTGAAGTCCTAGGCATATCATAAATTTCACGGGCGAAATTCTTGTAGGGGGGAAGAGTGTAACACTCCACGATTTTGGGACTGAGATATTAAATTTTGGGATTTTTTTTTAATTAAATTGGAGAATTTTAAAATTAGGAAATTGAAGTTCAAAAATGGAGAACGTTTCAAAGTATTCCGGATGATGATTTTGAGTGTACCATCGATCCCGGAAGGGTCGAGATAGTCGAAATGACTGTCATTGGGTTTTATTTCGGCTCCGGAATATTTTTAAGTCAGTTTGACTCGAATTGGAGTAAACGAGTCATTTAAAGTGTGTATTAACATCTAAAATTGGGTTTATTGTTTTAAGGGATTTAAAGGCTTACGGATGAAGCCTTCCCATTTGAGAAAAGGAGAGAAAGAGAAAGGAAGAGAGAAAGAAGAGAAAAAGGAAGAGGAAGAGGAAGAGAGAGAGAGGAAGAAAAGCTTGGGGATTCCGGCCCAATCGCGATCCCGGGGACGATCCAACCACTACAATTCTGAGGCAAGTCTTTAATCTTGCTAAATAATTCATTTGTGTATTTTATTTCATAATTTGTGGATAAAAGAAATGGATTTTGGGTATTAACATCAAAACCTGGATTTTTGGGTTTAATCTTGAAATCAATGTTTAAATATGGGTTTAATGGTATAAAAATGATTGGGATTCATTTTGGGTTGATTCATTGGCTTAGAATCATGATTTGTTGAAGGTTTAGGGGTTAGAAGTGAAATTTCAGGGTTTAGAATTCGTGGGCTTAATGAAGAAGAAGAGAGTTTTAGGGTTCTGCAGACCCGAATCGATTCGCCCCTTAAGCAAATCGATTCGGCCTAGGTAAATTGGCAGGTCTGCATTGACCGAATCGATTCGGACCCAAGGAGAATCGATTCGGCCTGAGACAGAAGCCCAGGTCTTTGGAACCGAATCGATTTGCCTTGAAGGCCGAATCGATTCGCTGGGCCGAATCGATTTGGAATAGTGCCGAATCGATTCGGAAACAAGGCATTTTGAGGAATTCTCTTAGGATGCGTTTCTATCCATTTCAGTTGGGTTTCTCGACTTGGAAATTTTCTATATGATGCGAGAGTTATTTTGTGGGGTTTTATGGAGGGTTTCTCACATGTTATTGAGCATGGGGACTTATCGAAATAGTTTGGGGAAATATATGTTTATGTGTATGTATTGGAATTGTGTATAGAGATAGTGGGAGACCTCATTGAGGATGAAAATTCTAATATTAGATCAAAAGTGAGTCTAGAAATGATGTGAAACTCTTAGAGAGAGGGTTGCGAGTGTATTTTGGGAAATTATAGGCCAATATTCATGTCGAATCCATATAGATATAGGATTTCATTAAGTTATAATTGGGGGGCCAATGAGCGCGAGTGGTCGCGTGTCCTTAGTAATGATAAACTCGAGGGATAAATCACAAACGTGCCAACGTTAAGGGTTCATTATGAAGCATTGAACCGTAATCTAAAGTGAGGGTAATCTAACTTGTTGCCGACCAATAGTCATGGGTATACTTATCGTCAGAACAATATATGTATATATATATATCGGCACGTGATTTACTGTGGGTATCCCAAAATATGATGAGATCATATAATAAATGTGTTTTCTAGATTGAGGCTTACAAACTTTTGATCATGTGAGTAACAATTGGGATTCCAATACTTGAAAGGATTATGAAATGAATCGAGGATTTAAATTATTGTTTGAAGACTATTAGTTATGTGCATACCAATAGCCAAAAGTAATTTTAGAAATCTTTATGTACTTTTAGGATATAGATTAGATGTGTAGTGATTGTTTCCTATACTAAACTTTGGGTGATAACCTTAATGTTGGAGATATAGTATATATTTATGTTGGAAAATTAGTTAAATCACGGAAGAAACGAATGAATATGCGTCAAGTGACGAATCATACTCACATGTCGAGGTAAGTTAATGTGTTTGGTATGACGGTTAGTATATTGAGGATTATGTATACTTATGGCCGAGATTATAAATCTTATACATATGAACGAGAGATTGTTTGTATTCATATATGAATATGTATATATGTGTATACTAATGTTATGAATATCTAACCCGTATGTGATGGTTTAATTACATGATGGGATGGTTTGTATGGATGTGTTCATGGTATATTACTTGTGTATGAGAACAATATAATATAAATTCTCTAATGAGAAAAGAGATAAAGATGTATATGTGACACCCCGCCTAATTAAATACCGGGCGATCACTCCTTTATTAAATTAAATCAAGGTAAACCGTTGGTTCATTCTCAGCATCACTGTCGATAAAAATAAATTTTCCAATTTAACACCCTAAATAATTAAGCTAAGTGTCAAAACCATTTTTCATACATAACTTTCCAAATTTTATTTAAAGAAAAATCATTTATTTTATTAACAACATTCAATAAATAAGAATCACACCACATTAAATTCTGCAACATAATCCAATTAATTTAATACATTCGTCAATCGAATGTCAACATATGAAATCTAAGTCACACATCCAAACTGAATAAATCCCATAGTAACAATACTGGTAATAACTGAAATACAAATGTCCAATAACAATGGAATAATGGAAAGATCTACACATGCCCAACTAGATGAAAGTACTAAGAGTGGATCCGAATGAACGAATTCGTCTAATCAAGAGACCTGCAACTCCCACCTAAGCTTCAACGCGTTCCTTCCAAGAGATCCTAAGCAAGACGCCCCTGTGGCTGGGCACCTGTAATACATACATATATATATACAAGAAAGAGAGAGAAAAAAGAAACGGGTCAGAGCCCGATAGTGTGTTTGATTTAAAATACGTTTAGCAAGTATTTAAATTGATACAGGCCAATGCAACAACATATTAGTGCGACACTCTCTTGAGAAATTCTCACCTCTCTTCTAATGTGCACACCTATCGCACTAACCTCCCCAACGGGTTGTCTTATCATTTATCGCACTAATCTTCCCAATGATTTAACTTATCTTATATTACTCGTAAGATTCCAAATTTCACGATTCAATTGTTTGAAAAGAATATTTCAATTGGTAACCAAAGTTCTCATTTTGACTTTATTAATCAATAAAGTTTTCCAATTTCATATTATACTTTCTCAAAACAAGTATTTACAATTTGAGTCATCAACCATGTCCTACATATCAAAACACAGTAGGCAGTTCCAGATTTCAGAATTATATATATATATATTAACTACTCGAAAATATATATATCAAAACAGCACCCCACATAATAACTATGGTGCGGGCATACTCTACTATCCAAACCCCATATCACTCACATTAAGGGGAATACAAATTTGGAATCACTCTCGAATTGTATTAACACATACACAAACTATAGGCTCCAAGTCCCTTAGGACCGTCTGAACTATCACTGCGGTAGCCTATACCAAGGATACCTATACACAAACAAAATGAGGCGAAGCATAGATTCCAAGTCTCTAAGAGGAAAGCACATACCCGAATCTCTTAGGACCGTCTGAACTATCATTCCGATAGCCTGTACCAAGGATATCTGTCTTCTAGGGTACAAGTCAATATCCCCCATAAAGGTCCCATCGAGATAAGACTGTCCCAGCGCGGAAACCTCAGGGATAGTAAATAGCGTGGGCATGATTTTCACACATAGATAGTATATGCATACACAATCATATAACTATACTCATATTACCATATCAATAATGGGTAAATTCTCAATTCCCATAATTACGTCATTTGCATTTATTTCTCATTATATAGTTATCACGAATAACCATTCACATCTTACTTTAATTTGAGGAACCTTTCCACTTACTACAGAACGCTCATGGATTCTATCCTCCCAAGTATAAAATTCAGTAGGTATTCATTTATGTTCCAACGTAACCCTCTTACGTGTCTCTCCCCTTTAACATATACTTACATTCTCCCTCATGTTAGATATCCCAAAAATATAGATTTCGCCTTACATTAAAGGATTTTGAATTTTATTTTCAAAGATGAGAATTTCAAATGGTTTCGAAATCGTAATTAAAATGGAGTTTTAATTGATTTTTTTTATTATTTAGAAGAGTCCTCAAAATATAAAACTCTTTAAGAGTCCTCAAAACATAAAACTCTCAAGTAAAAATAATATTTTTAGAAATCCGACCGTTCGATCAAGCTGAATTTTTGTCAGCAGTCCTGTCTCGCCGTTCGCTACAACATATTAAAATTTCAAGCGATTCCAATGGTCCGATCATCCGAAATAAAATTTTTAGTGTTTGTATCTAATTAGAACTCTTTTCTTAATCAAACTCTTAATCCTTTACATGACAAAGGGTTTCCAGAATATCATTTAAGTCATCACTACATGCAATTTCCTATCTCAAATTGGGTTTTTCTTCCATACAATTCATCATAATCATTCCTAAACCAATATGAAAGATGCATTAAAGAAATAAGCAAGATAAACACTTGCTTGAAATTTTCAAAAATCTGGTTTGATGCCGAAATTGGTGTGGTTGCGTTCCCCGTCTCGCGATCTACGCGTTGGTGGTGACGGCGGTGCAATCCGAGGTGTTCTTGGCCTAAAACTCCTTGGAGAGCTTCTCCTCTTCCTCTCCAATGGCCGTCATTTGTCTTTGGTTGTTCTAACCCTATAAGACAACCTAGATATCTTATATAACCCTTTTAATTTTCGTAGGTTTAATTACCCATAATTGCGAAATGTCCAAAACGCCCTCCCGGGGTACTAATTGGGCCTAAAAACACCCCGAGACCCAAACTAAACCCCCGGGTACACTTTTCTGACTATCTCGACCCTTCCGGACATGTTGGCGCACTCAAAACGACCATACGAACAACTTATAAAATATTCACTTATTAATCAACATTTAGTCCCGACACGACACAGGCGCGTCCCGACTTAAATTTCCATAATTGTCATTTTATTCACACGTGACAATATTATAACAATAAATCTCATATATTACTATACTCATCCAGTAATATTCAACAGATAACAATTTCCAATAATTACTAACTCTCGTCACGCTAGTAAATATTTAAAGCAACATTCCAGATTAAAATTAAATTAATTTATCTCAATTAAATTTAATAAATCCCATAATTTAAAAGCTATAAAAATACGGGGTATTACAGTATATAGAGATTCTCAGTCCGGGAGGTAGATCCGGATGTATATAAAGATTCTCAGTCCGGGAGGTAGATCCGGATGTATATAGAGATTCTCAGTCCGGAAGGTAGATCCATATGTATATAAAGGTTCTTAGTCCGGGAGGTAGATCCGGATGAATATAGAGATTCTTAGTACGGGAGATAGATCCGAATTTATATCATATGGTATATTCCTTGTGCATGAGAACAAGGTTATATATATATATATATATATATATATATAGAATCTCAGTCCGGGAGATAGATCCGGATGTGTACTATATATATAGAGAACCTCAGTCTGGGAGATAGATCCGGATGTGTACTATATATAGAGAGAACCTCAGTCCGGGAGATAGATCTGGTTGTGTACTATGTGTATAGAGAACCCCAGTCCGGGAGATAGATTCGGATGTCTACTATGTGTATAGAGAACCTTAGTCCGGGAGATAGATCCGGATGTGTATTATGAATATAGAGATTCTCAGTCTGGGAGATAGATCCGGATGTATATGTAAGATGTATATAGGAACGAATATTATATGTATAGTCGTATATTAGTGTGTCTTTATATATTAGTTATGTAGTATGGGCCTAATGAATATCTACCATTAACCTTGCCAAGTAATAGTGTATCGGGGGGTACCTTGTTTGGATTTCGCTTTGCGAGACGCCCCACGCATGAAACGCAGTGCAAGGTTGAGGGTAGAGAGAAGTTTTGTCCTTATTAAATTGTGCATGTTATTTAGAAAATAAATTCTTAATATTTAGTTGAATGTTAAGATGTAAAGTAATATGATGGTTAACTGATAAGTTATATTTGAAATGAATTAGGCCTAGTATGGCATAATTGGGTGTATGTAATTTAGTGTGATTAGAATGGGAAGGATCCTTGGGTTAGGTTAGGATGGCAAGTCTTAGGATTATATACCATGCTTGTGTAACTTAGGTTGTCCTTATGGGTGGGGTAACTAAATTAAGATTTCAGGACGCGAATAGGTGCGCGCCTTTAGATGAGAGGTGTGTTCGGGGTTTCACGAGAGTGCGATTCCACTTTAATTATGAAATAGTGCATTTATATTTATTATGCACGATTAACTCACTTGCTAAACATTTTTACAACTCGGGCTCTGACCCGTTTATATCTCTCTCCTGCTATATGTATATATTACTACAGGTGTCCTACCGCATGGATGCCGGATGCTCTCCTATCCAGAGTCTTGGGAGCCGTAATAGGCCCGGGCTGTTGCGGGATTTAGATTTTAGTCACCTCCTATCTCTTTATACATCTAGGTAGGACTCATTTTGTGTATCGGGTTTATACCCACGAGTCATTTGTAGTTGTTTATACTTTTTATTTTGATTATTGTAATGTCTGTGACCCGACAACTTATTCGGGTATATTCTTTGTTTACACTCATTTCATTTTATTCTAGCATTTCGTTTATCCGAGTACTTATGCATTTCTCTTTTATTAGTAGTTCTATAGTGTTGGTTTGTGGTTTGTTGCATATTTAATTTAATTTTTGATATCTCGCTTATTTGATTTCGGGTAGTTAGCCATATACTAGTTAGTATTGTCAGTTGATGTTGAGACTGAGCCATATGAGATTTTCGATTTAAAGTAGTATAGGGCTGGCCACCCGTTATTATTTTGAGCGGGGTGTCACATCTACATATTGATAAAAAATAAGAAAATGATATTAGTAAAATAAGTTCTACTTTAAACACTTTAACTAATATGATGTTTGGATGGGTTAAACGAACTGAAAAACATCATATCATTAACCAAAATTATATAGAAGGAAAATTAGATAGTATTGAATTCAACTTAAACAAAGTTGATAAAACAATTAGTCACTTCGAAACAGTTTCAAACCAAGACTTAAAGGAGGAAACAAAACAAAAAATATAAAATCTATTAACAAAAATAGATGGACAAAATCATCCCGAATAAATTGGAATGAATCATCCAGGAGATCATGAGATTCTTAGATTTTACTACGGTTCAGAAAATATTAATACTCTTTAAACAGAAGAATTTAATTATATTGAATATATAAATGTAAAAGAAATAATAGACTATTGGATAAATTTATATAAAGATCCAAAATTATATATTTCCGAACGTAATAAACTCATACAACAAATACAAAATACGTATTTAGAACATGAAAAATTATTACAACATTTTTAATACGAATTAAACCAATATTCATCTGACGAAGAAGATAATGAACCAACAAATATGGTAAACACTATAAGTGATGGAAAATGAAAATACGAAGAACCACTTTAAGAATTCCAAAATGGGGAAGCATTTGAACAATTTATGCAAAACCCTGCAAAAGAAAAGGAAGATTTTGTCAAAACAGGCAACACTTCTACAACCTCTATGAGTACGGTCAAGGAAGAAGAACCAAATCCTTTTTCCTTAAAAGAGATGATTTAAACAAACATAACATCTCACAAAATGTAATCTATCTTGATCTAAGGCATATACCTTTTAAAGATCAAGAACAAACTATTGATGAATTGGAACAATCAATGTCTATACTCATCACAAATTATAAAAATACATGTTTTAAAGAAATTTTTTTTACAATATTTAGCTGCAACATTTCAAGGTGATGTGTTACAATGGCTATAATAATGGAAAAAAATCTGAGGAAGGAAAACAGCATAAAGTTGAACTCTTATAAAACTTCAAAACTTTTGATGAAATATTAAAAGGTTTCGTGAATTTAATTAAAGAAAATATAATCGGATATACTGGAGAACCCAAATTCTAAGAAGATGCACGTTACATATTATCTAAACTAGAATTATGTAATATTTGTCAATCTGAAGAATTTGTTGAAATATAAAAAAAATATTATTTCAAAATAAATCCTTTGGATAACAAATATTGGTTGGATGAATTATTTCATAAACTCCCAAACCCATGGGATGAAATATCTTTAAAACTTTACCCTGATTGGTTAAAACAAATCAATAAGGAAGATAATATTGGATTCCGTATTAATTGGGTATTAAGACAAATATCTGTGAAATACGTAGATGTAAAAGACAAAAAGCAAGTAAAAAACCAAATCACAAATTCTAAAGTTGGATATAAATGTTATGATACGTAGATGTAAAATTTAGGGTGTAATACACCAAGATCTTTTAAAACATCTAGAAAAAGGAAATTCAAATGGAAACGTTGGAAAAATAAATCATCTTTTTTGAAAAATAAGAAATATATTAGAAACAACACAAATATAAAAAAAGAAATGTAGATATTATATATGTAATGAAGAAGGCCATTATGCACCCGAATGCCCAACAAAGCGAAAAAGTGCAAAACGAATGATAAAATTTCTTAAAGAACAAGAATTTGAAGTATGTTTTGGTGATGAGTTTATTTATATTTCTGATAACGAAGAAATATTATATGAATTAGAATTTGACTTGAAATCATTAGATGATGAATTCGTATTTATGTATAATACTGCAGAAATACGAGAAAGTAATGAAAGTGAGTTACAAAGCATAACTCTTAGAGACATTGTTGGTGAAGAAATAACTTTTACCAATAAACAATTATAAGAGTTGGACAATCAACGACAACTTATAAAAAGGAAGATATGTATAAATTATTAAAATTCAAATTATTCTCAACACGAATATTTGAACAATTCAATGAGAACACTACTGCTGGATCAACTGATGATGAAACAGCGACAATTACAAGTTTTGATCTAAAAAAAATCAAAGGATGGAAGAAAAAACGTCCAGAAATAAAATACATTCATATTGGGTTAATCTAATTATGTATCACTGCTCTATTTAGACGAGGAATGGATACTCCTGTAGCAATATTGGTCTTAGATAAAAGCTTCAATAATCCTATGAATGCAATAATTGGAGGAATATAGTCCAATTTGTTTAATGGAGTATTCTGGTTTAACATAAAATAAAATTTCTTTATTTCAATTGATGATCCTAATATTGAGGATTCAGTAAAAATAAAAATCTAGACCAAAGGAATAGGTATGAAAGATACCTCTAAAAATATGACAATAAATTGGAAAAATAATTCACGAATTGACCTCACTTCCACAAACAAATACACATGTTGTGGAGAGAAATATAATAAAATATTTGAATCCAGACCGTTCGATTCGGCAATCCAGCCAAGATTGATAAATTGGAGAGATTTAGAGGTACCAAAATAATGGATTTTGCCTCAAAATACTGATATGCCACCTGAAAAACAACGAAACAGTGCTGAACTTCAAATCTCAGGAAACAATGTTTATTTAAAAAATAAGCATTCAGACTGGCAAACAAATTTCCCCGAAGATGATTGGAAAAAAATAAATGGAAAAAACCTTTTAAAAGGAGAATCTAGTAATAGAAAACAACCAATTGCTATGGAAAAATATACAAGTACCAATATTACCAGGAACAAATTATAAAAATGAAAATATTAAATCTAGCCAAATTTATCACTTCCAAATAGGAAGAGAAGAAATTATCTTTTCCCCCAGCCATGGAAAGAAAATATACAGTTATGTATTAGGAAATTTTAATTTTACTGGCTATAAACCATATAGTCTTTGCACCCTTATGGATACAGGCACAACAATTTGTTCTTGTAGACTTAATGTTTTACCACCAGAAAAGTGGATAACAATGAAAAATCCAATTGCACTAACATGCATCAATGGAACAAAAAAATTTATTTCTTTAAAAGTTAAAAGAATAGCTATGTGTTTTAATGAAAAGAAATTCATTATTCCAAAAATTCTATGCTTTCCTGAAATGCATGGCAATTTTTTTTAGAAAATAATTTTATTTTGAAATATTTACCAATAACTATTAATGAGGGGACAATCAGTTTAACTCTCAATAAACAACCTGTAGAAATACCTCTACTTCAATAACATAAATATAAGTGCAAAAAGGACTTTCGCCCTACAAAGAAAGGAGATATAACTCCAATAATTAAAGCCTTAGAAGAAATGCATTGGCTTTACACGATTTTAAAAGACAACTTTAGTGAAAACCCACTAAAATTGTGGAATAAAAGTCCAAGATATTGCAATCTCAAACTAAGAGACTCCAATATCATTTTAAGAGTAAAACCCATGATTTATACTAGAAAATAAATGGATGAATTTGATAACCAAATCAAAGAATTATTAAAAACAAATCTTATTGAAGAAACAATAAATCCTCATTTTAGTCATGCCTTCATGGTAAGAAAACACATTAAAGTCACAAGGGGAAAACCTAGAATGGTTATAAATTATAAAAGACTAAATGAACAATTAGAATTTGATGGTTATTTTATCCCTAGAAAGGATGTATTAATCAATCAAACTAAAGTTAAAAAGATCTTTAATAAATTTGATTGCAAATCTGGATTTTGGTAGTTAAAACTAACTAAAGAATCAAAATCATTGACAACCTTTAGTACCCTGGAGGACATTATCAATGGACTGTAATACCTTTTGGAATAAATATAGCTCCACAGGTATTTTAGAGATGGAAGGACAATATCTTTAAAGACGTTAAAGATTTTTGCGTTGTCTTTATAAATGACATTCTTGTCTTTTCAAAAACAATTAAAGAACATAGAAAACATCTAAAAAAATTATGTGAAAAATTTGAAAAACATGGAATAATTTTATCACCAAGGAAAACTGATGTTGAAAAAACAAAAATTAATTTTCTCGGAATAATCCTCAATTAAGATGGATTACAACTACAAGATCACATAATCTTTAAAATAAGAGATTGTGATGAAGAGATATTGGATAAAAAGCAATTACAAAGTTTTTATGAATCCTAAATTATGGAACAAATTTCATTAAAGGATTATCACAAAAAGAATTACCACTTCATGAAAAACTTTAAAAAAATGATGTATTTACATGGGACAAAAAAGATAACATGATAGTAAAAACAATCAAACAGGATGTAATTATAAATTCTCCTAAAGTTTATTTTCCTCAACGGGGAGATAAATTAATCCTAGAAACTGATGCTTTGAATCATTGTTGGGGATGTGTTCTCGAAGCCATTCCAGCACAATATTGGGAAGAAACTAATTACAATATACTTGGTAATCGTGGTAAAAAGATACATGTGCCAAAAAATATTCAAAAACAACAATTAATGATGCTTCGAATCATTGTTGGGGATGTGTTCTCAAATCCATTCCAGCACAATATTGGAAAGAAACCAATTACAATATACTTGGTAATCGTGGTAAAAAGATCCATGTACCAAAAAATATTCAAAAACAACAATTAATATGTCGATATAATTCACGCCAAGTCAAGATGAACGAATTAATTATATTATCTTTGAAAAATAATTATTAGAAATAAAACTTGCTATTAAGAAATTTCATATTTTCTTAGCACCAGAAGACTTTATTGTTATAACAGACAATCAAGCGGTTAAAGATTTCCTTATAAATAAAATATATATTTTAGAAGCAAGAAGACTGAAATGGCATAATCATATTGTAGTTTATAATTTTAAAGTCGAACATTTAAAAGGTACTAACAATTTTCTTGCAGATTATCTTAGCAGCAATTTTGTAAACCACTAAATAAGTGGAATACAATTATTTTCTTTTTCACTAAACAAGTGAAATACAATTATTTTCTTTCAAGATACAGGACCCTAAAGATGTACAAGAAGAATGGGTGACGATTTTCTAAAAAAGCAAAGACCCAGAACAATGCATCATCTTCTAATACACAAGTTAAACCAAGTTTTGTGTATCTAGTTTTTAGCGGATGAAGACCAGGATCAAAAGATAAAAAGTCTTTTAATCCAATTTGCTAATAATATCAACTTCTATAATGATATACCAAAATTTCATTTCTTCACTGAAGACAACTGGGACATTGAACCAATTGAACGTCTATTAGTAAACAAACTAATCTTTCCAAATTTTTTACCAGAAAAATTCTCCAATTTACCAATGATGATCAAAACCATGATCAATCATATGATCTCTAGTTACTCTAGATATACAAGATATTTAACGTTTCATATTTCCAGTACCATTGGATGGAGATCGAGAGAAAAATTCTATCCACCATACCAAATCTAGCACCTCAGAGCCACTGAGGGATATGAATGGGATGAAATCGATAAGAACAATTATGATGAACAACCATTAGAACAAATGTGTACAAAATTATATTGGTCAAAAATCCTGATCAATACTTCCAATATTCCTAAATACTTCTACTCAGAAAGGGAAATAAAATTCATGGTGATAGACGGGAAACGACTCTTTGTCACAGATTTACCAATAAATTATGTTACTTCACTTGAGCAAAAATCAGAGGTGAAAGAGTTTCCTGAAAATCTTAAGGATAAAAATAAACTTGATGTTCCTTATGAATTATTAAGCGGTGTTAAAGAGTACGAGTTAGCACAACTACATCCTCATAATAACAGTCCAATGGATAACATGTCCTTTGATTCGGTCGGTGAAGCCAACATAGCAAACACGCTAGAAGGATAATTACAGACCATAATGAGCGACTCCAAAATAATCCAGCACACGATATGTGGTCCCCAAAACAAAAGAAACGTTTAAAACAAACGAATCTTTTCCTTTTTCAAAAGCAAATAGTATCTACTGCTTACTTTTTGAAATTTTGAAAAAAGCAAATAGTATCTAATGTTCACTTTTTGAAATTTTGAAAACGGACGAAAACATGTCGTTTTCTTTTCTTTCAGCCTTTTATTTTGTTATCTTTTAGTGGTGTGAATTGAAGAAATATTTGGCATCCGAATACCATAAAAGGAGAAGCCCTCTTTCATTTGTGATCATCAAATAACCCATAGCTCCTTTAGTCTTTTAGTTATACTCTCTTTGTAAAATACATTCTAAGCTATCCTTTCCGCACTTTTATAATCCTTTTCGCACTTTTGTAATCGGTATCAGATCCTTATTATACTTGTAATAATGGTTAGTACCCATATTAAAATTTGTCTTACATTGTATAATTACAAAAAGTGCGAAAAGTATAGGTTACAAAGAGAGTATAACTAAAAGACCAAGGGAGAGATGGGATATTCAATGATTATAAATGAATGAGGGCTTCTCGTTTTATAGTACTCATAGAGGTTGTAGAAGTGTTGGATGTTTTGACAAAATCTTATTTTTCTTTTGCAGGGTTTTGCTTAAATTGTTCAAAGGCTTCCCAATTTTGGAATTCTTGAGGTGTTTATTCGTCTTTTCATTTTCCATCACCTATTGTGTTTACCATATGTGGTGGTTCATTATCTTCTTCATCAGATGAATATTGGTTTAATTCATACTGAAAAAATTGTAATAATTTTTCATGTTCCAAATACGTTTTTTGTATCTCTTGTATGAGTTTGATACAATTGAAAATATTTAATTTTGGATCCTTATATAAATATCTCCAATAGTCTAGTATTTCTTTTACATTTATATATTCAGTATAATTAAATCCTTCTGTTTGAAGAGTTTTAATATTTTATGTACTGTAGTATAATCTAGGAATCTAATGATCTCCTGGATGATTCATTCTAATTTGTTCTGGATGATTTTGTCCATTTATTTTTGTTAATATATTTCTTATTTTTTGTTTTATTTCCTCCTTTAAGTCAAGGTTTGAGACTGCTTTGAAGTGACTAATTTTTTTATCAACTTTGTTTAAGCTGAATTCAATAATATCTAATTTTCTTTCTATATAATTTTGGTTTATGATGTGATGTTTTTCAGTTCGTTTAACCCGTCCGAACATCATATCAGTTAGGCTATTTAAAGTAGAACTTAGTATACTAATATCATTTTCTGATTTATTATCAATATGTAGATTATGGTTCTACATAGATTCATACTCATCTAACCATGGACATAAATATTGTAACGAAACATTAACATCTTGTTCTTCCTTTTTTTAGTTTTCACTGGTACCTAAGACCTCCTATTAATTTATTTCAGGTGCCTAAAAACAAATTTCCTAATGCTTTTTGCTAACAATAGCTTGGAAAATGAAAATATAAATGGGCTTTTGAAATAATAATAGGTATATGGGTTTTATGAAAACTTAATAGAAGCTCAAACTATCTCAGTTATCTTACTAAGTTTAACAAACTTTGATTATATAAGAGATATGCAAACAACAGTATAACTATAATTATACAATACATGACAAAGCTTAATATGGGTACTAACCTTTATTACAAGCATAACAAGGCGTTGATACCAATTACAAAAAGTGCGAAAAGGAAATGTTACAATGTATTTTACAAAGAGAGTAGAATTAAAAGACTAAGGGAGAGATGGGTTATTCGATGATCACAAATAATGGAGGGCTTCTCCTTTTATAGTACTTGGACACCAAATATTTCTTCAATTCTCAAAACTAAGAGATAAAAAAAGAAAGGACTGAAAAGAAAAGAAAAACAACATGTTTTCCTCCATTTTCAAAATTTCAAAAGGTGAACATTAGATACTATTTGCTTTTTTAAAAATTCCAAAAAGTAAAAAGTATATAATGTTTGCCTTTAAAAAGGGAAAAGATTCGTTTGTTTTAAACGTTTCTTTAGTTTTGGGGACAACATATCGTGTGCTAGATTGTTTTGCAGTCGCTCATTATGGTCTGTAATTATCCTCCTAGTGCGTTTACTATATTGGCTTCACCGACTAAATCAAAGGACATGCTATCCATTGGACTCTGATTATAAGGATGTAACTGTGCTAACTCATACATGTAACACCCCAAGACTTTTGAGACTGAGAAATTAAATTTTGGGAAAATAAAATTTAATTAAATTGGAGAATTTTAAAATTTGGGAATTTAAGTCCAAAAATAGAGGACGTTTTAAAGTATTCCGGATGATGATTTTGAGTGTGCCATCGATCCCGGAAGGGTCGAGATAGTCAAAATGACTGTCATTGAGTTTTATTTCGGTTCCGGTTTATTTTTAAGTCAGTTGGCTCGAATTGGAGTAAGCGAGTCATTTAAATTGTGTATTAACACTTAAATTGGGTTTATTGTTTTAAAGGATTTAAGGCTTACGGATCAAGCCTTTCTCAATTAGAGAAAGAGAGAAAGAGAAAGGAAGAAGGAAAAAAGAAGAGAAGGGAGAGAGAGGAAGAAATCTTGGAGATTCCCGGCCCAACCGCGACATCGAGGACGATCCAACCTCTACAAATCTGAGGCAAGTGTTTAATCTTGCTAAATAGCTATTTGTGTATTTTATTTCATAATTTGTGGGGTAAAGAAATGGATTTTTGGGTATTAATATCAAAACCTAGATTTTTAGGTTTAAATCTTAAAATCAATGTGTAAAATGGATTAGAAATGATTGGGATCAACTTTGGGTTGATTTATTGGCTTAGAATCTTGTTGTGATAAAGAATTGGGGGTTGGAATGAGAAATTTAGGGTTTAGTATTCGTGGGTTTTGATGAAGAAGAAGACCCTTCAAAATTTGCAGGCCCGAATCGATTCGCCCCCTTATGCGAATCGATTCGGTTTAGTGGAATTGGCAGGTCTGCATTGACCGAATCGATTCAGACCCCAGCCGAATCGATTCGGCCTGTGGCAGAAGCCCAGGTCTTTGGACCCGAATCGATTCGCCTTGGAGGCCGAATCGATTCGGAAACAGGGCATTTTGTGGTATTTTCTCCATAGTGTTTCCAAATCATTTTTGGTTAGGTTTATTGATTTGGGGCCTTCTCTTATGATGTAAGAGATACGTTCTTGGAGACACATAAGGAATTTCTCACATATTAGAATTTTGGGGACTCCTTAGGGTAATTTGGGAGAAATGTATCCATGTATGTGTTTGGAGTTGTGTATGGAGATTTTGGGGAAACCTTTTGGGATTGAGGATCCTAATTATGGATTAAAAGTAAGTATAGATGTGATGTAAGGCTAAGAACTCTTAGATAGAATTGTGAGGGTATGTTGTGAAATTCTAGGCCAACTTTTATGTCAAATCCTTATAAGGATAGGATATCATTAAGATACAATTTGGGGAAAAATGGAAGAGTGTAGTTGCACACCCTTAGTGATGATAAAATTTAAGAAATAAATCCGAGAGATCTTAGACTAGGAGATTCACAAAAGTGATGGAACCGTAGTCGAAATCGGAAGCAATGGGATTTCTTGATGAAGATAAGATTGAACTTGAGGCTTATAGACTATTAGTTATGTGTATACCAATAGTCAAAATGATTACTAGATTCTTTAATGTACTCTCAGATATAGATGAAATGTGTAGTGATGGATTCCTACGCAAATTCTTGGGTGATAGCCCTAATGTTGAATATATAGGTATAGATATATACATATGGTTTTGGGAGACTATTCATCATAGGAAAATGATCGAATATGTTTCAAGTATGGGATTATATTCACATATCGAGGTAAATTAAAGGAATTGTGGTGACGGCTTGTATAATGAGGATTAAGTATACTTATAGTCGGGTATATATATCTTATTCTTATGAACGAGAATTAATATATATATATATATATATATATATATATATATATATATAGACATATGGATTATGTGAATATGCGTATATATCTATATAGATATGAATATATGGATATTTATGTTGTGGACATACATGGTATGGATATTTAAACCGTATATGATGGTTTATTATTTGATCATATGATTGGATCATATGGATTATATATATTATGCATGTGAATGATATATACTTAATTGGTTAAGCATACCCCGCTCATGCTATCATTGGGAAGTTGCGCGCGTAGAGGGTGAGCATCCTGGCTAGAAAAGCAGGGTGTGGATATTCCCCAGGTCATAGTCGTCCCGTGTGTTATTATATGATATATATATATTTTTATTTTTGGGATGAGACGTGGTGGGTATGTTTCGTCTCATTGCCGGTTTGGAGCTATGACCGCTTCTCGGGACGTCGTGTGCGTGAGTTTACCACGAGTTGGGTGTCGTTTAGTCCCACCATGGTGGCCCCAGTATTGCTACGTGATCCGGGCACTAGGAAGATGATAGCATTGATGCAGTTTATCGGCGATATATATAGCCGGGTATATTATGTGCATGGCCTTGTACATCATATGTAGTATGTACACTTGGCTATTGGATTGATGATGGTATATATATATACGGTTAGAAATAAATACCTATAAATATTTATATATATATCCTATAGATGAAAGGATATGGACTTTTATGGAGTACATCTTGGATGATTATGATGTACTAGATGATTGGGCGATTGATGTATCGCGTTTGAGGAATATTTCGGTTACATCATCCCAAGGATATTATTGGAGATTGTAGATGTTTTCATATTGTAGTCTAATTTAGTAGTAGTAGTAGTAGTAGTAGTAGTAGTAGTAGTAGTAGTAGTAGTAGTAGTAGTAGTATATGGTATACATGGCATTATGGATCTCTAGGATTGACATTGTCAAAGAGTAGTGTAATGGGGCGGTTCCTTGTTTGGATTTCGCTTTGCGAGACTCCCCACGCACGAAATGTAGTACATTGTTGAGAGTAGAGAGAAGTTCTGTCGATATTTATGTGTGGCATAATGGATCTCCAGGATCGACGTTGACATGGAGTAGTGTAACGGGGCGGTTCCTTGTTTGGATTTCGCTTTGCGAGACACCCCACGCACGAAACGCAGCGCAGCGTTGAAATTGGAGGGAAGTTTTGTCAATAAAAATCTTGTATGCATATTTATTCTAAATTAAATCATAGGGCTCTACCCAAATACATATGGGTACTTTATTAGGATTATAATTGGTTAAATTATATATCGGAATCCATAAAGCTTATTATGGCATAATTGTTTGTAATCCTAATCTAGTAAGATTAGAAAAGGGTGGATTCTTGGGCTAAGTTAGGAAGGCATTTCTCGTGGGTATAGTCTAGGCCTATGATAAGTTAGGTTGTCCTAATAAATTGGGGTAATTTAACTAATCAAATTTAGGACGCGAATAGGTGCGCGCCTTTAGATGAGAGGTGAGTTGGGATTTCACGAGAGTGCGGTCTCACTTTAATTATGAGTTAAATGCACCGGTATTTATTATGCACGGTTAAAACACTTGCTAAATATTTTTCACAATCGGGGCTCTGACCCGGTTTCTTTTATCTCCTGCTTGTATATATATATATGTATTTCCACAGGTGTCCTACCGCAGGGATGCCGGATGACTTTCTATCCAGAGTCTTGGGTGTCGTGACAGGTGCGGACTGTTGCGGGATGTATCGGGTAGCCACTTCCTACTTTCAAAATTCTAGGTAGGATTCATGTTGTACATCGGGTTTGTTCCCAAGGGATATTTTTAGATGCTTTTATTTATTCTATTCCAGTTATTGTATTAGCTGTGACCCGACAGCTTATTCGGGTCTACTTTCGTACATTCAGTTGTAGTTATTTATTTTGTTTTATATTAGCATTTCGTTTATCATAGTTCTTTCTTGCATCTTTCTCTTATTTATTAGAAGTTTTGTAGTGTGGGTTGTGTTATGTTGCTGGTTTTAATTTATTTAACATCTCGCTTATATGATATCGGGTAGTTAGTCCTATATTATATAGTACCGACAGTTGATGTTGAGACTAGACCATCTGAAATTCCTGATTTAATATAGTATAGGGCTGGCCACCCGTTATTATTTTAAGCGGGGTGTTACAGATGGTATCAGAGCATCAGGTTCTAGAGTCTTTAGGATCTTTGCGGGTCTTCTGTATTCTTCCGTTAACGTTCTGGACATAAAGCCCTAAAAATAGGACTGTTGTGTTCACTGCGTTGTTTTCTTCTGTGAAGTATATTCACTTGATTGACGTTCTGATAACAGCTTCTCTTGTTCCGTTTCAGACGTCGCCTAAATTTTGTCGTCTAGGACAGGATAGGATTAGAAGTACAATACCCATAGCATATTTTGGGTACGCTTTAATCGGGGGTATTTATTTTCCCCGATTCCGGTGGAGATTTTGAGGAGATTTTTCGTAGTGGTGTGAGGTGATTCATCTACAGTTGAGTAAGAAAGGAAAATTTACTCAAATGGCGAACCTTGGACTTAGTAAAATAAGTCTGAGGAGAGAAATATAGTGTAGTCTTTGGGAGGAAGATTGAGAAACCTGTCAACCTTCGTTAGAAAACCTGGTGTTGGTGACTTTTCCCGACGTGAGGTGTGTGGAGTTATCCCAATATTGGGAGTATTGCCTTTTGGGAAGTGGGAGTAAGAAATTTGGAGACTCAGTTTCGTTGTGTAGGACTGAGGGAGTTTTCGGTTGTCACCATCGTGTTTATCCTTCAAAATGGTCAGGAAGGATTTTGAGGAAGATGTTTCTCTTGTGAAGAAATAGGCTTAGGGATAATGATTTTCCTGGAAGGAGTTGAGGACCCTGAGTTGAGATTCTAGGGTGAGGGGAAACCATTAGGTTATGGAATCGTAAGGTAGAATACCTTTCTTTGGGTTTAAGTTACGCTTTGTGCGATATTGGGAACGTCGCGTGTGAGGTGTGATGAGTAGCTAGCCGCTATACCGCTAGGGGGTATGGAATTTTCCTAGAGAAGGAAGTGAGCAAGTGTGGCCTTGGTATGGCGTCTTGGGAGATGATACACCTTTTCGTAACGAAATAGTAGGGAAGTTTTAGAATCCCAATGAGGGAAGAATTTATTTTTATATAAAAGTGTTGATATGATGTATAGGAATTTCATAACTGAGAGGTTCAGAGTTTGGTAGATTTGTGAGGAGCGGATAGTTTAGCTCATAGTTGTGCTAGTATTAAGAACTAGATATTGGTTAGCAGTATGGTATTTTGTTGAGGCCTTGTGTCCTAAACATATTGTGTTGTTGTATAGGCCCTCGGGCAATATCTAAAATATGGAAATATTTTTTTTTTATAAAACCTTAACCCTGGTTCAACTAATCTCGATCCCCGACCTAGCTACACAGTAGTGTATTGGGAGGGTTCCTTGTTTGGATTTCGCTTGCGAGACCTCCCCCGCACGAAGGTGGCTAGCGTCAAGAATTGAGGAGAGTTCAACCAGTGGAAATTTTCAAACTTTTATATATTTAGTATATTGTTATAGATTATGTTACCGAGGGTTATCTTACAATTTTGAGGCTAATGGAGCCTGATTAAAATTCTACGAGGGGAGACTCGGGTACGGGGTGTATGGGCGCCCTGAGTAGTTAGTTTGTTTTAAAGGCTATATGGTTCGACGTGAGAACTAGAAACGATCGGCATAGTGATCTTGAGGATTGATGTAAGGACTAGATGATATTGATGTCCTAGGCTCATCTTAAATTTCGCGGACGAAATTTTTGTAAGGGAGGAAGATTGTAACACCCCAAGACTTTTGAGACTGAGAAATTAAATTTTGGGAAAATAAAATTTAATTAAATTGGAGAATTTTAAAATTTGGGAATTTAAGTCCAAAAATAGAGGACGTTTTAAAGTATTTCGGATGATGATTTTGAGTGTGCCATCGATCCCGGAAGGGTCGAGATAGTCAAAATGACTGTCATTGAGTTTTATTTCGGTTCCGATTTATTTTTAAGTCAGTTGGCTCGAATTGGAGTAAGCGAGTCATTTAAATTGTGTATTAACACTTAAATTGGGTTTATTATTTTAAAGGATTTAAGGCTTACGGATCAAGCCTTTCTCAATTAGAGAAAGAGATAAAGAGAAAGGAAGAAGGAAAAAAGAAGAGAAGGGAGAGAGAGGAAGAAATCTTGGAGATTCCCGGCCCAACCGCGACATCGAGGACGATCCAACCTCTACAAATCTGAGGCAAGTGTTTAATCTTGCTAAATAGCTATTTGTGTATTTTATTTCATAATTTGTGGGGTAAAGAAATGGATTTTTGGGTATTAACATCAAAACCTAGATTTTTAGGTTTAAATCTTGAAATCAATGTGTAAAATGGATTTAATGGATTAGAAATGGTTGGGATCAACTTTGGGTTGATTTATTGGCTTAGAATCATGTTGTGATAAAGAATTGGGGGTTGGAATGAGAAATTTAGGGTTTAGTATTCGTGGGTTTTGATGAAGAAGAAGACCCTTCAAAATTTGCAGGCCCGAATCGATTCGCCCCCTTATGCGAATCGATTCGGTTTAGTGGAATTGGCAGGTCTGCATTGACCGAATCGATTCGGACCCCAGCCGAATCGATTCGGCCTGTGGCAGAAGCCCAGGTCTTTGGACCCGAATCGATTCGCCTTGGAGGCCGAATCGATTCGGAAACAGGGCATTTTGTGGTATTTTCTCCATAGTGTTTCCAAATCATTTTTGGTTGGGTTTATTGATTTGGGGCCTTCTCTTATGATGTAAGAGATACGTTCTTGGAGACACATAAGGAATTTCTCACATATTAGAATTTTGGGGACTCCTTAGGGTAATTTGGGAGAAATGTATCCATGTATGTGTTTGGAGTTGTGTATGGAGATTTTGGGGAAACCTTTTGGGATTGAGGATCCTAATTATGGATTAAAAGTAAGTATAGATGTGATGTAAGGCTAAGAACTCTTAGATAGAATTGTGAGGGTATGTTGTGAAATTCTAGGCCAACTTTTATGTCAAATCCTTATAAGGATAGGATATCATTAAGATACGATTTGGGGAAAAATGGAAGAGTGTAGTTGCACACCCTTAGTGATGATAAAATTTAAGAAATAAATCCGAGAGATCTTAGACTAGGAGATTCACAAAAGTGATGGAACCGTAGTCGAAATCGGAAGCAATGGGATTTCTTGATGAAGATAAGATTGAACTTGAGGCTTATAGACTATTAGTTATGTGTATACCAATAGTCAAAATGATTACTAGATTCTTTAATGTACTCTCAGATATAGATGAAATGTGTAGTGATGGATTCCTACGCAAATTCTTGGGTGATAGCCCTAATGTTGAATATATAGGTATAGATATATACATATGGTTTTGGGAGACTATTCATCATAGGAAAATGATCGAATATGTTTCAAGTATGGGATTATATTCACATATCGAGGTAAATTAAAGGAATTGTGGTGACGGCTTGTATAATGAGGATTAAGTATACTTATAGCCGGGTATATATATCTTATTCTTATGAACGAGAATTAATATATATATATATATATATATATATATAGACATATGGATTATGTGAATATGCGTATATATCTATATAGATATGAATATATGGATATTTATGTTGTGGACATACATGGTATGGATATTTAAACCGTATATGATGGTTTATTATTTGATCATATGATTGGATCATATGGATTATATATATTATGCATGTGAATGATATATACTTAATTGGTTAAGCATACCCCGCTCATGCTATCATTGGGAAGTTGCGCGCGTAGAGGGTGAGCATCCTGGCTAGAAAAGCAGGGTGTGGATATTCCCCAGGTCATAGTTGTCCCGTGTGTTATTATATATATATATATATATATATATATTTTTTTTTTTTTTTTTATTATTTTTGGGATGAGACGTGGTGGGTATGTTTCGTCTCATTGCCGGTTTGGAGCTATGACCGCTTCCCGGGACGTCGTGTGCATGAGTTTACCACGAGTTGGGTGTCGTTTAGTCCCACCATGGTGGCCCCAGTATTGCTACGTGATCCGGGCACTGTGAAGATGATAGCATTGATGCTGTTTATCGGCGATATATATAGCCGGGTATATTATGTGCATGGCCTTGTACATCATATGTAGTATGTACACTTGGCTATTGGATTGATGATGGTATATATATACGGTTAGAAATAAATACCTATATATATTTATATATATATCCTATAGATGAAAGGATATGGACTTTTATGGAGTACATCTTGGATGATTATGATGTACTAGATGATTGGGCGATTGATGTATCGCGTTTGAGGAATATTTCGGTTACATCATCCCAAGGATATTATTGGAGATTGTAGATGTTTTCATATTGTAGTCTAATTTAGGAGTAGTAGTAGTAGTAGTAGTAGTAGTAGTAATAGTAGTAGTAGTAGTAGTAGTAGTAGTAGTAGTAGTAGTAGTAGTAGTAGTAGTAGTAGTAGTATATGGTATACATGGCATTATGGATCTCTAGGATTAACATTGTCAAAGAGTAGTGTAATGGGGCGGTTCCTTGTTTGGATTTCGCTTTGCGAGACTCCCCACGCACGAAATGTAGTACATTGTTGAGAGTAGAGAGAAGTTCTGTCGATATTTATGTGTGGCATAATGGATCTCCAGGATCGACGTTGACATGGAGTAGTGTAACGGGGCGGTTCCTTGTTTGGATTTTGCTTTGCGAGACACCCCACGCACGAAACGCAGCGCAGCGTTGAAATTGGAGGGAAGTTTTGTCAATACAAATCTTGTATGCATATTTATTCTAAATTAAATCATAGGGCTCTACCCAAATACATATGGGTACTTTATTAGGATTATAATTGGTTAAATTATATATCGGAATCCATAAAGCTTATTATGGCATAATTGTTTGTAATCATAATCTAGTAAGATTAGAAAAGGGTGGATTCTTGGGCTAAGTTAGGAAGGCATTTCTCGTGGGTATAGTCTAGGCCTATGATAAGTTAGGTTGTCCTAATAAATTGGGGTAATTTAACTAATCAAATTTAGGACGCGAATAGGTGCGCGCCTTTAGATGAGAGGTGAGTTGGGGTTTCACGAGAGTGCGGTCTCACTTTAATTATGAGTTAAATGCGCCGGTATTTATTATTCACGGTTAAAACACTTGCTAAATATTTTTCACAATCGGGGCTCTGACCCGGTTTCTTTTCTCTCCTGCTTGTATATATATATATGTATTTCCACAGGTGTCCTACCGCAGGGATGCCGGATGACTTTCTATCCAGAGTCTTGGATGCCGTGACAGGTGCGGACTGTTGCGGGATGTATCGGGTAGCCGCTTCCTACTTTCAAAATTCTAGGTAGGATTCATGTTGTACATCGGGTTTGTTCCCAATGGATATTTTTAGATGCTTTTATTTATTCCATTCCAGTTATTGTATTAGCTGTGACCCGACAGCTTATTCGGGTCTACTTTCGTACATTCAGTTGTAGTTATTTATTTTGTTTTATATTAGCATTTCGTTTATCATAGTTCTTTCTTGCATCTTTCTCTTATTTATTAGAAGTTTTGTAGTGTGGGTTGTGTTATGTTGCTGGTTTTAATTTATTTAACATCTCGCTTATATGATATCGGGTAGTTAGTCCTATATTATATAGTACCGGCAGTTGATGTTGAGACTAGACCATCTGAAATTCCTGATTTAATATAGTATAGGGCTGGCCAGCCGTTATTATTTTAAGCGGGGTGTTACAATACACTTCAACACAGCTTTACAATTCATAAGAAAAATCAAGTTTATTTTTATCCTTAAGATTTTTGAGAAACTCTTTCACCTCTGCTTTTAGCTCAAGTGAAGTAACATATTATATTGGTAAATCAGTGACAAAGAGAAGTTTACCGTATGTCACCATAAATTTTATTTCTCTTTCTGAGTAGAAGTATTTAGCCATATTTGAAGTAGCGATCAGGCCTTTTGACCAATATAATTTTGTACACTTATGTTCCAATGGTTGTTCGTCATAATTGTTCTGATCGATTTCATCCCATTCATATCCCTCAGTGGCTATGAGGTGCCTGATTTGGTATGGTGGATAGAATTTTTCTTTGGATATCCATCCAATGGTGCTGAAACTATGAAACGTTAAATATCTTGTATATCTAGAGTAACTAGAGATCACATGATTGATCATGGTTTTGATCATCATTGGTAAATTGGAGAATCTTTCTTGTAAAAAAATTGGAATGATTATTTTGTTTACTAATTCCCATTCAATTGGCTCAATGTCCCATTTATCTTCAGTGAAGAAATGCAATTTTGGTATATCATCATATAAGTTGAGATTGTCAGCAAATTGGATTAAAAGACTTTTTATCTTTTGATCCTAGTCTTCATCCGCTAAAAACTTCATGCACAAAACTTGGTTTAACTTGTGTATTAGAAGATGATGCATTGTTCTGGGTCTTTGATTTTTTAGCAATTGTCACCCATTCTCCTTGTACTTCTTTAGGGTCCTGTATCGTGAAAGAAAATAATTGTATTTCACTTGTTTAGTGAAAAAGAAAATATTTGTATTCCACTTATTTAGTGGTTTACAAAATTGCTGCTAAGATAATCTGCAAGGAAATTGTTAGTACCTTTTAAATGTTCGACTTTAAAAGTATAAACTGCAATTTGATTATGCCATTTCAGTCTTCTTCTTTCTAAAATATATATTTTATTTATAAGGAAATCTTTAACTGCTTGATTGTCCGTTCTAACAATAAAGTCTTATGGTGGTAAGAAAATATGAAATTTCTTAATAGCAAGTTTCATTTCTAATAATTATTTTTCAAAGATAATATAGTATAATCCGTTCATCTTGAATTGGCGTGAATTATATCGACATATTAATTGTTGTTTTTGAATATTTTTTGGTACATTGATCTTTTTACCACGATTACCAAGTATATTGAAATTGGTTTCTTTCAAATATTGTGTTGGAATGGATTTGAGAACACATCCCCAACAATGATTCGAAACATCAGTTTCTAGGATTAATTTATCTCCTGGTTAAGGAAAATAAACTTTAGGAGAATTTATAATTACATCCTGTTTGATTGTTTTTACTATCATGGTATCTTTTTTGTCCCATGTAAATACATCATTATTTTTAAGTTTTTCATGAAGTGGTAATTCTTTTTGTGATAATCCTTTTATGAAATTTCTTCCATAATTTAGGATTCATAAAAAACTTTGTAATTTCTTTTTATCTAATATCTCTTCATCAAAATCTCTTATTTTAAAGATTATGTGATCTTGTTGTTGTAATCCATCTTGATTGAGGATTATTCCGAGAAAATTAATTTTTGTTTTTTCAACTTCAATTTTTCTTGGTGATAAAATAATTCCATGTTTTTCGAATTTTTCACGTAATATTTTTAGATGTTTTCTATGTTCTTCAATTATTTTTGAAAAAACAAGAATGTCATTTATAAAGACAACGCAAAAATCTTTAACGTCTGTAAAGATATTGTCCATCCATATCTAAAATACTTGTGGAGCTATATTTAGTCCAAAAGGTATTATAGTCCATTTATAATGTCCTCTATGGGTACTAAAGGTTGTCAATGGTTTTGATTCTTCAGTTAGTTATAACTGTCAAAATCCAGATTTACAATCGAATTTATTAAAGATATTTTTACCTTTAGTTTGATTGATGAATACATCCTTATTATGGATAAAATAATCATCAAATTCTAATTGTTTATTTAGTCTTTCATAATTTATAACCATTCTAGCTTTTCCTTTCGTGACTTCACTGTGCTTTCTTACCACAAAGGCAGGACTAGAATGAGGACTTATTGTTTCTTTAATGAGATTTGTTTTTAATAATTCTTTGATTTGGTTATCTAATTCATCCATATCGTATCTATTATAAATCATGGGTTTGACTCTTATAATGATATTGGGCTCTCTTAGTTTGTGATTGCAATATCTTGGAATTTTATTCCATAATTTAAGTGGGTTTTCACTAAAGTTATCTTGTAAAATAGTGTAACGCCAATGCTTTTCTTCTAAGGTTTTAATTATTGGAGTTATATCATCTTTCTTTGTAGGGCGAAAGTCTTTTTTGCACTTATGTTGTTGAAGTAGAGGTATTTCTATAGGTTCTTTATTGAGAGTAAACTAATTGTCCCCTCATTAATAGTTATTGGTAAATATCCTGAAGTAAAATTGTTTCCTAAAATAAAATCGCCATGCATTTCAGGAAATCATAGAATTTTTGGCATAATGAATTTCTTTTCATTAAACCAGATAGCTATTCTTTTAGCTTTTAAAGAAATAAAATTTTGTGTTCCATTGATGCATGTTACAACAATTGGATTTCTCATTGCTATCCACTTTTCTAATGGTAAAGCATTAGGTATACAATAACAAATTGTTGCGCCCGTATATATAAGGGTTCATAGACTATATGGTTTATAGCCAGTAAAATTAAAATTTCCTAATACATAAGTGTATCTTTTCTTTCCATGGCTTGGGGAAAAGATAACCTCTTCTCTTCCTATTTGGAAGTGATAAATTTGGCTAGATTTAATATTTTCATTTTTATTATTTGTTCCTAATAATATAGGTACTTGTATATTTTTCATAGAAATTGGTTATTTGCAATTACTAGATTTTCCTTTTAAAAGGTATTTTCCTTTTAATTTTTCCCAATCATCTCCGGACAAGTTTTTTTGCCAGTCTGAATGCTTAGTTTTGAACTAAACATTATTTCCTGAGATTTGAAGTTCAACGTTGTTTCGTTGTTTTTCAGGTGGCTTATCAGTAACTTGAGGCAATATCCATTGTTTTGGTGCCTCTAAATCTCTTTAATTTATCATTCTTTGCTGGATTGTCGAATCGAACGGTTTTGGCTCAAATATTTCTATGAAATTTCTATCCACAGATTGTGTATTTGTTTGTGGTAGTGAGATCAATTCATAAATTGTTTTCCAATATATTGGCATATTTTTAGAGGTGTCTTTCATACCTATTCCTTTGGTCAGAATTTTTATTTTTACTAAATCCTCTATAACACCCCGTAAATTCGAGGACATTGAATTTAATTATTTTGGGAGAAATAGAAATCATATTTATTTGGAGAAATTTAAATTTATGATTTAGAGAATTTATTTTAATCAGAGGATTTATTTAATTTGGAAAATTAAGACTTAATTATTCGGATTATTTTTATGTCGCATTTTGAGATTAGAAATTGGAGAATGTTATAAATCATTTCGAATGTCAATTCTGAGTGTACGAATGAGTCCGAATGAGTCGAGAAAGTCGAAAAAGTGTACCCAGTGGTGGTAAATGGGTCACTGGGTATTTTTGGGCTTAACCGGGGCCACACGGGGGTGTTTGAGCCATTTTAATTAGGCCCATATGACTAAAATAGGTTAAAGTGTATTTTCCCCTAATGAGTTGGATATTGATATTACTATTTGCAGAGGAAAGACAATATAAACATAATTTTATTATAAAATACGTATTTAGTGTATGTCCACTGGTATTCTACAATTAATAAGGGGTCTCTTGAGATACCATTTTTGTACTATAAATACGGGTCATACCCCTTGAGTATTGATATACATAAGAAATGAAAAGTTCCCTTCCTCTGAATTTTCTCTATGTCCCCTTTATTTTATAGAATGTTATTTGTAGAGCTCCCAAATTTGTTGTTTAATGAAAACATAAGGGATATGAAATACTTGATCTCTCATTTTGACAACATGACGTGAATGTTCATATGGTTGATTCAGTGAGAACTCATTATGGATATGAAGGAGCTTGATGTGGTTCCATGTGGATACCAATGAGTAAGTTTAACAACTGAAAAGGCATTTACAGGTGCTTATACTTTTAATTATTTTTATATTGATCCCATAATTTTTGTTATTCATAAAAAATTTACATATTCACATTTTGAATATTAAATTGTGAAAATTACTGTCACGCCTAATTTTTTGTATATGAAAAAAAAATTAAAGATTGGGACCTGAGATTTCCTATAATTATTGAAACTTGAAGTTTCAGTGTTATCTTAAATTTAGGACCCGAAGTTTCCTATCTGTTTAAATTATGGAACCAAAAGTTTTTATATTTTTTATTAGGACCCAAATTTTCTAATTATCAGTCAAATTATTTCTCAATACTATTCAAAATTTGGGGCCTGAAGCTCCCAATTCTTATTTAAATTTTAAGGTCGAACATCCCAATTACTAATCAAAATTTGGGGACTCAAACTCTCAATTGCTATTTTTGGGGACATGAAGTTTCCAATGTCTATCTTTATTTTGAGATATGAAATTCCCACATAGTTGTTTAATTTGGGACCTGAAGTTCCCACGTAAATTTTTTCATTTGGAACCAGAAGATCCCGTATGAATTATTTTGTTTGGGACCAGGAGACTCCAAATCATTTTATATTGGGACTAAAAGTTCTCAATTATTGTTCAAATACGTGAACATAATAATGGAATATACCCTAAAATCAAACTTGAAATTTGGATTATTTCTATAATAGGGCAAAGTATACTAAAAGTCCCATAATGATTATTAAACTTTGGACCTGAAGTTTCAATAAAATTAATTTAAATCAAAACCTGAAGTTTTGATTATTTTTATAATAAGGGTAAGGACATTAAACATCCTAGAATGATTGTTTATAATTTGGACTTGAAGTTCCAATTAATTTTTTTGGACCTGAAGTTCCAAACAATTTTAACCCTTATCAAACTTGAAGATCGGATATAATTGAGCAAGGACTTCAAAGTTCCTAAATATGTAATGATGGAATATGAAGTTCCCTTAATATTTACAATTGGGACACGAAGTTCTCTAATAATTATTCAGATTTAAAAAATGCACTTTTCTCCATTTTTTTGGATCCAAAGTTCTAAATTTATTTTGGCCTGAAATATCAAAGTCACAATCAAGCCTGAAGTTTTTATTATCTAATTCATATGGTATAGACTACGAGTCGTCCAACTATATTTGTGATTTAAAAATTCATTATCATTATTGTGACCAGAAGTTTACAAATTATTATTTCTAATTGGAATATTATTTTTTCTAATTAATTTTGAAAATATGAGGCCTGAAGTTCGAATGGTATTTTAAAATATTTGGACCTGAATCTCCAAATATAATTTATTTTCATTAGTTTAAAAATAAATTGAGTATTAAGACCAGACTTCTCAACTTTCCATTTACTTTAATCAATGTAATATTTTTTTTAAATACTTTTTTGAGAGTTAAATGTCCCTTTAACTATCTTATTAATGGTTTCACCATTAAAATTTTATCCCTTGACCTTTCGATTAATCTGAGTATTAAATTATATTTTTAATGGTATTTAATTTTAACTCATTTTCACATTCCTATCATTTAATATACATTGAATTCTTGGAAATGTGTAGAGATTATGAAAATAAGTTCTTCATTTTAAAGGTAATTATTATTATCATCGGTGAAAGTTGATAAAAATATTTAGCATTGTTTGTTATCTTAAGAATCTGAAGTTCTAAATCACTAAATATTCGTAACCTGAAGTTCTGTTTATTATGTCAATAAATCTTGTGATCTTGAAGTTCTCATTACATTGTTTTATGAAATATTAATCATAATTATTTTAATTATCCATAATATATACTCAACTGTTTATTTAATTTATTACACATTTTAAAAGAAAGGAAAAAATATGAATTAATATTAGGCCAAGCTTGATGTTTTGGCAAATGCTAAAGGTTTATGCCCTAGTTTTATATTAGAAATCTAAATTTTTTTATATCCGAGCCTGAAGTCCCTTACAATTAATAAGAATATGGAATTCTTTTGAGATTGTTGGAACACGAGGCCCCCAATTTTAAAATCTTTTCACAAAAAGTAATTTCCTTTGAAGATGCGGAAGCGAAGGTGGTTCAATTAAACAAATTAACAAATTTTAATTTCTTTTCAAATTAAAATTAAACACAACTTAACGTGAACTTAAAATAATTAGCAAATGAGTTTTTTCACTATAACAAATTTAACCCAAATCCTAGAAATTTGCCTAAGTCATATTTTCAATATTACCAAATTAGGCCATACCAATTTTAATAAATTAAACTACGACTTGAATTAAATTAACTAAACATTACTCAATTCATTTTAGCACCAATTTAATTAAGTAGTGATTAAAATCAAATTTTATCTCGAATTACCAAAGCATGCGTTCTAGGTGAATTTTGCGAAAGATAAAATAAATATAAATCACTACGCCGCAATGTACGACGAAAAACCCACAACAGGAAAAAACCTCGGACGACCCTAGCCTCAAATCCACTAAATATGATTTTACAAGTACAAGACACGAAAGACTTACAACACTCGACTTGACTCCGTCCAAGCCCCGAGGCTCCTTCTTGTACAAACCTCTTTCTAGCGGATAACCACAAAGCTCCACCGTGGTCTCAGAGTCCACCGATCGAACTTTTTGGTCACCGTCACCCGAGCAAGGAGCCTTTCTCTAAATGGGTATGTCACAACAAACAAGCTTTTTCTTTGGGGGATGTATAAGCAAACCCAAAATCTTTTCTTCTTAGGTAGAAAAGTGAACCAATGGTGCCAAACACTCCAAGCAAGATATATATATAAAGGAACTTGGATAAACTAAACAAATGGGTGTAACACAAGTGTTTGGAGATTTTTCTTGAAAACAAAACACTTAAACATGAACTTTTTCTTTTGATTTTTGGAGATCTCTAAAACTCTCTCTAAGAGATGGAAAGTTATGAAAAAGTTTATCCAAAAATGTTGGTTCCCGCACTAATAAAATCTGGAAAAAGGTAGTGGGGTAAAGTAGTGGGAAAAGTGAAAAAACTGTCAAAAACTCCTAAATAAACTTTCCCGCCAAAACTCGTTAGAACGACTTTTCGTTCGAACAGATTTACTAACGAGGTTCCAGAATGAAAAAAAAGGAAAATTGTTAGAAATCTCGTTCGAACGAGATGTCAGTTCGTTCGAACGAGATTCCAGTGTGGATCGAACGACGTGTCAAAAAAATGAAATATTAAGTTTTAAGCCCAAAATTTTTTATGAAAAGTTCTAAAACATATTTTATGAGTAAAACAAAGTCGATAAAACAATTTATAAAAAGTTTATAAATTACACCCAATTAACTATTGTTCCAAGCTCCTATATATATATTAAAATGAATTCATACCTTAGGAGAAATGGAACCATATTGATGACGTAGAAACGAGGCACAATACACACGACATTTAATGAAGCTTTAATATCTTGGCCACTACGTCTTCAACTACCCCGTCATAGGCTTTAATGGATACAATTAAAAACTATCCTATGACATAAACATTTTTGTCCGGAATTGAGCCAAAACTACATTAAGACTCAATCGGAGAATTGTGTCCTTACAAATCTCCCCCTTTGCCTATTCCGGGATAAAAACCAAACACAAATCCTAAAGGGCCGTCAAGCTCTACTAGACATAAAATATCCCACCCAATACTTGACTCAAGACCCAAGGATCAATATCTTTGCCGATGAAGATTTCCACACAAGAAGAATTCCTGCACACTTAAGCAAACTATCAAAGACATTGGGAATATCAAGAATATTAAATGCATAAAATGAATATCCCTCTAAATTAATTCTCCCCTTTATCAACTGTGATTTACATAAGAAGGTCGCGACTCCCCCTAAGCTAAATCTCCCCCAAACTAAGATATGAGTACAGTATGAATAGACACCATTTCCCCTATCATTCTCCCCCTTTTTGTTCAGGAATAGGCAAAGGATAACAAACTAATTTAAACATGATGCTTAGAGTGATAAGAACATGAAAGCATATGGGCAACAAAAGCACAACTAATCCATGCAAATAATAATGGATACTAACTAAGAGGCGAGAAAATGATACCAAGATGATACATAACTATTAAGCATGTGATATCAACAAGGAACACAACAAGATAGATACAAATTATGAATTAAATCATAGATAAATTAGAAAGCAAGGAAAAGACCAAATAAAAATATCATATATATACATACTCTAGATATATCAAAGATGTGCACACACATATATATAGATATAAACACACAAATGACACATAATAAGATATATTTTTCACACTCGTATGGCAAAAATGCGTCATATGGAAACGAAAGTGTTGGGGTGTGAACTAGTAACAATTAAACTTAAACCCAATCACTTAAAACATGTTCACGGAGCTCTCAACTGATTGCAAACTTCATCACATTTGAATATAACCTCATGTGACAATATAGATTGAACTCAATGAACAAACATACACAATGCATACAAGCCTAGACTTTTGATGATTCTACAAAAGAATAGAGTCATAACATTAAAAGTACAACTAGGATAAACGGACATTGTGCAAACCGTTGATATACCATCCAATCTCCCTCAATAAGCATATATTATTTGAATGAATATATCAAACAAAAATAGGCCTTGGCAATTATATTTCTTTTTAATGCCGTTATTCTATTTTTAGGCCTTTGGACCACGTATTTCTTTTAGGTCCAAACAAATGGTGGCTTACTATTCACAACGGATAATAATTCCTTTCGGAGCCCTTCCCCGTGCACATTTATATATAATATTTTTAATTCTTACAAATCTCACGTGCAACGGATTTTGACATGCACTAGTCCTCCTAGGTCACAAGTATGTAGATGACAAGATTGGTAGGAGAACACCTCACAAAGCTCAAATATAACATGTGACGATTAAATTTCAAAAGAGCTCGTGCATGTGTGAGTTGAGGCATATAAAAATAGAAGCCATTATATCAACACAAAATCCAACTACTCCATGTAAGCATGGTAAAGAACATAATAAGGATTGACAATATAAACCAAAAGTTCTAGCCACATGGGAGTGAAAAAGACGGGATTCAAACCCAAGTATATGCCACATAAAGTGTGTCAAACTAAGATACACAAAAAAGAAATCTTTTTGAGTTTTTGAAATTTTTTAACCAAAAATAAAAATATATACTCAAAAGACAAACAAAAATCATTTGAATTTTTTATTAAGCTTAAATTTCCAAGAGATAAAAACCCAAATGATAAATAAATATATTTTTATATTTTTCATTTAATGCAAACTAAGATGAAAGAAATAGAATACAAAAGATAAACAAGAATCATTATTCTAGCATGTGATTAAGCATGAAGCATAGACTAGAAAATGACTAAACAAGCATACATTTAGCATGATAATATAGTATGAAGAACAAAAGCTAAGGTATGCAAATAAAACTAACATTCAACCTTTAGATTTTGCAAGAGAGGAAGCATGTGAAAGTAAATGAGAATCAAATACCCTATCTTGTAAAGAAATCAAGTCGGATCTCCTAACCCAAACTAATGATGAATGACTATCTCGGGGTATAGGAATCTTGGCTACCTTGGTTGCCTTACGTTGGGATTTTCTAGAAAATATTTTAAGATCAAAATAAAATTTCTTAAGATGACCTTTTTGACCATAACGTGCACAAGTAAAAACATGTCAAAAATTTATAAGGATTGATCTCTAAAGGCTTTCCTAGGAGATTCTCCTAAAACATTGATTTTGGCTTTATGAGAAGATTCATTACAAGTATTGAAGCCTAAACCACAAGTGTCATTTTTAATTTGGACCGTTCCTAAGATTTTGTCTAATTTCTCCGAACAACACTCCAAATCAAATTTGACTTTTCTGGAGTCTTTTAATTTATTTTCTAATTCTAAAATTCTAGACTCTAATAAAACATTTCTCTCTTCACACTCGAGAAAGTTTTTTTACATTGACTCCATTAAACCTCTAAGGCTATCTCTCTCGCCTTCTATATATTCAAGCTTCGCTCGAAGAGTCCTCTCACATGTCCTAAGGTCTTCAACCAACACACTATCATCAACGACCTTGACACGCTCTCTTAAACTCTCTTCTAAGTTCAAATTAGCTCTTTTTAATTTAATACATTCTTCTTAAAGTTCTTAAAAAGCATTTTGAAGTTCACTCACATCAACCTCATCATTTTCATTCTCTCTCTCTTCTTCACTCTCACTACCATAAAAAATAAGAGAATCATGAACTTTGACCTTGGAAGTGTCATGTGTTTGTATATCTTCATGAGAAGATTCATTATCGGTGCTCACATGACTAGCCATAAAAGCCACAAAGTTGGGCTTAGTGGGGGAATCGGGTCCCTCTTCATTATCACTATCACTAAGGGTTGCATTAAAAGAAATTGGTTTCTTACCCTCTCTCCTTAGTTTAGTGGGACACTCTTTAGCCCTATGGACATACCCTTCACAACCAAAACCCCTATTTGACTCGTCCCTATTTAAGCTTTCATTAATAGTTTTAGGGATCTTCTCGGCTTTGTCATGCTTAGATTTTTCAAATTTCTTAAAATCATTTTTAAATTTATCTTTGTTAAATTTAAGAAATTTTCGAAACTTTCTAGAAAACATAGCCATATTTTCCGAGTCACTATCACTTTCACTCTCTACTACTTATTTTTTCTTTTTTCGGGCTTTTAAAGCAACGCCCTTTTCTATTTTTTTTTCAGTTTTAGAGGGAAACATGTCCAGTTCATAGGTTTGTAAATCACCTACAAGCTCTTCTAATTTTGTAGAGGCTAAAGTTAGTAAAGAATTTAAAACGGTCACTTTTGGAATAAATCTTGGAATAATGCGACGGAATTCATCCGGTGTGACCGTGCTAAACAAGGGATTTAAACCACGGGAATTAAAATTTGAAAGTTTAAATTCATTTTCACTCCATCTATCGGCGGGTTTGGGAACACGCTCATTATCTACTAAATGTTTAAGTGGGGACCACCCGTTAACGACAGATAACCAAATTCATTCGTCGATAGATTTTAGTACTGATTTCATCCGCACTTTTAAATACGCGTAGTTAGAACCATCGAAAATAGAAAATTTTGAAAATGGGGAAAATTCCATTTTAGCCAAAAATATTTAAAGGATCTTAAACGCAATAATTCAGCGATCCCGCACTGATACCACTTTGATAAACGATAGTTTTTCTGAATCAGTGCTCTGATACCACTTGTTGGAACACGAGGCCCCCAATTTTAAAATCTTTTCACAAAAAGTAATTTCCTTTGAAGATGCGGAAGCGGAGATGGTTCAATTAAACAAATTAACAAATTTTAATTTCTTTTCAAATTAAAATTAAACACAACTTAACGTGAACTTAAATTAATTAACTAATGAGTTTTTTCACTTTAACAAATTAAACCCAAGTCCTAGAAATTTGCCTAAGTCATATTTTCAATATTACCAAATTAGGCCATAACAATTTTAATAAATTAAACTACGACTTGAATTAAATTAACTAAATATTACCCAATTCATTTTAGCACCAATTTAATTAAGTAGTGATTAAAACCAAATTTTATCTTGAATTACCTAAGCATGCATTCTAGGTGAATTTTGCGAAAGATAAAATAAATAATAAATCACTACGCCGCGATGTACGAGGAAAACCCCACAACGGGAAAAAACTTCGGACGACCCTAGCCTCAAATCCACTAAATACGGTTTTACAAGTACAAGACACGAAAGACTTACAACCCTCGACTTGACTCCGTCCAAGCCCCGACGCTCCTTCTTGTACAGACCTCTTTCTAGCGGATAACCACAGATCTCCACCGCGGTCTCGAAGTCCACCAATCGGACTTTTTGATCACCGTCACCCAAGCAAGGAGCCTTTCTCCAATTGCGTATGTCACATCAAACAAGCTTCTTCTTTGGAGGATGTAGAAGCAAACCCAAAATCTTTTCTTCTTAGGTAGAAAAGTGAACCAATGGTGCCAAACACTCCAAGCAAGATATATATATAAAGGAACTTGGATAAACTAAACAAATGGGTGTAACACAAGTGTTTGAAGATTTTTCTTGAAAACAAAACACTTAAACATGAACTTTTTCTTTTGATTTTTGAAGCTCTCTAAAACTCTCTCTAAGAGATGGAAAGTTATGAAAAAGTTTATCCAAAAATGTTGGCTCCCGCACTAATAAAATCTAGCAAAAGGTAGTGGGAAAAGTGTCAAAAACTGCCAAATAAACTTTCTCACCAAAACTCGTTCGAACGACTTTTCATTCGAACGGATTTACTAACGAGGTTCCATAATGAAAAAAGGAAAATCGTCAGGAATCTCATTCGAACGACCTGGCATCTCGTTCGAATGAGATGTCAGTTCGTTCGAACGACCTGGCAATCTCGTTCGAACGAGATTCTAGTGTGGATCGAACGACGTGTTAGAAAAATGAAATATTAAGTTTTAAGCCCAAAACTTTTTATGAAAAGTTCTAAAACATATTTTCTGAGTAAAACAAAGTCGATAAAACAATTTAAATTTTTTTTATAAATTATACCCAATTAACTATTATTCCAAGCTCCTATATATATATATATATATATTAAAATGCATTCATACCTTAGGAGCAATGGAACCATGTTGATGACGTAGAAACGAGGAACAATACACACGACATTTGATGAAGCTTTAATATCTTGGCCGCTACGTTTTCAACTACCCGTCATAGGCTTGGATGGATACAATTAAAAACTATCCTATGACATAAACTTTTTTGTCCGGAATTGAGTCAAAACTACATTAAGACTCAATCGGAGAATTGTGTCCTTACAGAGATTATTATGCATACAAAGATTTATTGCTACAAAATTTAAAAATTTTGTTATCAATCCCACTATTTGAATAACTAATAATTATTTGATAAGATATTTGTAAAAAATACTTCCATTTGTTTACGTTTGATCACCAAATAGTTGACCACACATAATTTATCATTGTTCATATATATATTTAGACTCGTAGTTTATATTGAATTTTGTCATTGACAATTGTGAACTATTATTATATAATGACATTTGTCTAGAAGGCAATGAACAACTCACACTATTCTGAAAAATTAAAAGTTTTTTCAGACTTTGTATGTAGTATAGTAAAGGTGTCAACATAGTTGAAACTAAGGATCCAAAAGAGCCTATGTGATGTTGTTATTTGGTTCCTGAAGTAATTTACTTAGTTTTATGGGCAACGGTATACATGGGTACAATATTAAAATAAATAATGAAAAGTAATTTCACATTACTTATAGTGTTGGAAGCTAGAAACTGACACTAACAAACAATCCTTTCATTATTCATGAGGTTATACTATATAACATTTATTGTTATAAGAAATGCACTTTGTCATGACCCTCAAGCTCCATGATTATTGAAACGTAGAGAAATATAGTGTTTATTGTGTATTTTGTGAAATTTTATTATTGATACCATTAGGGTAGGATAGAACGTACTTGAAGAAAAAATTATCCCTGAATAATGGTTCATTTTAGAAGAATGTCGAGAATATCGTGGAATACTTCCACTTTGTCTCATCTGGTCCCCCGTATCGCTCAATGCGGAAATGAAATATAAAATGATATTGCAACATCAAATGTCACATGGACTAGTTGAAAATGTGCTTGCCAAAATCATTGCCACAGAAGGACAAAATAAATTTGGCCACAAATAATTTTATTGCAAGCTGGAAGCGTGTAATAATTTAGGTCCCAACTACTTGATTCCCCAGAAGTGTAGGTTAAATAAAATCACGCATAAATAATGCTCCAGAAGTGGTTATCCATAACGCCCTAGAAGAGATTATGAAAAAAAGATCCACTTTTGCTAAACCCCATAATAGGTTACTGTCTATAAAAAGACACAATTCCCTGAAGTGACTATAAATCCCCAAAGTTGTCAAAGGTACCTAATATTACATGAGATCTCTATGTTATATACATATACAAGAGAAAAGTGGGATCGCCAAAGATGATCATCGATGATATACTTATATATTTTGTAGGTACACAAATAAAAGGACAATGATGATGAAAATTCACGCATTATAAATGAATATCGACAAAGAATAAATTGGCCAAAAATGAAAAATTTCCATGATGGCATAAGTCGACTCTCTTAATATATGTGGTGTATTTGGACCTATAGTAGAAACCCCAAAAAATATTAATCCTGAAGGTTATAAATGGGTGTTTATAAGAATGTGAAGTATTAGAACTCACTAAAAAGTGCATGCTTTATGGCATAAGTTTTCTTGAAGAAATGAAAATTGAATATATATGAATATACAATCCTAGTACGGTCTTAAATACTTTTCAGAAACCTGACTAGCTTAGCAGTTTTTTGAAATATATTATATGAGACTCATAAATATTATAACTTGTTATATATACATGATTTAGACAAAGAATACATATAAAAATCCTACATGTATTTTATTTGACCAAAGAAAAGATAAGGAGTACGTACTCAAATGTATTAAGACGTTAAATGTACAACAGGCAATCCGAAAGGATATGTGTACAACCGTCTAAGTAAATATTTGTCTAAGGAAGTGTATAAAAACAATCATATATGCTAATGTGTCATTATAAAATATCCTTAAATGGATGTTCTCTTAAATAACTCAATTGACATACAAAATATCCAAATAAGGAAGTTAAAAATGAATGACCTTCGGGTAACTAGTTATTATCTAGGCCTGCATATCAAACACAGTTTATGTTAAACTCAGGTGTATTAGTCAAATAGATTGAAAAGTCGTGCAATGCTTTAACATATATTAATAATACAATTTTAGTATGCCCATAGTCTACGGCATTTGGATATTAATTTATCCATGTCATCCTAAAGAGAACGACAAATATAAATTTGGCCCCGAAGTACAATATGTGCATGCTATTATAGCTTTTTGTCCAAAAGTACAATACTTGTACATTATTAGTATATTTTTTATACATAACACAATGCATGATACTGGATATTATAGTTGCAGTCAATAGCTTGGCAAGAAATGATTATCATTTACTTACAAAGCATATGACTAATATTAACATTATGTGATACGCTTGTGGAATTATTAGTGTAATACTTTTTAAATCTAATGATCCACGTCAAGTTAGTAATGTATATACAGATTATCTCCGTAATCCTCACAAGGAACATTCAAAGCACTAATGACTTGCCTCATACAACATATTATCCTACTACTCCTTATGAAGGCAATGGTTTTTGTATAGCCTGTGACACCCCGCCCAATTAAATACCGGGTGATCAGGCCTTTATCAAATTAAACAGGATTTTCATTTGGTTCATTCTTAGCATCAGTGTCGCATTTATTGATTACTAACCACCTAATAATTAATTAATCCGGTACCAAAATTTTGTCTTTTGAATTAACCAAACAATAAGTACAACAAGAAACCCAACATAACCACCACAATATAAATGAGTTTAAACATATTACAAGCATCTGAATAGAGTGCTAGCTGAATAAACCTCAACTAAGAAAAACAAAACCAACATAAATCCGACACATGGAAAATATAGCCAATACGTGCTGATCCGAAATAAAATGTACAACTGTCATGAGAAACATGCTCGAAAGTATAACTGAGATACTATCCCTATCTAGGAGTGAATAGGAGAAGCGTCTAATGCAAGTCTTGTAGCACCCACATGTATCGCAGCTACAGACCCTGAAATAAGATCAAGTCTGGTGCCCCTGTGTCGAAAACCTAAAAGGTTTTGAAAATATTTGATAGCAAGGGTTAGAACCCAAAACATTTTAAAAATATTTAGCAAGTGAATTAAATTGCAGTAAGTTTAAAGTACATGAATGCTCTTCATATTTATGCTAGTGTCACACTCTCTTAAGGACCGAATCACCCCTCAAACTAATGTGCACACCTACCGTTTATGATTTATAAGTTGTATATCACATTAACTTAACAAATTATTATTTTCATTTGAAACCATATAACATTTTCACAAGTTAAATACTAAAGAATACAATTCACACTATGTATTTTACCCGTATATAATTATCTGCACCATATATATATACGTATCATCATATTACAATATTTACGCACATGCCATAATTATATAACCATCCTTTTGAGTAGGCACTCATCGTATGTTCTCTATAATGCTATCAATCCTGGTATACTCATCCACCCAGACACCCTAACTCGGTTAGCTCCCCGAATCAGTGAAACAAAATAAACGCAGCGGAGGCTGTCAGAGTTCCCTTCGGAAATGAGACTGACTCATACCCAAGACGTATCACCCCTAAATACAGACAATATGACTTGGGGACTATACTCACCCTGCTCTTCAAGCCAAGGGATTCACCCACATCACGCAACTAGGGGTGGAAAATTGTGTTATTGGGTCGGGTTCAGAACCAACCCGACACGACATGAAATATTTTTTAGAGACACGAACACGACACGACCCGATGTCGTGTTATTTTTTTATAACCCGAACACGACACGTTTCTGACACGACACGACACGATTGACACGATTTAAAATTTTAATTGGTTAAAACCCATTAACAAGACACGATTGACATGGCACGATTGACCCAACACGACACGACACGAATGGAGTACAATTTGTAGCATATTTTTTCAATTAATGCTTATTACATATTAAATCAACAATTTGCAAATATTCCATAATATATAAAATTTATATAGTTAAACATGCACAAGGAGGAATTACATCACAATAAGCAAGCACAACTAAAACTTGTATAATCTCAACCATCAAAAGTTCCAAAAAATTTCAAACATACTTAAAGTTGTTAATGAGATTATAATTCACAAATACAAGTTTTTAGTTAAGATGACAACATAAAGTCTTCAAAAGACCACTACTCTCCTTAGTGCTTGAATAATTCTTTCTTCCATCATCTTGCACAATATCATTCCTATGAAAAAAATATAAGCATTATTAGAATAAAATAAATTAGTAATACAAGTGAAACTAATTAAATATTAAAAATTGCATGTATTAACCTTGATAGTATCCGATGAATTGCTTTCCTTCTTATCCAATTCTATGATGTCTTCAGTGAGCTCAAGCAAATTAAGCTCCAAATCACCTTAATAGTACAAAAATCCAAAATAATTAAGTGAAAATCGTTTATTTAAAAAATCGATTTGTAAAGAAATATAAATTTACCTTTAATGACAAAAAGCCAATCTCTAGTACAAATCAGCGCCTCCACAGTTCAAGCTTAAGTGAGCTCCGATATTGATCAAGCACGCGCCCACCACTACTAAACACCGACTCCGATGCAACTGTGGATACAGGGACACTTAAGACATCACGAGCCATGCATGCTAGATCAGGGTATCGGTATTGATGAGCTCTCCAAAAACTTAAAACATCCAATTGTTCTGCTAAGTCACTCCTTGGCTCATCTAAATACATCTCAAGTTGTGTCTTTTGCATTGAAGAAAGTGCTCGACTCTCATAAGAAGAGAACTCCTAAAAATAACAAAAAAACAACATATTTTTTCATTAAAAAAAATAGCAACTTTAGTAATAGAAAAACAATAACATGTTTTTCATTAAAGATCAAACAACCACTTTAGTAATAAAAAAACAACATATTTTTTCAATAAAAAAAACAGCAACTTTAGTAATAGAAAAAAACATGTTTTTTCATTAAAAAAAGCAACAACTATAGTAATAAAAAAACAACATATTTTTTAATAAAAAAAACATATTTTTTAATAAAAAAAAATAACAACTTTAGTAATAAAAAACAACAACATGTTTTTTCAATTAAAAAAATAGCAACTTTATTAATAAAAAAACAGCAGCATATGTACCTTGAACATGTTTTTGCTTTTCTAACTCGTGAGCCTTTTACATACTTCACACACTCCCGCACCTTTTCCACCCCTTCATCTATTTCCTTTAAACCATCTTGAACAATTAAATTCAAAACATGAGCACAACATCGAATATGAAAATAATCACCCTTACTTAAAAGTGAGCCTTCATTATTTAACTGAATTTTTAGCAATTCAACAAATGTGTCATTGCTGGATGCATTGTTCAACGTGATAGTGAACACTTTTTTCTCAATGCCCCACTCAGACAACAAATTGGATATTTTTTCCGTTAAACAAATACCCATTATGTGGAGGTGGCATCCTTGAAAATTGAGAATCCTTTTTTGCAATTTCCAATCTTTGTCAATAAAATGTGAAGTGACACAAACAAATCCATCCGTGTTAATTGAAGACCATAAATCGAATGTCAATGAAACCCTACCAGGAGCTAACTCAAACATTTTCTTTAATTTTTTCTTCTCCCTTTTATGCATTTATTAAGATATCGACCTTAGCGGTATTTCTTGAGATAGTTATCACATCCTCATATAAGTAATGAAAAATAGCCCTAATACCCTCATACTCTACGAACTGAAAAGGTAAATCATGCATTACAACGGCCTCAGTAATTAACTCCCGAAATCTTTCAGGCTCAAATTTGGAAGAGCGCATCGACATATACCCACGAGATTGATTCATTAACATTTGGGATACGTCATTTTTATCCCTTCTTGGACACTTTTTCATATGTTTTCTCAAGCTACCCGTGCCATTCTTAGAAAAACACAAGTAAATTTTAGAACATTTAGTACATTTGGCTCTTTCTTTTCCATCATCACCAATGGGAAGAAGGTAAAAAAATTCCATACCTCGGACCGGCGTTCCCTACATTGCTTGACTGAATCCCCTTGTGTTTCCGTCTCTAATTTCACATTAACTTCAACAACGTCATCACCATCATCTTCGCAAGAACTATCATCTCCACTGTCCATGTCAGCCTAAAAAAAATCATAACACTATAAGACAAACTACAAAAAAAATAAACAAATTTAAACTAAACAAAATAAATCTAATAAAATAAAATACACAATTACCTCATTTTCATTTAAATTATTCTCAAGAGGTTCTGAAAATTTCACCCTTTTCTTCTCCCCAGCTTCAAATGATTTTGATCTTTTCTTTTCATTAACATTAGATGAGGTTGATTTTGGGTTCATTTTTCAGGTCTACCAAATGAAAAAAAAATTTGCAAATGTTAGTCACATAAAGAAGAACAAAAATGTATTAACTCAAGAACAAGTACCTGTTAACATGTAAAAATTAAAAAAAAAAACAATAACAAAAAATGAGTAAAGGACACATAATCTGATACCTGTTAACATGTAAAAATTAAAAAAAAAATGAGAAAGGATTACAAAGCAAGTACCTGTTAACATGTAAAAAAAAAAAAACTGTTGACATGTAAAAATTAAAAAAAAAACAATAACAAAAACTGAGAAAGGATTACAAAGCAAGTACCTATTAACATGTAAAAAAAACAATAACAAAAAATTTAAAAATAAAAAAAAAACGATAACAAAAAATGAGTAAAGGATTACAAAGCAAGTACCTGTTAACATGTAAAAATTAAAAAAAAATAACAAAAAATGAGTAAAGGATTACAAAGCAAGTACCTGTTAACATGTAAAAACAAAAAAAAAAAACAATAACAAAAAATGAGTAACAAAGTTATATAAAAACTAAGTTGGATTTGTTAACATATAAAAAACAGTAACAGTAACAAAGTTGGATCTTCAAAACTAAAAAAGTTGGATTTATAATGGCTAGTACCTGTTAACATATAAAAACTAAAAAAAAACAGTAACAAAGTTGGATCTGTGTTAGTTATATACTAGGCTACTAGCCATTATAAATCCATTCTATGTATCCTCATCAAGGTTAGAGTTGAGTAATCGAACCTCATCACGGTGAGAGTTGGGTTTCAACTTTCAAAGTAAAGGTATATTATATACCAGCCATTTCAAAGTAAAGTTGGGTTTCAACTTTCATGGTCAGATTTCGGTTAGTTAATAACGAAACGAAATGAAGGAACCACCGAAATGAAGATCAGAAATCAAAACATTATAAATCGTGACGAAAAAAACACCAAAATGAAGATCAGAAATCAGAACTACCAAAATGAAGGAAACGAAATGAAGGAAACGATGACAGATTAGAAAACATACCGCCAAGATGAAGGAGAGAACCGCCGAGGTTTTTTTGTTGTGAAGAAATGATTTTTTGGTAGCTAGGGTTTGTTTTGTTTTGTGCTAATGGAAATGGAGGGATCTCAAATGTTTTATGGGTTGGGTTTTTTAATAAAAGCCTTCTATTTTTTAATGGATTTATATTGGGTCTTAATGGGTTTAATAACGTGTCTATAACGGGTTTTAATCGGGTCCATATTGGGTCTTAACAAGGTCACTATCGTGTCTTTAACGAGTCTATTTCGGGTCGATTTCGTGGCCAAAATTCAACACGAACACGACACGACACGACATCGGGTCCAATAACCCAGACCCAAACACGATAAGCCATGTCAATTTCGTGTTAATTTCGTTCCATGTCGTTTCATGTTCTCGTGTCGTTTCCGAAATTGCCACCCCTACACGCAACCTCCTATGGTAGCACTAGAGGGATATGTTTTTATTAACTATCTAGTCACTGATATTTATGATCACACACAATATATATATATATACGGTAGTGCAATAGTATATTTTCATCCCAGCTATACCTTGCACAAAATCCATAGCACTAGCCCAAATTATACCAGAGTCTATATACCGACTCAATTTTAATTAAACACGCGTTAATTAATTTATTACCTTGGCGTCACTCAACCAATATACCTGGACTTACTCACTTGGTCGAACAAAAAAATAATCAGAATTTATTATTCAAAATTCTTTTCAATAAGTATTGCACATTTATTACCAGCGTGAAATGCGTGCTTGTGTAAGGGAACTGTCGTTGTTTTGGCTTCACCGCGATAATACAAACAAACGTAAATTACTACTACACTTGCGAGGCAAGCACAGCGGTAAGTCGGGTATCGAAAATCCACATGGACGAGTTGCTAGAATTTAATTGATTTAGTGCTCCGAAATAAAAGGGAAAAAGGTGAATTACAAACTAAAAGAAAAGATGCATAAAAGGGAAATATTAATCTAGGCGAGGGTATTGAAACTAGACTAACAAAGCGAGTACAACTATAGGTTGCGTCGAATATCCCTCACCCGAGTTAATTTGTATAAAATGGTTACATGGGTCGACGAGTTATTACAAATGCGTCTCGTTTCGACAGTTAATTAAATCAAGGGTTGTCACACCCCTAAATCCTCATAAAAGCCTGATAAGATTTTGGCGTCAACAAATACCCCGAAAATTACGCGCGAAAGGTGGTAAGCAGAGGATATACATGATATGCCCCGTCAAATCTCCTAGGCGTAATAACTAGGACAACGCACCCGAAATACACCCCTAAACACTATCACCAAAGTCAAGCAACGCGTTAACCCGAGTGAGTTCCATTCAAACACAACCTAATTTACTTTACCTAGAAAGCATGTTAAAAACGCGGTAAATAAAGCGAATAAATAAGCGCGATAAATCTATACTAGAAAGCGAGTAAATAAAGCAAGTAAACTAATTAACAAAGCTTGTAAACCTAATTATCAAAGCAAGAAAGAATGAAATACAAGTTAAATTAATGGAGATGGTAATGAATAGTCAACTTACATACCAAAAAGGGTGTCAATCCAAAGAGAAATGAGGAAGAACTAACCAAAAACCCAAACCCTAACCTATCATATCTTCTAAAACTATCTAAAAACGTTCACACCTAATATTTACGCAAAATTTGGTATTTATAGTAACTAGAATAAAAGAAAAGAAGAAAGAAAAGAAAAGAAAAATATCTCCTGAAAACATGGCATCGATCGATCGACCAAAATCGTCGATCGATCGATGGTGAAAAAAATATCCCACTGTCAAGAAGGATTGATCGATTGAACCATTTGGTTGATCGATCAATCAAGCAGGGCAGACTCAAGCAGCACACTGCATTTCCATTTCTTCCTCTTCTCCTCCTCTTTTGTTTTCATTGTTTATCCCTCTGCTCAAATCGCCGTAACTTCATCATACGAACTCGAAAATCGGGCACCGTTTGCGGCCACGCATAGCTAGCAAGGAGGGATACAACTTCCGTGTAGATGTTGAGCCAGATGCCCAAGCTTTGAAAAGACTAAAATGCCCTTCAACGTTCGATCGCGTACAGAAATCGAGCAGAATGCATCCGAACTTCATAATTAGCATCCAAATACCTATAAAAGCTCAATTAACCCATGCAAAACGTGTTAACGTAGAAATTCGAGGTTGTCTGGTTAACGAGCATAAATAAAGGGAATAAGATACCCCAGGGGTCTAAAATGCGTCCGTTCGGAGGATGAAATACGCAATATTTGCGTATCATCACACCCCCTAACTTACACATTGCTAGTCCCTAGCAATGAAATAGGATGCAACAAGAACTACAAGCAACCCAAAAGTAGGAGATACTACAAAAGTATGGTATAAAAGCAAAAGGCCACTTTCGTGGGCAATTCAATTGCATTTAGTGTATGCAATAAGCCGTTAAACCCTTAGGTCACCCTAGTGGACGAGTGTCGTCTCATGAGGTTTCAGGGATGATACCCACAAACATCACATGGTTTCCTCAAAATGTACCGAAACCAACATGCGACAAGCCCAACAAAAGCGAACAAGATTTCATACGCATTATTAGCAAATTGAACAGATTCAAACAAAAGTTTCGAAATCATTAACATTATAGAATGTACCTCATATAATTGAAACCTTAAAATGTGGGAGGGGAGCGAGCACATGCAAAGTGTAATTTGGCAAAAACTTAAATAAACCGAATACTAAAGGCAAGCATACATTCAATCCTCATGGGCATTACACTCATCAAGAGAATTCACTCGAAACAGGGAGGTAACACACGGGACATGCGGGCATAAAGAGTAAATGTAAATGGAAACTAGGCCGCACACATGTCACAAATGAAGAACGCTCTACAAAAAATGAAAAATTGTAATCTCAATAAAAGATACCGCTCATTAAAAGAGGCGAAATGCATTTTCATAGATTATCAAAACTATTATGAATTTTTAATTACATCAACCTAAGATCACATAGGACTTTAATAGGGTTATGATGTAGGCTAGGCTAGGGTACGAAATGAAGGAATGTATGTACGGATTCAAAGTGTTCGGGATGAAAACTCGGGATAATGAGAAAATGCGGGCAATATCAAAATTGGAAAGCAAGCTCCAAAATGAGCATTAGATATATCATCGGGGAGAGTAATTAAAGCTTATTGAACTATATACAACATTTACAAACTTCTCTTTCTTTTTTTTTATTCTTTTCCTCATTTTCTCTTTTGTTTTCTTTTGCTTTTTGCTTTCTCTTTTTCTTATATTTTTTCACTACTTTCTTTCTTTTTACTTTTCAAACTCTCATATGCCTAAATTGCAACCGACATCATAACAACATCATTCAATCCCAAGTAACATTCTAAACAAAGGTATGGAAAGTGTATGTATGGGCTAAAAATTCCAATGCAGAGTTGGTATGGAATTGGGGTATGAAATGAAAGGATAATATTTAGGTTCAAAGGGGTTAACGAGGGTGAACATATAAGGGTGAGGTCAAGGCTAATATGGGTGATATAACAAAGAATGACTATGATCATTTCCAAAAGTTTACGCAATTCTCGAGTCAAAACAATATATGAAACTCATGATCAAGTAACACATTTCAATTATGAACTCAATTAATGAATGATCAAATGAAAGAAAAAAGAGATTACCAATGACTGTAACGTTTTCAATGAGAAAAGAATAGTGTATACACTCACAAACGATGAAAGGCATAAAGCTTACTCGGTGTAAGTATATACAATGCAACAAAAGATTACCGAGTTATAAAAATCTTAAACCAAATCAATAGAACAATAAAAGTGCATGTGCTCATGGGATTAAAGTTTAATTCTTGAAGTTATTCATAATATCAATAATGGAGACTAAAGTCTAATAACTTCTAAAATCGAGAACATGCATCATTAGGTTGTCTATTGGATTGGGAAATTATTGAAATTTATCATAGGAAACAAAGGCAAAATTCTCAAAAGAGGAAAAAAAGAAAGAAAATCTTTTTGAAATTTTTCATTTTCCCAGGAAAAGCATACTAGGTAACTAACATGTGAGCAATAACATGGACTAAATAAAGAAATAGATAGAATATCCCACACCCCCTAACTTAAAACTTGACATTGCCCTCAATGTTAATTAAGAACTAAGTTAAGAGAGGAAAAGAGCGATATTACCCAAAATTGGAGCGATCCCCATAAGAACAAGTCCAAAGAATCTACAAAACAAGTTAGTACCCAGCATAGCAAAAACAAATAACAATAGACTAAATTAAAAGGAAAGAAAAAATAAAACTCTAGCTATATATAACCTACTATTTAGGCTTCGCACTAACTATACACTAGAAGTCTAAATAGCCGAGGGTCCACCATAAGAACGATTTGACTTTGGAGGATAACCAGTGTAACCTCACATACAAGCATGCCCTCCAAAAAATATGAACTCCGTTTGAAAAACGGAAGGCATGTGTAAGGCGGAAGAAAGGAACCATCGCCAATTAAAAGTTTTGGAGGGATGATGGGGGGTTTGGATTGAACGGATGACAAAAACATGTGGGGAACAAGAAAATCCGAATATCCTCCCAATGATTTTGAAATTGGAATGGGAGGCGGCGCACACGAAGACACGGATGCGATCGTGGAAGGCGACTCGAGCAAGTACTCCTCATTGGCGAAAAGGTTTAAAACATTAAAGTTTGAAACCGAATCATCGGGTACTTGTGACAGTGTAATAATAAAGAATGAAAATGGGGATGAAAAAAATTCAAACTCATGAGATATCATCATCGCATGAAGATTGAGTTTCGAATGAAATAATATCATTTTCAATGAAATGTTCTTTTTTGGGGGCTAAAGAAGAAATCATTTCATTGCTAATAGATATTACGTCATTTTCATCCTCACTTCAATATCTATTATGCAATGGGAAAAGTCTAGAATGGTTTGTTCCAAAGTAGGCACAAGTACCTCATTTGGTTCAAAACAATCTTTGACTTCGAAAGTCTTTAAAGAAAAATCATCGTCGGACTCAAAAAGTAAATCCAAGTCATGTTCCCATGAACGATTTTCTTCCCGATAACGAGTTTCAATTTTCCCATTCTCATACATACGTAAGCCCTCACCGAATGTCATGGGTCGAGGTGCGAATGCATGAAAATGGGAACTTTTATAATTACCATCGGACTTAAACGAAACCTCATTATGATAGGAATTTTGAAAACTATTCGAATTCGTTTCAAAATTCCTATTATAAGGAGGTAAAGGCCCAAAATCATTATCATCATCATCAAAATTCCAATAACCTAAATTTTGACTTTCGTTATACTCGCTCAAAGTCATATTTGAATTTGTTAGACTTTGGGATTCTAAGTATTCACCGAAAGCCATAGGTTTGCGAGAATTTTGAGAATTATAACGATGATTACCAAAAGAATTGGAATAGGACATGCTTACCCCAAAAGTGGCTCGAAGTGACGAATTCCACAAAGTAAGTGCGCGGGAAAAATTTGAGTGTTTCTAAGTGCTCAAATGTGGAAGTCCTGCAAAAAGATTAGAAAATAATACAAATAGAAAGAAAATATTACGAAATACTAAATCAAATAAATTCTAAAACAAACTTATCCCCGGCAACGGCCCCATTTTGATTACCCGCGTGAAATGCGTGCTCGTGTAAGGGAACCGTCATTGTTTTGGTTTCATGGCGATAATACAAACAAACCTAAATTACTACTACACTTGCGAGGCAAGCACAACGGTAAGCCGGGTATCGAAAATCCATAGGGACGAGTTGCTAGAATTTAATTGATTTAGTGCTCCGAATTAAAAGGGGAAAAGGTGAATTACAAACTAAAAGAAAAGATGCATAAAAGGGAAATATTAATCTAGGCGAGGGTATTGAAACTAGACTAACAAAGCGAGTAAAACTATAGGTTGCGTCGAATATCCCTCACCCGAGTTAATTTGTATAAAATGGTTAGATGGGTCGATGAGTTATTACAAATGTGTCTCGTTTTGACAGTTAATTAAATCAAGGGTTGTCACGCCCCTAAATCCTCATAAAAGCCTAATAAGATTTTGGCGTCAACAAATACCCCGAAAATTACGCGTGAAAGGTCGTAAGCACGGGACATACATGATATGCCCCATCAAATATCTTAGGCGTAATAACTAGGATAACGCACCCGGAATACACCCGTAAACACTATCACCAAAGCCAAGCAACACGCTAACCCGAGTGAGTTCCATTCAAACACAACCTAATTTAATTTACCTAGAAAGAATGTTAAAACGTGGTAAATAAAGCGAGTAAAGAAAGTAAGTAAACTAATTAACAAAGCTTGTAAACCTAATTATCAAAGCTAGAAAGAATGAAATACAAGTTAAATTAATGGAGAGGGTAATGAATAGTCAACTTACATACCAAAAAGGGTGTCAGTCCAAAGAGAAATGAATAAGAACTAACTAAAAACCCAAACCCTAACCTATTCTATCTTCTAAAACCATTTGAAAACGTTCACACCTGATATTTTCACAAAATTTGGTATTTATAGTAAGTGGAATAAAAGAAAAGAAAAGCAAAATATCTCCTAAAAATAAGGCATCGATCGATCGACCAAAATCGTCGATTAATCGATGGTGAACAAAATATCCCACTGTCGAGAAGGATCGATCGATCGAAACCTTTGGTCGATCGATCGATCAAGCAGGGCAGACTCAAGCAGCACACTGCATTGCCATTTCTTCCTCTTCTCCTCCTCCTCTTTTGGTTTCATTATTTTTCCCTCCGCTGAAATTGCCGTAACTTCATCATACGAACTCGGAATCGTGCACCGTTCACGGCCACGTGAAGCTAGCAAGGAAGGCTACAACTTCCGTGTAGATGTTAGGCCAGGTGCCTAAGCTGTGAAAAGACTAAAATGCCCTTGAACGTGTGATCGCGTATAGAAATCGAGCGAAATGCGTCCAAACTTCATACTTAGCATCCAAATACCTATAAAAGCTCAATTAACCCCTGCAAAACATGTTAAAGTAGAAATTTGAGGTTGCCTGGTTAACGAGCATAAATGTAGGGAATAAGATACCCGAGGGGGATAAAATGCGTCCGTTCGGAGGATGAAATACACAATATTTGTGTATCATCACACACTAATAAATCTAAGGTTCTTAAATTACTCAATTTAAACCTTAATTTCCCCTTTGGGCTTATCACAATAATTAATCCATTAATATCTCCCACAAATAAACCCACACTATAGGCCCCAAACATCAAACTCAAATACTAATTAACCCCGGGTTGAAATAGGGGAAGGAAGAAACGGCGGCTGGAAAAGTGAAGTCGTTCGAACGAAGCAGCATGTTGTTCGAACGACATAGGCTATCTCTCAAACCAGACCCAGGTCATTCGAACGACCCTGGGCTCTCTCTTCAACCTTCGCCATCCAACAGTCCGCCATTAATAAGATTAAAACCTCAACAGATTCCCTTCTTTTAACCTTTTTAAAACTCACGCTAGGTTAAACATTTCTAGACTCTAAATCCAAATAAAACCTCTACACAGATCATAGATTAACCCCTCAAATCCCCAAATCCTTTACAGTTCATAAACCTAAATTAATTGGAATGCAATTTAAATATCAAATATACCCAAAATCATGTGTTCTTATTACACCTACTATGATATGAATTGAAATCTGCAATTAATTTAGGGCAAGTTTAACCACTTGCCTTCTAGGGTTTGTAGGGTATGAATCTCTTGTTGTAGATAATGGGTTTGATGAAGAATGTCCACACTTGTTCTTAATTTTGGCTCCCAAGATGTTTCTAACTGCTCCCTCTTTTGTCCTCCACTTGATTAGGTTTTCTAAAATGAGTTATGGCTCTCACACCCTCTCACTTTTAGGGTTTTATAACTCAATCCCGTTTTTACGCTTGTGGGCTTTATTAAAAGGGCGCAAACACTCTTATGTGCGCTCAAATATGTCTAAAAATGCCCCAAGACCCATTTACTACCCACGGACACTCTTTTCTGACTATTTCGACCCACTCGGACTCAACTGTACACTCAAAATTGCCATCTGAATTACTTTATAACATTCTTAAATTTTTCGACCCAAAAATGCGATACAAAAATAATCCAAATAATTAAATCTCAATCGACCAAATTAAATAAATCCTCCAACTAAAATAATTTCTCCAAATCATAAGTTTACTCTAAATCATAAATTTAAATTTCTCCAAAATAACTAATTTTCTATTTCACCCAAAAATAATTAAATTTAGTCCTCGATATTACGGGGTGTTACATACTTTTAACCACTTGCCTTCTAGGGTTTGTAGGGTCTGAAACTCTTGTTATAGATGATAGGTTTGATGAAGAATGTCCACACTTGTTCTTGATTTAGGCTCCCAAGATTTCTCTAATTGCTCCCTCTTTTGTCCTCCACTTGATTAGGTTTTTTTAAATGAGTTATGGCTCTCACACCCTCTCACTTTTAGGGTTTATTAAGTCAATCCTTTTTTTAGGCGTACGGGCTTTATTAAAAGGGCCCAAGAACTCTTATGTTGACTCAAATATGTCTAAAAATGCCCCAAGACCCATTTACTACCCACGGGCGCTCTTTTATGACTATTTCGATCCACCCGGACTCAAACGTACACTCAGAATTGACATCCGAATTACTTTATAATATTCTTAAATTTTTCAACCAAAAAATGCGGCACAAAAATAATCCGAATAATTAAACCTCAATCTGCCAAATTAAATAAATCCTCCAACTTAAATAATTTCTCCAAATCATAAGTTTACTCCAAATCATAAATTTAAATTTGTCCAAAATAAATAATTTTCTATTTCACCCCAAAATAATTAAATTTAGTCCTCGAAATTACGGGGTGTTACATAACCCAAACTCAAAGACGTTACATCGAGGGAGATGCGACCAACATATTTCAGTTCTTCTACATACATAACCTCCAAAAGAGGTATGATATTGAAGTCATAAAGATCCAATAAAGTGACATGTTTACCTCTCTTAACCAAAGTCTTATAGAAGTTGAGCTTCTGAAGAAAAATGAGATTGAAGTAACAACCTATCAAATTTATTCACCAAGTCATTGAGACATTTCAGAAGGTTGTGGATGACACTGATATGCATCGATTCAATCGTCAGACAAATGTCATAATCAGGGGGAGTATCCAATCAGCGAAAGCATTTTATGACAGGGAGAATCTAAGAACATAATATTTTAGACACATGCGCGTGGTACATTTTTTCCTTTAACTACATTTTTTTTCATTTGGTTTTTTAGTTAAAGGTTTTAACGAGGTAACACTAAACACACCAAACACCGATTCAATAATCACAAAAGTCGTACTTTTTTCCTTCACTTTGCTTTTTCGCACTAGTTTTTTTTTTTGTAAAATTTTAATGAGACAATAATCATTGAATGGTGAATATAGTTTACATCCAATGAGGAGTATTATAAAATATATATTTAGTGGATGTCAACTAGTATTCCACAATTAATAAGAGATTTCTTGAAATACCATCTTTTGTATTATAAATAGGTGAACTAACCCTTGAGTATTGATATACCTATGAAATAATAAGTTTTCTCCCTCTAAATTTTCTCTGTGTTATTTTTATTTTACAACAAATTTGAGTAGAAATAAATTCCACCATATAATCATTCAGATCTCTATTACCCAATATTTTTTATTTGAAGTGAAGTGTATTAATATTTAATATATATTTTAAGGAACATGTTAAACGTACCATAAAAAATAATAGCCAAAGGGTTGAGACAAAATCTACGTACCTACATAATGTTGTCGAGGTCTTCTCTTGGGATGGCCCAAGATTCGGAGGTTAATATAAATTTTTTTATTATAAATTCCTCTCAAGCAATGGTTACATAAAAATTTAAAATAAAATAAAAATAATGGATGAGATACCACTACAAAGATGTACAAACAAAAGAGTAACTCTACAATTCAACATTTATGGGGCCCACAATAAGAAAACCATCAGATCAAAGATACTTTATATCCCATGACATCTATTTTCGTTCTTGTTTAACTAACTTCCTACAGATTATAAATACAACTTTTGTACCTGGAAGTTAGCACTAACCAAACCCATCAGTTTTTTTTCCCTTTTCTTTTCCTGAGAAAAACAAAACACGTCTCTTGGCACTTAAGAAATAAAAAGTAAGTGCTTATGCTTTGGGTTCATGGAATTATAAAAAAAAATACGAATAGTTTGGCTTATTTTCTTTTTCGGAAAAAATAATTTTTTTATAAAAAATTTAAACATACATCTTATAAAAAAGTTTTTTGACAAATTGTCACAACAGAAATGAAAAGGATTAATATGATTGAAAAATTAAGATTTGACCATTCAAACACATTTTAGGCTCATTAAATCTTTGAAGTCCATTAATTTTCATTATATGGGACTGGGGTCCAATATTTTTCATATTAGTTGATTGGGACCAAACTGACGAAAATCGTTAGTTGTCCAATTTGACCGTCAGTTGACCCATTTTTCAACTAAAATAATTATTTTGTCCCTAAATATATTAATAGACAATCAAATATGTAAATCATAGTATATTTATACATTATATATGATATATTAGAAATTCATTATATTTTGAAAAATAAAAAATGTAATACTGAAAGTTTGGGATTTTTTTACATACTGTAATATTCTGAAAAATAAAAATTGTAAAAAAATAGTATTTACCTTAAAGAATTGTATTTTTAAATTATGGTATATAAAGAGTTTTATATACAAAATATATAATAAAAATAGAATATCACAAATATTAATTTAAAATAGGGGGAGAGAGAAACGACCAAATTCAAAATTAACAAAATCTATCAAAAATGGCACTCAACCACTAACAGTGAAAATTGTGGAACCTAACCAATATTAAACAATAAGAAACGATACCCGAAATGCAAATAGCAACTTTTTTATGTTTAAAATAACATAAAGTTCTTTATTTATAAGAAATGTTAAAAATTGTTTTATTATAAATAATGATTTTTTTATTAAAAATAATTAAAAATAATTTTTTGTATTTATTTCATAAAAATACAAATTTTAAGTACGATACGTTTTTTTAAAATAAAAAACTATATATATATATATATATATATATATATATATATATATATATATATATAGTAGGCCTGTAAATTGAGTCGGTCAGGCACTAAGCGCATCCGTTCGACCCGATAATTTTGGATCGATCTTTATTTGAGTTTGAATCGAGTCGAGCTTGAGCCAAAATTTCAAGCCCGGATGAATTTCAGGGTGAGCTTGAGCCAAATCTTGCCAAGCCCGAATTGGCCTCGAAGTCCAAACTTTGAATATATATATAAATAAATAATTTTATATAACATAACATACTTATACTAACATTGTTTAATTAATTTTCACTATTTTATTCATCTACTACTTTAAAAAAAAGTTCATTTGTCATAATCTATTAAATTACAAGTGGTTTTCAATTTTATAATTTTATTATTAATCTCATAGTGGGCATATGATTTATTAATTGCTCATGTCATAATAGGGCATATGATTTCATAACTATATATTTTACTTTATAAATATCAATTATATTTTAGTGTGTGTATTTTCTCCATGATTGAAATACAAAAAAAAAACACTAATTCAAACTTTTTTAACAAAAGAAATCGAAATTAGTCCTGCCCAAAATCGGGTCCGAAGCCCGTAATATTTATTAAATGAGTTCGGGATTATGTGAAAATTTTTAGTTCGGGTCGAGCTCGTGCTTAAGCGAGTATAAGATAGTTCGAGTCGAACCGAGCAATCCGAAACCCGACCCATCCAGCCCATATCACAACCCTATAAAACAGTTAAAAACATAAAATAAGTCTACCCAAAAGTAGTAGCATTTTTTTTTGTATATCATTGGCGCAAACCTAAATCTGTGTTTTTTTCAAAAGTTCCTAATAATAGGTTTGATTAGTGCCAACTTCCAGGTGGAAAGTAGCATTTATAATTTGTGTTTGGGAGATTGCTGAATACAAGAGAGAGGAGAGATTTAAACATCTATCTTTCTCCTATTTATGGGGCCAAATGAGTTTAACTGTGAAATTGTACAACCACGCAAGTTGCGATCTCCAATGGCAGTTCAAATAGAATCTTTATATATATATATATAAAATTGTAGGTTTAAACCTCAATTTGACATGTGGCATTATTAATGAAGATCCTAGATATGCTCTTCTTTTCTAGATTTAGTATTTACAATTTATAACTATTTCTTAAAAATAGACTCTTCAAATCCTTATCCTTTGTAATCTTGATAAAATCAAAGGTTTGAAAATCCAAAAGTCCAAAGCAATGTCCTTTTTTTTCTATTTCTTCCTCACGTCTTCTTCATGTGATTACACAGCTTGAATTGATGAAGCAATGGTTTTCTAAGCTTTGTAACACCCCGTATTTTTAATGATTTTTAAATGTGGGATTTATTAAAATTAAATATGGGAAATTAATGGATACTTAATCCGAATTAACATAAATATTAACTAGCGAGATAAGGATTAGTATTTATTGATGTAAATTATATTGAATATTACTTAATGAATAAAGTAATATGTGATTATGAATTTATTAAAATTGTCGTGAGTGAAAAATGACAGTTATAATAATTAAGTCGGGACACACATGTCAGTCATGTCGGGATTCAATTTAATGAGATAGAAAGTAATTTATTTCAAGTCATCCAAATGGTCATTTCGAGTGCTCCAATGTCTCCGGAAGGGTCGAGATAGTCAGAAAAGTCCACCCGGGGGTTTAGTTTGGGCCGGGTATTTTGGTGATTCAAAATTTTGGGAAAATAATACCTACGAATTTTCTAAGTGTAATATATCTAGTAGTGGCAAATGGGCGGATATGGGCGGTTATGGACGGGTAAAAGATGGATATGGATAAATTTGGGCGGGTCAAAAGCGGATCGGACAGAATAATTTGGGCGGGTTTGATTGGGTCACATCCGGGTCGGGTTGGGTCAAACCCGGATCGGGTCGGGTTGACCCGCTTTTTTTTTTTTTTGAAAAAACAAATATTATACCATATACGGATAAATATGGTATAATAATTTTGAAAAAAAATATACAAGTAGGTACTTAAATAAAAAAAATCTTTAAACTCTTTAGTAATTTGAGTTTTATTTTTGAGAGGTTCCAAAACCATTTTGATCCGCTAATGACCCGCCAACAAACCGTCTTATTGGATCGCTCAAACCATTTTGACCCACAAACACAATTAATGGGCTCCAAACACATTATTTTGGGTGGGTTATGGACGGTTTCATCCTCAAGAGCCCATATGGCCGGGCCTAAATATATCTGATAAGAGAAGGGGGCTAGGGTTAGAAACATGTGAAACAAAGAGAAGTTACAGAGAATCCAGAGGAGGAAGAGGAGAGGAGTTCCAAAGGCTATAACCACCGTTCCTACACCTTTTGCACCACCAACACCGTCGGAGCGTAGATCGGAAAGAGAAGAACATCAATATACCCATTTTCTTCAGAGGACCAGACCTTCATATTGTTAAGAGATGTTGAAGAGTATGAGTTAGATCAACTACATGCTCATAATCAGAGTCCAATGGATAGCATGTCCTTTGATTCAGTCGGTGAAGCCAACATAGCAAACGCGTTAAAAGGATAGTTACAGACCATAATGAGTGACTATAAAAATATCCAAAACACGATATGTGGTTCCCGAAACAAAATAAACGTTTAAAACAAACGAATATTTTCCTTTTTCAAAGGAAAATAGTATCTACTATTTACTTTTTCAAATTTTGAAAAAAGCAAATAGTATCAACTGTTCACCTTCTGAAATTTTGAAAATGGATGAAAACTTGTTGTTTTTTTTTCTTTTCAGTATTTTCTTTTGTTATCTTTTAGTTTTGAGAATTGAAGAAATATTTGGAGTCCGAGTACTATAAAAGGAGAAGCCCTCCTCCATTTGTCATCATAAAATAACCCATCTCTCCCTTAGACTTTTAGTTCTACTCTCTTTGTAAAATACATTGTAACCTATCATTTCTGCACTTTTGTAATCCTTTCCGCACTCTTTGTAATTGGTATCAGAGCCTTGTTATGCTTGTAATAAAGGTTAGTATCCATATTAAGCATTGTATTACATTGTATAATTATAGTTATACTGTATGTTTGCATATCTCTTATATAATCAAAGTGTGTTAAACTTAGTAAGATAACTGAGATATTTTGAGCTTCTAGTGATTTTTCATAAAACTCAAATACCTATTATTATTTCAAAAGACCATATATATTTTCATTAGCCAAGCTACTGTTAGCAAAAGGCATTAGGAAATTTGGTTTTAGCCACCTGAAATAAATTAATATGAGGTCGTAGGTACCAGTGAAAACTAATAATGGAAGAACAAGATGTTAATGTTTCGTTATAGTGTTTAGCTCCATGGTTAGATAAGAATGAATCTATGTATAACTATAATCTACTGTAACACCCCACAAATTTGGGACCGAGATATTAAAATTTGGGAAAAATAAAATTTAATTAAATTGGAGAATTTTAAAATTTGGAAATTGAAGTCCAAAAATGGAGAACGTTTTAAAGTATCCCGAATGATGATTTTAAGTGTACCATCGATCCCGGAAGGGTCGAGATAGTCGAAATGACTGTCATTGGGTTTTATTTCGGCTCCGGAATATTTTTAAGTCAGTTTGACTCGAATTGGAGTAAACGAGTCATTTAAAGTGTGTATTAACATCTAAAATTGGGTTTATTATTTTAAGGGATTTAAAGGCTTACGGATGAATCCTTCTCATTTGAGAAAAGGAGAGAAAGAGAAAGGAAGAGAGAAATAAGAGAAAAAGGAAGAGGAAGAGAGAGAGAGAGGAAGAAAAGCATGGGAATTTCGGCCCAACCCCGGGGACGATCCAACTTCTACAAATCTGAGGCAAGTGTTTAATCTTACTAAATAATTCATTTGTGTATTTAATTTCATAACTTGTGGATAAAAGAAATGGATTTTGGGTATTAACATCAAAACCTGGATTTTTGGGTTTAATTTTGAAATCAATGTTTAAATATGGGTTTAATGGTGTAAAAATGGTTGGGATCAATTTTGGGTTGATTCATTGGCTTAGAATCATGATTTGTTGAAGGTTAAGGGATTAGAAGTGAAATTTTAGGGTTTAGAATTCGTGGGCTTAATGAAGAAGAAGAGAGTTTTAGGGTTCTGCAGACCCGAATCGATTCGCCCCTTAAGCGAATCGATTCGGCCTAGGCAAATTGGCAGGTCTGCATTGACCGAATCGATTCGGACCCAAGGCGAATCGATTCGGCTTAAGATAGAAGGCCAGGTCTTTGGAACCGAATCGATTCTCCTTGGAGGCCGAATCGATTCGCTGGGCCGAATCGATTCGTAATAGGGCCGAATCGATTCGGAAACAAGGCATTTTGAGGAATTTTCTTAGGATGCGTTTCTATCCATTTCGGTTGGGTTTCTCGACTTGGAACTTTTATATATGATGCGAGAGTTATTTTGTGGGGTTTTATGGAGGGTTTCTCACATGTTATTGAGCATGGGGACTTATCGAAATAGTTTGGGGAAATATATGTTTATGTGTATGTATTGGAATTGTGTATAGAGATAGTGGGAGACCTCATTGAGGATGAAAATTCTAATATTAGATCAAAAGTGAGTCTAGAAATAATGTGAAACTCTTAGAGAGAGGGTTGCGAGTGTATGTTGGGAAATTATAGGCCAATATTCATGTCGAATCCATATAGTGATAGGATTTCATTAAGTTATAATTGGGGGGCCAATGAGCGCGAGTGGTCGCGTGTCCCTAGTAATGATAAACTTGAGGGATAAATCACAAAAGTGCCAACGTTAAGGGTTCATTATAAAGCATTGAACTGTAATCTAAAGTGAGGGTAATCTAACTTGTTGCCGACCAATAGTTATGGATATACTTATCGTCGGAACAATATATGTATATATATATATCGGCACGTGATTTACTGTGGGTATCCCAAAATATGATGAGATCATATAATAAATGTGTTTTCTAGATTGAGGCTTACAAACTTTTGATCGTGTGAGTAATAATTGGTATTCCAATACTTGAAAGGATTATGAAATGAATCGAGGATTTAAATTATTGTTTGAAGACTATTAGTTATGTGCATACCAATAGCCAAAAGTAATTTTAGAAATCTTTATGTACTTTTGGGATATAGATTAGATGTGTAGTGATTGTTTCCTACACTAAACTTTGGGTGATAACCTTAATGTTGGAGATATAGTATATATTTATGTTGGAAAATTAGTTAAATCACGGAAGAAACGAATGAATATGCGTCAAGTGACGAATCATACTCACATGTCGAGGTAAGTTAATGTGTTTGGTATGACGGCTAGTATATTGAGGATTATGTATACTTATGGTCGAGATTATAAATCTTATACATATGAACGAGAGATTGTTTGTATTCATATATGAATATGTATATATGTGTATACTAATGTTATGAATATCTAACCCGTATGTGATGGTTTAATTACATGATGGGATGGCTTGTATGGATGCGTTCATGGTATATTACTTGTGTATGAGAACAATGTAATATAAATTCTCTAATGAGAAAAGAAATAAGGATGTATATATAGATTTTCAGTCCGGGAGGTAGATTCGGATGTATATAAAGGTTCTCAGTTCGGGAGGTAGATCTGGATGAATATAGAGATTCTCAGTCCGGGAGATAGATCCGGATGTGTATCATATGGTATATTCCTTGTGCATGAGAACAAGGTAATATATATATCCACGAGAATATAGAGAATCTCAGTTCGAGAGATAGATCCGGATGTGTGCTATATATATATAAAACCTCAATCCGGGAGATAGATCCGAATGTGTACTATATATAGAGAGAACCTCAGTCCGGGAGATGTGTACTATGTGTATAGAGAACCTCTGTCCGGGAGATAGATCCGGATGTGTATTATGAATATAGAGATTCTCAGTTCGGGAGATAGATCCGAATGTATATCTAAGATGTATATAAGAACGAATATTATATGTATAGTCGTATATTAGTGTGTATTTATATATTAGTTTTGTAGTATGGGACTAATGAATCTCTACCATTAACCTTTCCAAGTAATAATGTATCGGGGGGGTTCCTTGTTTGGATTTCGCTTTGCGAGACGCCCCACGCAAGAAACGCAGTGTAAGGTTAAGGGTAGAGAGAAGTTTTGTCCTTATTAAATTGTGCATGTTATTTAGAAAATAAATTCTTAATATGTAGTTGAATGTTAACATGTAAAGTAATATGATGGTTAACTGATAAGTTATATTTGAAATAAGTTAAGCCTAGTATGGCATAATTGGGTGTATGTAATTTAGTGTGATTAGAATGGGAAGGATCCTTGGGTTAGGTTAGGATGGCAGGTCTTAGGATTATAGACCGTGCCTGTGTAACTTAGGTTGTCCTTATGGGTGGGGTAACTAAATTAAGATTTCAGGATGCGAATAGGTGCGCGCCTTTAGATGAGAGGTGAGTTCGGAGTTTCACGAGAGTGCAATTCCACTTTAATTATGAAATAGTGAATTTATATTTATTATTCACGGTTAACTCACTTGCTAAATATTTTTACAACTTGGGCTCTGACCCGTTTATATCTCTCTCCTGCTATATGTATATATTACTACAGGTGTCCTACCCCATGGATGTCGGATGCTCTCCTATCCAGAGTCTTGGGAGCCGTAACAGGCGCAGGCTGTTGCGGGATTTAGATTTTAGTCGCCTCCTATCTCTTTATACATCTAGGTAGGACTCATTTTGTGTATCGGGTTTATACCCACGAGTCATTTGTAGTTGTTTATACTTTTTATTTTGATTATTGTATTGTCTGTGACCCGACAGCTTATTCGGGTATATTCTTTGTATACACTCATTTCATTTTATTCTAGCATTTCATTTATCTGAGTACTTATACATTTCTCTTTTATTATTAGTTCTATAGTGTTGGTTTGTGGTTCGTTGCATATTTAATTTAATTTTTGATATCTCGCTTATTTGATTTCGGGTAGTTAGCCATATACTAGTTAGTATTGTCAGTTGATGTTGAGACGGAGCCATCTAAGATTTCCGATTTAAGGTAGTATAGGGCTGGCCACCCTTTATTAGTTTGAGAGGGGTGTCACAGATGGTATCAGAGCATCAGGTTCTAGAGTCTTTAGGATCTGTACGTATTTTCTGCGTTCTTCCGTTAGCGTTCTTGATATAGAGACCTACTGTTAAGGTTGTTGTGTTCACTGCGTTTATCTTCTTCTGCGAAGTATATTCACTTGATTGATGTTTTGACAATAGTTGCTCTCGTTTCAGATGTCGTTTGGAATATGTCATCCAGGAAAGGACAAGATTAGAGATGCAATGCCCATAATAGATTTTGGGTACACATTGACTGGTGGTATTTTCTTCCTTGATTCAGGCGGAGATAAGAAAGAAAAATTTAGCAGTGATTCAGGGTGTTCTATCGGTGGTCGAGTGAGAAATTTGGAGACTTGGGTTCGTTGAGTAGGACCGAAGGAGTTATCAGGGGTCACAACCGCTTCTTGTCCTTCAAAGTGGATAAGAAGGATTTTCAGGAAGATGTTTCTCTTGAGGAGAATTAGGCTTTAGGAAGGAAGATTGTCCTGAAAGAAGTTGAGGACTTTGAATAGGGATGTAAGGATAAAGTAAAACAATTGGGTTATGTAAGTATAAGGTAGAATACCTTTCTGTGGGTTTAAGTCACGCTTTATGTGATATCGGGGACGTCGCGCGTAAGGAATAAACGGTTAGCCGCTACAACCCTAGGGTGTACAGAAATTTCCTTAGAGGAAGAAGTGAGTAAGTATGACCTTTGTATGGTATTTTTTGAGAAAATACACCATCTCGTAAGGACATAGTAGAGAGTTAATCTATTGATTTTTAGTAGTGTGAGTTGTTAAGCTTATTGGTTTATGGATAGGTTAGGGCAGGTAATTTTAGTGTTTCAATAAGGGAAGAACTTATCTTATGAAAGGGTGTTGATGTGATGTAAAGGATTTGTATGACTGAGAGGTTTAGAATTTAGCAAAATTACTGTCGAGCGGGAATTTAGCCCATGGTTGTGATTGCTTGGAGAACTAGGTATTGGTTAGAGTATTGTATTTTCTAGGGCCTTGTGTATTGAACATAAGGTATTTGCTTGGCATGTTAAAGGACATGGAATTGTTTTATAGTATATAGTTATATGGTCCTTTGGGCAATATCTACGATTTGAAAACCTTTTTATAAAACCTTGACACTGGTTCAACATATCTCAATCCCCGACATAGCTACACAGTAGTGTATTGGGAGGGTTCCTTGTTTGGATTTTGCTTGCGAGACCTCCCTCGCATGAAAGTAGCTAGTGTTAGGAATTGAGAAGAGTTCAACCATTGGGATTTTTTTTAAAACTCTTATATATATATATATATATATATATATATATATATATATATATATATATATAATATGTTGCTATAGATTGTGTTATTGAGAGTTATATTACGATTTGAGGCTAGTGGAGCCGATTTATGGTTTTGACGAGTTGAGCTCGATGTACGGTGTGTATGGGCGCCCTGGGTAGTTAGTTTAATTTTTTAAAGTCTGCATAGTTCGATGTGAGAACTGAAAAGGATCGATATAGTGATCTAGAGGGTTGATGTAAGGACTAGATGAGATTGAAGTCCTAGGCATATCATAAATTTCACGGGCGAAATTCTTGTAGGGGGGAAGAGTGTAACACCCCACGATTTTAGGACCGAGATATTAAATTTTGGGATTTTTTTAATTAAATTGGAGAATTTTAAAATTTGGAAATTGAAGTCCAAAAATGGAGAACGTTTCAAAGTATTCCGGATGATGATTTTGAGTGTACCATCGATCCCGGAAGGGTCGAGATAGTTGAAATGACTGTCATTGGGTTTTATTTCGGCTCCGGAATATTTTTAAGTCAGTTTGACTCGAATTGGAGTAAACGAGTCATTTAAAGTGTGTATTAATATCTAAAATTGGGTTTATTGTTTTAAGGGATTTAAAGGCTTACGGATGAAGCCTTCCCATTTGAGAAAATGAGAGAAAGAGAAAGGAAGAGAGAAAGAAGAGATAAAGGAAGAGGAAGAGAGAGAGAGGAAGAAAAGCTTGGGGATTCCGGCCCAATCGCGATCCCGGGGACGATCCAACCACTACAATTCTGAGGCAAGTCTTTAATCTTTCTAAATAATTCATTTGTGTATTTTATTTCATAATTTGCGGATAAAAGAAATGGATTTTGGGTATTAACATCAAAACCTGGATTTTTGGGTTTAATCTTGAAATCAATGTTTAAATATGGGTTTAATGGTGTAAAAATGATTGGGATTCATTTTGGGTTGATTCATTGGCTTAGAATCATGATTTGTTGAAGGTTTAGGGGTTAGAAGTGAAATTTCAGGGTTTAGAATTCGTGGGCTTAATGAAGAAGAAGAGAGTTTTAGGGTTCTGCAGACCCGAATCGATTCGCCCCTTAAGCAAATCGATTCGGCCTAGGTAAATTGGCAGGTTTGCATTGACCGAATCGATTCGGACCCAAGGAGAATCGATTCGGCCTGAGACAGAAGCCCAGGTCTTTGGAACCGAATCGATTTTCCTTGAAGGCCGAATCGATTCGCTGGGCCGAATCGATTTGGAATAGGGTCGAATCGATTCGGAAACAAGGCATTTTGAGGAATTTTCTTAGGATGCGTTTCTATCCATTTCAGTTGGGTTTCTCGACTTGGAAATTTTCTATATGATGCGAGAGCTATTTTGTGGGGTTTTATGGAGGGTTTCTCACATGTTATTGAGCATGGGGACTTATCGAAATAGTTTGGGGAAATATATGTTTATGTGTATGTATTGGAATTGTGTATAGAGATAGTGGGAGACCTCATTGAGGATGAAAATTCTAATATTAGATCAAAAGTGAGTCTAGAAATGATGTGAAACTCTTAGAGAGAGGGTTGCAAGTGTATGTTGGGAAATTATAGGCCAATATTCATGTCGAATCCATATAGATATAGGATTTCATTAAGTTATAATTGGGGGGCCAATGAGCGCGAGTGGTCGCGTGTCCTTAGTAATGATAAACTCGAGGGATAAATCACAAACGTGCCAATGTTAAGGGTTCATTATGAAGCATTGAACTGTAATCTAAAGTGAGGGTAATCTAACTTGTTACCTACCAATAGTCATGGGTATACTTATCGTCAGAACAATATATGTATATATATATATATATCGGCACGTGATTTACTGTGGGTATCCCAAAATATGATGAGATCATATAATAAATGTGTTTTCTAGATTGAGGCTTACAAACTTTTGATCATGTGAGTTACAATTGGGATTCCAATACTTGAAAGGATTATGAAATGAATCGAGGATTTAAATTATTGTTTGAAGACTATTAGTTATGTGCATACCAATAGCCAAAAGTAATTTTAGAAATCTTTATGTACTTTTGGGATATAGATTAGATGTGTAGTGATTGTTTCCTATACTAAACTTTGGGTGATAACCTTAATGTTGGAGATATAGTATATATTTATGTTGGAAAATTAGTTAAATCACGGAAGAAACGAATGAATATGCGTCAAGTGACGAATCATACTCACATGTCGAGGTAAGTTAATGTGTTTGGTATGGCGGTTAGTATATTGAGGATTATGTATACTTATGGCCGAGATTATAAATCTTATACATATGAACGAGAGATTGTTTGTATTCATATATGAATATGTATATATGTGTATACTAATGTTATGAATATCTAACCCGTATGTGATGGTTTAATTACATGATGGGATGGTTTGTATGGATGTGTTCATGGTATATTACTTGTGTATGAGAACAATATAATATAAATTCTCTAATGAGAAAAGAGATAAAGATGTATATAGAGATTCTCAGTCCGGGAGGTAGATCCGGATGTATATAAAGATTCTCAGTCCGGGAGGTAGATCCGGATGTATGTAGAGATTCTCAGTCCGGGAGGTAGATCCATATGTATATAAAGGTTCTTTGTCCGGGAGGTAGATCCGGATGAATATAGAGATTCTCAGTACGGGAGATAGATCCGGATTTATATCATATGGTATATTCCTTGTGCATGAGAACAAGGTAATATATATATATATATAGTCGTATATTAGTGTGTCTTTATATATTTGTTATGTAGTATGGGCCTAATGAATATCTACCATTAACCTTGCCAAGTAATAGTGTATCGGGGGGTTCCTTGTTTGGATTTCGCTTTGCGAGACGCCCCACGCACGAAACGCAGTGCAAGGTTGAGGGTAGAGAGAAGTTTTGTCCTTATTAAATTGTGCATGTTATTTAGAAAATAAATTCTTAATATTTAGTTGAATGTTAATATGTAAAGTAATATGATGGTTAACTGATAAGTTATATTTGAAATAAATTAAGCCTAGTATGGCATAATTGGGTGTATGTAATTTAGTGTGATTAGAATGGGAAGGATCCTTGGGTTAGGTTAGGATGGCAAGTCTTAGGATTATATACCATGCTTGTGTAACTTAGGTTGTCCTTATGGGTGGGGTAACTAAATTAAGATTTCAGGACGCGAATAGGTGCGCGCCTTTAGATGAGAGGTGAGTTCGGGGTTTCACGAGAGTGCGATTCCACTTTAATTATGAAATAGTGCATTTATATTTATTATGCACGATTAACTCACTTGCTAAACATTTTTACAACTCGGGCTCTGACCCGTTTATATCTCTCTCCTGCTATATGTATATATTACTACAGGTGTCCTACCCCATGGATGCCGGATGCTCTCCTATGCAGAGTCTTGGGAGCCGTAATAGGCGCGGGCTATTGCGGGATTTAGATTTTAGTCACCTCCTATCTCTTTATACATCTAGGTAGGACTCATTTTGTGTATCGGGTTTATACCCACGAGTCATTTGTAGTTGTTTATACTTTTTATTTTGATTATTGTAATGTCTGTGACCCGACAACTTATTCGGGTATATTCTTTGTTTACACTCATTTCATTTTATTCTAGCATTTCGTTTATTCGAGTACTTATGCATTTCTCTTTTATTAGTAGTTCTATAGTGTTGGTTTGTGGTTTGTTGCATATTTAATTTAATTTTTGATATCTCGCTTATTTGATTTCGGGTAGTTAGCCATATACTAGTTAGTATTGTCAGTTGATGTTGAGACTGAGCCATATGAGATTTTCGATTTAAAGTAGTATAGGGCTGGCCACCCGTTATTATTTTGAGCGGGGTGTCACATCTACATATTGATAAAAAATAAGAAAATGATATTAGTAAAATAAGTTCTACTTTAAACAGTTTAACTAATATGATGTTTGGATGGGTTAAACGAACTGAAAAACATCATATCATTAACCAAAATTATATAGAAGGAAAATTAGATAGTATTGAATTCAACTTAAACAAAGTTAATAAAAAAAAAAAAATATAAAATCTATTAACAAAAATAGATGGACAAAATCATCCCGAACAAATTGGAATGAATCATCCAGGAGATCATGAGATTCTTAGATTTTACTACGGTTAAGAAAATATTAATACTCTTTAAACAGACGAATTTAATTATACTGAATATATAAATGTAAAAGAAATAATAGACTATTGGATATATTTATATAAAGATCCAAAATTATATATTTCCGAACGTAATAAACTCATACAACAAATACAAAATACGTATTTAGAACATGAAAAATTATTTCAACATTTTTAATACGAATTAAACCAATATTCATCTGACGAAGAAGATAATGAACCAACAAATATGGTAAACACTATAAGTGATGGAAAATGAAAATACGAAGAACCACTTTAAGAATTCCAAAATGGGGAAGCCTTTGAACAATTTATGCAAAACCCTGCAAAAGAAAAGGAAGATTTTGTCAAAACAGGCAACACTTCTACAACCTCTATGAGTATGGTCAAGGAAGAAGAACCAAATCCTTTTTCCTTAAAAGAGATGATTTAAACAAACATAACATCTCACAAAATGTAATCTATCTTGATCTAAGGCATATACCTTTTAAAGATCAAGAACAAACTATTGATGAATTGGAACAATCAATGTCTATACTCATCACAAATTATAAAAAATACTTGTTTTAAAGAATTTTTTTTTACAATATTTAGCTGCAACATTTCAAGGTGATGTGTTACAATGGCTATAATAATGGAAAAAATCTGAGGAAGGAAAACAGCATAAAGTTGAACTCTTATAAAACTTCAAAACTTTTGATGAAATATTAAAAGGTTTCGTCAATTTAATTAAAGAAAATATAATCGGATATACTGGAGAACCCAAATTCTAAGAAGATGCACGTTACATATTATCTAAACTAGAATTATGTAATATTTGTCAATCTGAAGAATTTGTTGAAATATAAAAAAAATATTATTTCAAAATAAATCCTTTGGATAACAAATACTGGTTGGATGAATTATTTCATAAACTCCCAAACCCATGGGATGAAATATCTTTAAAACTTTACCCTGATTGGTTAAAACAAATCAATAAGGAAGATAATATTGGATTCCGTATTAATTGGGTATTAAGACAAATATCTGAGAAATATGTAGATGTAAAAGACAAAAAGCAAGTAAAAAAGCAAATCACAAATTCTAAAGCTGGATATAAATGTTATGATACGTAGATGTAAAATTTAGGGTGTAATCCACCAAGATCTTTTAAAACATCTAGAAAAAGGAAATTCAAATGGAAACGTTGGAAAAAGAAATCATCTTTTTTGAAAAATAAGAAATATATTAGAAACAAAACAAATATAAAAAAAGAAATGTAGATATTATATATGTAATGAAGAAGGCCATTATGCACCTGAATGCCCAACAAAGGGAAAAAGTGCAAAACGAATGATAAAATTTCTTAAAGAACAAGAATTTGAAGTATGTTTTGGTGATGAGTTTATTTATATTTCTGATAACGAAGAAATATTATATGAATTAGAATTTGACTTGAAATCATTAGATGATGAATTCGTATTTATGTATAATACTGCAGAAATACGAGAAAGTAATGAAAGTGAGTTACAAAGCATAACTCTTAGAGACATTGTTGGTGAAGAAATAACTTTTACCAATAAACAATTATAAGAGTTGGACAATCAACGACAACTTATAAAAAGGAAGATATGTATAAATTATTAAAATTCAAATTATTCTCAACACGAATATTTGAACAATTCAATGAGAACACTACTGCTGGATCAACTGATGATGAAACAGCGACAATTACAAGTTTTGATCTAAAAAAAATCAAAGGATGGAAGAAAAAACGTCCAGAAATAAAATACATTCATATTGGGTTAATCTAATTATGTATCACTGCTCTATTTAGACGAGGAATGGATACTCCTGTAGCAATATTGGTCTTAGATAAAAGCTTCAATAATCCTATGAATGCAATAATTGGAGGAATATAGTCCAATTTGGTTAATGGAGTATTCTGGTTTAACATAAAATAAAATTTCTTTATTTCAATTGATGATCCTAATATTGAGGATTCAGTAAAAATAAAAATCTAGACCAAAGGAATAGGTATGAAAGATACCTCTAAAAATATGACAATAAATTGGAAAAAGAATTCACGAATTGACCTCACTTCCACAAACAAATACACATGTTGTGGAGAGAAATATAATAACATATTTGAGCCCAGACCGTTCGATTCGGAAATCCAGCCAAGATTGATAAATTGGAGATATTTAGAGGTACCAAAATAATGGATTTTGCCTCAAAATACTGATATGCCACCTAAAAAACAACGAAACAGTGCTGAACTTCAAATCTCAGGAAACAATGTTTATTTAAAAAATAAGCATTCAGACTGGCAAACAAATTTCTCCGAAGATGATTGGAAAAAAATAAATGGAAAAAACCTTTTAAAAGGAGAATCTAGAAATAGAAAACAACCAATTGCTATGGAAAAATATACAAGTACCAATATTACCAGGAACAAATTATAAAAATGAAAATATTAAATCTAGCCAAATTTATCACTTCCAAATAGGAAGAGAAGAAATTATCTTTTCCCCCAGCCATGGAAAGAAAATATACAATTATGTATTAGGAAATTTTAATTTTACTGGCTATAAACCATATAGTCTTTGCACCCTTATGGATACAGGCACAACAATTTGTTCTTGTAGACTTAATGTTTTACCACTAGAAAAGTGGATAACAATGAAATATCCAATTGCACTAACATGCATCAATGGAACAAAAAAAATTATTTCTTTAAAAGTTAAAAGAATAGCTATGGGTTTTAATGAAAAGAAATTCATTATTCCAAAAATTCTATGCTTTCCTGAAATGCATGGCAATTTTTTTTAGAAAATAATTTTATTTTGAAATATTTACCAATAACTATTAATGAGGGGACAATCAGTTTAACTCTCAATAAATAACCTGTAGAAATACCTCTACTTCAATAACATAAATATAAGTGCAAAAAGGACTTTCGCCCTACAAAGAAAGGAGATATAACTCCAATAATTAAAGCCTTAGAAGAAATGCATTGGCTTTACACGATTTTAAAAGACAACTTTAGTGAAAACCCACTAAAATTGTGGAATAAAAGTCCAAGATATTGCAATATCAAACTAAGAGACTCCAATATCATTTTAAGAGTAAAACCCATGATTTATACTAGAGAATAAATGGATGAATTTGATAACCAAATCAAAGAATTATTAAAAACAAATCTTATTGAAGAAACAATAAATCCTCATTTTAGTCATGCCTTCATGGTAAGAAAACACATTGAAGTCACAAGAGGAAAACCTATAATGGTTATAAATTATAAAAGACTAAATGAACAATTAGAATTTGATGGTTATTTTATCCCTAGAAATGATGTATTAATCAATCAAACTAAAGTTAAAAAGATCTTTAATAAATTTGATTGCAAATCTGGATTTTGGTAGTTAAAACTAACTAAAGAATCAAAACCATTGACAACCTTTAGTACCTCTGGAGGACATTATCAATGGACTGTAATACCTTTTGGACTAAATATAGGTCCACAGGTATTTTAGAGCTGGAAGGACAATATCTTTACAGACGTTAAAGATTTTTGCGTTGTCTTTATAAATGACATTCTTGTCTTTTCAAAAACAATTAAAGAACATAGAAAACATATAAAAAAATTATGTGAAAAATTCGAAAAACATGGAATAATTTTATCACCAAGGAAAACTGATGTTGAAAAAACAAAAATTAATTTTCTCGGAATAATCCTCAATTAAGATGGATTACAACTACAAGATCACATAATCTTTAAAATAAGAGAATGTGATGAAGAGATATTGGATAAAAAGCAATTACAAAGTTTTTATGAATCCTAAATTATGGAACAAATTTCATTAAAGGATTATCACAAAAAGAATTACCACTTCATGAAAAACTTAAAAAAAATGATGTATTTACATGGGACAAAAAAGATACCATGATAGTAAAAACAATCAAACAGGATGTAATTATAAATTCTCCTAAAGTTTATTTTTCTCAACGGGGAGATAAATTAATCCTAGAAACTGATGCTTTGAATCATTGTTGGGGATGTGGTCTCGAAGCCATTCCAGCACAATATTGGGAAGAAACTAATTACAATATACTTGGTAATCGTGGTAAAAAGATACATGTACCAAAAAATATTCAAAAACAACAATTAATGATGCTTCGAATCATTGTTGGGGATGTGTTCTCAAATCCATTCCAGCACAATATTGGAAAGAAACCAATTACAATATACTTGGTAATCGTGGTAAAAAGATCCATGTACCAAAAAATATTCAAAAACAACAATTAATATGTTGATATAATTCACGCCAAGTCAAGATGAACAAATTAATTATATTATCTTTGAAAAATAATTATTAGACATAAAACTTGCTATTAAGAAATTTCATATTTTCTTAGCACCAGAAGACTTTATTGTTATAACAGACAATCAAGCGGTTAAATATTTCCTTATAAATAAAATATATATTTTAGAAGGAAGAAGACTGAAATGGCATAATCATATTGTAGTTTATACTTTTAAAGTCGAACATTTAAAAGGTACTAACAATTTTCTTGCAGATTATCTTAGCAGCAATTTTGTAAACCACTAAATAAGTGGAATACAATTATTTTATTTTTCACTAAACAAGTGAAATACAATTATTTTCTTTCACGATACAGGACCCTAAAGAAGTACAAGAAGAATGGGTGACGATTTTCTAAAAAAGCAAAGACCCAGAACAATGCATTATCTTCTAATACACAAGTTAAACCAAGTTTTGTGTATCTAGTTTTTAGCGGATGAAGACCAGGATCAAAAGATAAAAAGTCTTTTAATCCAATTTGCTAATAATATCAACTTCTATAATGATATACCAAAATTGCATTTCTTCACTGAAGACAACTGGGACATTGAACCAATTGAACGTCTATTAGTAAACAAACTAATCTTTCCAAATTTTTTACCAGAAAAACTCTCCAATTTACCAATGATGATCATAACCATGATCAATCATATGATCTCTAGTTACTCTAGATATACAAGATATTTAACGTTTCATATTTCCAGTACCATTGGATGGAGATCGAGAGAAAAATTCTATCCACCATACCAAATCTAGCACCTCAGAGCCACTGAGGGATATGAATGGGTTGAAATCGATAAGAACAATTATGATGAACAACCATTAGAACAAATGTGTACAAAATTATATTGGTAAAAAATCCTGATCAATACTTCCAATATTCCTAAATACTTCTACTCAGAAAGGGAAATAAAATTCATGGTGATAGACGGGAAACGACTCTCTGTCACAGATTTACCAATAAATTATGTTACTTCACTTGAGCAAAAAGCAGAGGTGAAAGAGTTTCCTGAAATCTTAAGGATAAAAATAAACTTGATGTTCCTTATGAATTATTAAGCGGTGTTAAAGAGTACGAGTTAGCACAACTACATCCTCATAATTACAGTCCAATGGATAACATGTCCTTTGATTCGGTCGGTGAAGCCAACATAGCAAACACGCTAGAAGGATAATTACAGACCATAATGAGCGACTCCAAAATAATCCAGCACACGATATGTGGCCCCCAAAACAAAAGAAACGTTTAAAACAAACGAATCTTTTCCTTTTTCAAAAGCAAATAGTATCTACTGCTTACTTTTTGAAATTTTGAAAAAAGCAAATAGTATCTAATGTTCACTTTTTGAAATTTTGAAAACGGACGAAAACATGTCGTTTTCTTTTCTTTCAGTCTTTTATTTTGTTATCTTTTAGTGGTGTGAATTGAAGAAATATTTGGCATCCGAATACCATAAAAGGAGAAGCCCTCTTTCATTTGTGATCATCGAATAACCCATATCTCCTTTAGTCTTTTAGTTATACTCTCTTTGTAAAATACATTCTAAGCTATCCTTTCCGCACTTTTATAATCCTTTTTCGGACTTTTGTAATCGGTATCAGATCCTTATTATACTTGTAATAATGGTTAGTACCCATATAATTTTGGTTTATGATGTGATGTTTTTCAGTTCGTTTAACCCGTCCGAACATCATATCAGTTAGGCTATTTAAAGTAGAACTTATTATACTGATATCATTTTCTGATTTTTTATCAATATGTAGATTATGGTTCTACATAGATTCATACTCATCTAACCATGGACATAAATATTGTAACGAAACATTAACATCTTGTTCTTCCTTTTTTAGTTTTCACTGGTACCTAAGACCTCCTATTAATTTATTTCAGGTGCCTAAAAACAAATTTCCTAATGCTTTTTGCTAACAATAGCTTGGAAAATGAAAATATAAATGGGCTTTTGAAATAATAATAGGTATATGGGTTTTATGAAAACTTAATAGAAGCTCAAAATATCTCAGTTATCTTACTAAGTTTAACAAACTTTGATTATATAAGAGATATGCGAACAACAGTATAACTATAATTATACAATACATGACAAAGCTTAATATGGGTACTAACCTTTATTACAAGCATAACAAGGCGTTGATACCAATTACAAAAAGTGCGAAATGGAAATGTTACAATGTATTTTACAAAGAGAGTAGAATTAAAAGACTAAGGGAGAGATGGGTTATTCGATGATCACAAATAATGGAGGGCTTCTCCTTTTATAGTACTTGGACACCAAATATTTCTTCAATTCTCAAAACTAAGAGATAAAAAAAGAAAGGACTGAAAAGAAAAGAAAAAAAACATGTTTTCCTCCATTTTCAAAATTTCAAAAGGTGAACATTAGATACTATTTGCTTTTTTAAAAATTTCAAAAAGTAAAAAGTATATAATGTTTGCCTTTAAAAAGGGAAAAGATTCGTTTGTTTTAAACGTTTCTTTAGTTTTGGGGACAACATATCGTGTGCTAGATTGTTTTGCAATCACTCATTATGGTTTGTAATTATCCTATTAGTGCGTTTGCTATATTGGCTTCACCGACTAAATCAAAGGACATGCTATCCATTGGACTCTGATTATAAGGATGTAACTGTGCTAACTCATACACTTCAATATCGCTTTACAATTCATAAGAAAAATCAAGTTTATTTTTATCCTTAAGATTTTTGAGAAACTCTTTCACCTCTGCTTTTAGCTCAAGTGAAGTAACATATTATATTGGTAAATCTGTGACAAAGAGAAGTTTACTGTATGTCACCATAAATTTTATTTCTCTTTCTGAGTAGAAGTATTTAGCCATATTTGAAGTAGCGATCAGGCCTTTTGACCAATATAATATTGTACACTTATGTTCCAATGGTTGTTCGTCATAATTGTTCTGATCGATTTCATCCCATTCATATCCCTCAGTGGCTATGAGGTGCCTGATTTGGTATGGTGGATAGAATTTTTCTTTGGATATCCATCCAATGGTGCTGAAACTATGAAACGTTAAATATCTTGTATATCTAGAGTAACTAGAGATCACATGATTGAACATGGTTTTGATCATCATTGGTAAATTGGAGAATCTTTCTTGTAAAAAAATTGGAATGATTATTTTGTTTACTAATTCCCATTCAATTGGTTCAATGTCCCATTTATCTTCAGTGAAGACATGCAATTTTGGTATATCATCATATAAGTTGAGATTGTCAGCAAATTGGATTAAAAGACTTTTTATCTTTTGATCCTGGTCTTCATCCGCTAAAAACTTCATGCACAAAACTTGGTTTAACTTGTGTATTAGAAGATGATGCATTGTTCTGGGTCTTTGATTTTTTAGCAATTGTCACCCATTCTCCTTGTACTTCTTTAGGGTCCTGTATCGTGAAAGAAAATAATTGTATTTCACTTGTTTAGTGAAAAAGAAAATATTTTTATTCCACTTATTTAGTGGTTTACAAAATTGCTGCTAAGATAATCTGGAAGGAAATTGTTAGTACCTTTTAAATGTTCGACTTTAAAAGTCTAAACTGCAATTTGATTATGCCATTTCAGTCTTCTTCTTTCTAAAATATATATTTTATTTATAAGGAAATCTTTAACTGCTTGATTGTCCGTTCTAACAATAAAGTCTTATGGTGGTAAGAAAATATGAAATTTCTTAATAGCAAGTTTCATTTCTAATAATTATTTTTCAAAGATAATATAATATAATCCGTTCATCTTGAATTGGCGTGAATTATATCGACATATTAATTGTTGTTTTTGAATATTTTTTGGTACATGGATCTTTTTACCACGATTACCAAGTATATTGTAATTGGTTTCTTTCAAATATTGTGTTGGAATGGCTTTGAGAACACATCCCCAACAATGATTCGAAACATCAGTTTCTAGGATTAATTTATCTCCTGGTTAAGGAAAATAAACTTTAGGAGAATTTATAATTACATCCTGTTTGATTGTTTTTACTATCGTGGTATCCTTTTTGTCCCATGTAAATACATCATTATTTTTAAGTTTTTCATGAAGTGGTAATTCTTTTTGTGATAATCCTTTTATGAAATTTCTTCCATAATTTAGGATTCATAAAAAACTTTGTAATTTCTTTTTATCCAATATCTCTTCATCAAAATCTCTTATTTTAAAGATTATGTGATCTTGTTGTTGTAATCCATCTTGATTGAGGATTATTCCGAGAAAATTAATTTTTGTTTTTTCAACTTCAATTTTTCTTGGTGATAAAATAATTCCATGTTTTTCGAATTTTTCACATAATATTTTTAGATGTTTTCTATGTTCTTCAATTGTTTTTGAAAAAACAAGAATGTCATTTATAAAGACAACGCAAAAATCTTTAACGTCTGTAAAGATATTGTCCATCCATATCTAAAATACTTGTGGAGCTATATTTAGTCCAAAAGGTATTATAGTCCATTTATAATGTCCTCTATGGGTACTAAAGGTTGTCAATGGTTTTGATTCTTCAGTTAGTTATAACTGTCAAAATCCAGATTTACAATCGAATTTACTAAAGATATTTTTACCTTTAGTTTGATTGATGAATACATCCTTTTTATGGATAAAATAATCATCAAATTCTAATTGTTTATTTAGTATTTCATAATTTATAACCATTCTAGCTTTTCCTTTCGTGACTTCACTGTGCTTTCTTACCACAAAGGCAGGACTAGAATGAGGACTTATTGTTTCTTTAATGAGATTTATTTTTAATAATTCTTTGATTTGGTTATCTAATTCATCCATATCGTATCTATTATAAATCATGGGTTTGACTCTTATAATGATATCGGGCTCTCTTAGTTTGAGATTGCAATATCTTGGAATTTTATTCCATAATTTAAGTGGGTTTTCACTAAAGTTATCTTGTAAAATAGTGTAACGCCAATGCTTTTCTTCTAAGGTTTTAATTATTGGAGTTATATCATCTTTCTTTGTAGGGTGAAAGTCTTTTTTCCACTTATGTTGTTGAAGTAGAGGTATTTCTATAGGTTCTTTATTGAGAGTAAACTAATTGTCCCCTCATTAATAGTTATTGGTAAATATTCTGAAGTAAAATTGTTTCCTAAAATAAAATCGCCATGCATTTCAGGAAAGCATAGAATTTTTGGCATAATGAATTTCTTTTCATTAAACCAGATAGCTATTCTTTTAGCTTTTAAAGAAATAAAATTTTGTGTTCCATTGATGCATGTTACAGCAATTGGATTTCTCATTGCTATCCACTTTTCTAATGGTAAAACATTAGGTATACAATAACAAATTGTTGCGCCCGTATATATAAGGGTTCATAGACTATATGGTTTATAGCCAGTAAAATTAAAATTTCCTAATACATAAGTGTATCTTTTCTTTCCATGGCTTGGGGAAAAGATAACCTCTTCTCTTCCTATTTGGAAGTGATAAATTTGGCTAGATTTAATATTTTCATTTTTATTATTTGTTCCTAATAATATAGGTACTTGTATATTTTTCATAGAAATTGGTTATTTGCGATTACTAGATTTTCCTTTTAAAAGGTATTTTCCTTTTAATTTTTCCCAATCATCTCCGGACAAATTTATTTGCCAGTCTGAATGCTTAGTTTTAAACTAAACATTATTTCCTGAGATTTGAAGTTCAACGTTGTTTCGTTGTTTTTCAGGTGGCTTATCAGTAACTTGAGGCAATATCCATTGTTTTGGTGCCTCTAAATCTCTTTAATTTATCATTCTTTGCTGGATTGTCGAATCGAACGGTTTTGGCTCAAATATTTCTATGACATTTCTATCCACAGATTGTGTATTTGTTTGTGGTAGTGAGGTCAATTCATAAATTGTTTTCCAATATATTGGCATATTTTTAGAGGTGTCTTTCATACCTATTCCTTTGGTCAGAATTTTTATTTTTACTAAATCCTCTATAACACCCCGTAAATTCGAGGACATTGAATTTAATTATTTTGGGAGAAATAGAAATCATATTTATTTGGAGAAATTTAAATTTTTGATTTGGAGAATTTATTTTAATCAGAGGATTTATTTAATTTGGAAAATTAAGACTTAATTATTCGGATTATTTTTATGTCGCATTTTGAGATTAGAAATTGGAGAATGTTATAAATCATTTCGAATGTCAATTCTGAGTGTACGAATGAGTCCGAATGAGCCGAGAAAGTCGAAAAAGTGTACCCAGTGGTGGTAAATGGGTCACTGGGTATTTTTGCGCTTAACCGGGGCCACACGGGGGTGTTTGAGCCATTTTAATTAGGCCCATATGACTAAAAACGGATTTTGGAGATAAAAACCAAGGTTTGGGAGTTGTGGGCAGCCATAACACATTTGATAAAATCATAGAACATAGAGGGGCATAGAGGGAGGACTCTTGAGAGCCAAAGAGGAAGAACAAGAGATGTGTTCTTTATCACAAAATAATTTCCTCATCAAAGGATTAATCAGACACTACGAATCCTAAGGCAAGTGGTTAAACTTGATTTGAAATTAATTGTTGTCTTTAATTCATATCATAGTTGGTGTGTAAACAAATGATTTTGGGTCGGGGTGACACACAAATTAGGTTTTAAATTTGTGATCAATTTTTGGACTGTTAAGGATTTATAAATTCATATTGTGCTGTTAAGGAATTTATGATTTAATTAGGATAGATATATGACTTGTAAAGAGATTGGGATAAATCATCTTTAAATTCGGATTTGGGATGTTTATTGTGTATAAAGTTTGGGACTGAAAATGATTAAGGAAGAATTGATTTGAAAAAGGAATTGCAGTAGAAAAATCTGGGTAAAAAGCTTAAGTTGAGTTTTAATGGCGGACTGGACTGGGCGAGGAAGAAGAAAGAGAGACCCAGGGTTGGATCGAATGACCTTGAATCTCGTTCGAACGACGGGATAAAATACGTCGACCCTTGATTCCTTTACTGGTTAGGATAATGATGAAATGTAAAGGTTAAATTCGTACAGCAGGTGCACTTACTTTTAGCCTAAGTTGTTTGAGGTTTTGAAGGGACAAATAGTAGGATGTATGTGGGATTAAATAAATGTGGAAAGATGAGCATTTAAAAGAATAAATTAATAAGTGTGTCGAACTTATTAAGGGGAATTTGGACAATAAATTCGGATTATTTAATTGTGGGCCAAGTGAGCGAGTCCGGGTATATTGGTTGAGTAAAGTCAAGGTATTATGTTAATTATTGAAAAAAATTTAATTAATTTGGAGTCGAAAGATAGACTCGGGTAATATTGAGATACGGGCAAAGTGAGTGAGTCCGGATATATTGGTTGAGTGACACCAAGGTAATAAATTAATTAATGAGAAAATTAATTAAACTAGAGTCGGACCATAGACTCGGGGAAAATATATGCTAGTGCTATGAGTTTTTGTGCATGGTAAAGCCACGATTTAAATAATATATATACGATGTGTGATAGTATATATATATATATATATATATATATATATTGTGTGTTTATAAATATCAATGACTAGATATTTATTTAAATTTTATATTCTAGTGCTATCAAGGGAGGTTGCGCGATGTGGGTGAATCCCCTAGCTTGAGGAGTAGGGCGAGTATATCCTCAGGATATACTGTCCAATTTCAGAGGTGGGGCATTGAGATGATGTCCTTATACTCGGGGGAATATAAACGCCTCCATTACGTTTATTATTTAAGTTCTGATTCGGCGGACCATAGTTGTCTCGTAACTCCAGGTGGGACTGAGTAACCTAGGTTGATAGCACTATAGAGAATACATCCGGTGAGGTATTACTCGGGAGGATGGATATATATATATATATATATATATATATATATATATATATATATATATATATATATATATATATATATATATATATATATATATATATATATATATATATATATTCAACATATGTGTGAATGTTATAATATAGTGTTATGTATATAATGGGAGAAATAATTATATACGGATGATCTAATACATGGAGAAAAATTGTATTTATTATATAACTAGTGTGAATGTTATATGGACTTAAAGGAAAGATGATTATTTAAGCTAAAGTGATCTACTCGGGTTAGAGTAGTGTGTTAGGGAAGAATTTTATCAAGAGCTAGTTATGAGGTAGATGACTAAGTGGGACATAAAGAAAGCGTTAGGTATGCACATTAGTTGAGGGGTGTGTCTGTCCTCAAGAGAGTACGACACTGGCTGAAATATGAAGATCATTCGTGCATTTTAAATTTATTGAAATTGAATCACTTGCTAAATATTTTCAAAATTTTTTGGGTTGTAACCCTTGCTATCAAATATTTTCGAAACCTTTTAGGTGTCCAGCCACAGGGATGCCAGACTTGAATTCATTCCAGGGACTCGTAGTTGCAGCATATGTGGATATTGTAGGATTTAGATAGACGCATCTATTTTTCTATTCCTAGAGTAGGGATTCATATTAGTATATCTCGAGCATGTCACTCACAGTTTTATTTAGTTTCTATTCAAATTATGTTAGATTTATTACTCTCTGTTAGTTTGGTTTGGTTTTTGATTTAGCCGATGGTTTATTTGACAAGACTTTTATTATTCCATATGATGATTGATTCTATCATCATTGAATGTTTTATTGTAATTCCACTTATTTTGTCTTGGATTAATAAAGGTAAAATTTGCCACAAGCTTTTTGAATACTAGGTGGTTAGTAAGTTTTTTTTATAAAAAGTTTTCGACAGCGATGCTAAGAATGAACCAGATGCAATTCTTGTTTTAATTTGGTATAGGACTGATCACCTGGTATTTTATTAGGCAAGGTGTCACATCCTCAATATTAGTATCATCAATTGAAATAAAGACATTTGGTTTCCATGTTAGTGTAGGATGTATCATATAAGAAATTTGTATACTTTGGGGTTAAATTGGAAGACTTAAATCATAATCTTATGTTGGATATTGATATAGGATTGAACCTTCCAAGTATGAAACATGAAACCCACGAAATTACATTAAATCTTGATGAAGAAATATGATTTTTAAATTGGTTCTTGAATGAAAGTGTTAAACTAGGGTTTTTTAGATTTTAATTGCGATTAAATTTATTAATTAATGTTTGTTGATGAATTCATGATTCTTGAACGTTCGAAATCATTCATATATGCTGGTATAATGTTTGAACTAATTGGTTGGGAGTTTGGGAATGTTTGGTGAAGGTTTTGATGATTGAAAATATTGAAGCTCGTAGCAAAAAAAAACTGTACAAAATTCGAGACTTGTAGGTGGCGAATCGATTTGGCTCCTACCGAATTGATTCGGACCAGGGCGAATCGATTTGGTTGCCCAGTTTTGGCCAATTTCTCCCTTTTGTTTAGTACCTTTGGGGAAACATTCGAGATTCAATCGTGGGACTTATTTTGAAACATAATGGGAATATATTGAGACACCAGTAAGCCTAGGTGGGGTTTCGGGCTTAGTCCTAAGAGGGAGAATTAAGGGCTAAACTTAATTAGGATTTACCGAGGAAAATACCTAATTTGGAGAATAATTAGGCTCTTGTAAATTCTAGGGAAATGATGACTTAGACCAATAGGGTATAAGGAGTTTACCTACTGATATTATGTGTAGAATAAAGGATACCTTTCGAGTGGTGAGAAATACTCGGGAGCATACGATAATAAGTGAAATTATAAATTATTAAATACGTAGAATGTCCGGGACATACATATCCTACGTATGGGATATATGATATAGGATGTGCGTATGCCTATACTGATGATATAAATATATAGGTTCTGTGTATACATATTGCATGATTTCTTATATGTATGACATACCTACGTTGTTTGCTATCACGGAAGGTTTTCGCATCGGGACAGTCATATCCTGATAAGCCTTTGGGGGGATTTTTGACTTGTACCTCGGAATATAGAACCTAGGAAAGGATTGTTTGTGATAATGATAAGCTGGAGGTCATATGGGTGCATAGGTATGTGCGTAAGCCATAGGCTTGGAACTATATTCGCCTCCAATGTATGCGATTTGTATTTATGGTTCAAGAGAGATACCGAACCAACATTACTTTATACAGTGCGTGATGTACCAAGACATGCCAGCAGAGTATGCATGCACTGCAGGTCCCAGCCTAGGGGTGCTATAGTAGTATATATATTATTAGTATGACACACACACACACACACACACACACACACACACACACACACACACACACATATATATATATATGATTTAATTCTACTGTTTGTGCTTAGTAGAAGAGAATTATAATGATAGATAAATTTGGATAAGATTGCGAGAAGTTAATATTGTATGAGAAATTATAATTGTATAATAGACATAGAATATAAATTATTGTATGGATGACACAGATGCGATCCAAAAGTTAGTAGATGAAGTAAGATATTTAATTCGAACTAGTTAGGTGGGGTAGCATAACTAGGATGGGTTAGGAGTATACGTTAGGCGTGCACACTAGTTGAGGGGTAACGACCTCAAATGAGAGTCGTGAACCTAACATGCATATAATATCTTCTAATTATGCAATTTTAAATACTTGCTGGATTTTTTTAAATATTTTTACTCGGGCTCTGACCCGTTTCTTCCAAATCTATTTTTGTAAAAACCATTTTAGGTGCCCAGCCACAGGGAGGCCCAGCTTAGGGGTTCCTTGTCATTTGTCATTGCTGCAGTTGATGTGGTCGATTGCAAGTCTTATTCGGTAGATGCCTCATTTCCTTTCAGATTCGATGCCTCATTTTTTTATCCCAATCGGGCATGTTGACCCTCTTCTGTTTAGCAGTTATTTCAGAAATATTGTACTTATTTTATCTTAATTGGTGGATTTAAACTTTTGATTATGGATTACTATATTAGAGTTTCAGACTGTGGTTTTTATTCCTGTCATATCATATTTGATTCCGTATTTCATTAATTGTGGTGTTGATTAATTTAGCATAGTGAATGCGATGTTTAATTATTTAATTGTTTTAAATCTTTGCATGATAATAAGAAGATAATATTTTGATACCAACTTTTCAAATACAATGTGGTTAGTAAATATTAAAAAGTTTTTCGACAGTGATTCTAAGAATGAACCAATCTACATATTTTGATTGAATTTAATAAGGGCCTGATCACTCAATATTTAATTAAGCGGGTGTCACAGATGATATCAGAGCATCAGGTTCTAGAGTTCTTAGGATCTGTGCGGCTTTTCACATTTCAGCTTAGCGTTCTTTGATATGGAGCCTTATTATAGGATTGTTATATTCCTCTACGTATGCGACCTAAGTTCTTCTGCTATTAAATTTAGTTATATGATTCATATGCGAGTTTGGTTGGCTTCCTACACCGAACAATATAGGACGACTAGCAAGGGCTGTTAGAAGGACAGCAGGAGGAAAGGCTCAAGAAAAGCCATGGGATATTCTGGGAACGGTGATCGCGATGAAAATCACCATAATTATTGTTTCAGCAGATGACAATGGGATAATCACTCGGGGGCAGTATCTTCCCCAAACATTATCATCGATAATGGTGGTATAAACTCAGACTCACCTAGCGTAGTAGGTAGGGGAGGCAGATGGACTCTTTCAAAGATTCACATGTAAGAATTCCGAGAAAAGAGGAAGTGTGATGGGCCGATAAAATATTAATCCAAAGGCAATTGTGTGGGGTGGAGGGCAGCGACGCCCATGATTAAATTTTAAGTCAAATTATTATTATTTTTCGGTCAGAGGAGCAGAGTAGTAATGATGGGAGTCAGCCACCAGAACCATGGAGAGATAAATTAATAATGATAGATTTAGGTGCGATTTGATCATAAGGTCTTCCATCTGCTGTTCAGACAAATGTGCCATTCACAAGTGGGCAAGATAGAGACTAATCAGGGATGAGTTACCCTATTTAGCAAACTTAGCACCTAACGAAGGGGGTACAAAGAATATTATAGGTCCCGTAAGTTGATAATGAATTTGTGATGAGATTTCACAAGCGTAGATGAGGAATCTAATTAGGATGACTAGTGTCGATGTCATCAAAGTCATACGTTTACAAGTTGATATCAAAGCTTCCATGAGAAGGTGTAATAACCCTTAATTTTGAATCATTGTTTTTATGTAATTTTACCATATGAAGTAATTATATAAAATGATGGAAGTTGGAGTAAATATTATTTTAAGTGATTTAAAAGATAATGTTTACTAAATGTTGCATATTTACTGTTAAGAGAATGTAAATAGCATTATGTTATGTTTTATTTCGTCATTGTGCTTTAAACGATAGTTATTGTTTAGAATGATGTTGGAACATTAAATAATTTATGTTATTTCGGATGCCAATTTAGAGGGAATGGTCAGTCCTGAAATGATTGAGATAGTCAAAATAAGTGCCATATTGTATTTTTGAGTTCCGGGCACTTTTGACAGGTTATGGCTTAATTGTGTAGATACGAGTGATTTTAATGGTGTAATAACATTTAAAGATGGAGATTAGTGTTAAAATAATGTTTAGTCTTCCAACCCCTTTTCTCCCCAATCATATGTTCCTAAACCTAGAGAGAATGAGAGAGAAAGAGAATTGTGGAGAAAAGGAGAGAAAGGGAAGAAAAGTGAAGAAATTGAGCTTGATCTTGTATCTACAGAAAGAGAATCCGAGATTTCAGCCCGAAGGCAAGTTTTTACTTGCAATTATATGATATTATGTGGATAACTTGTAGTGATAGTTGTTTATTTGGAAGAATTGTGTTAATATTAGGTTTTGATGAGTTTTGGAGTTTAACCCTTAGGTTTTGTTGTTTTTATGAATTAAGTTTCTTATATTGGCTTCTTATTGTGTTGTATTGTTGTGGTTTTGTTGTTGGTTGGTGAGAATGAAGGAAGTGGAAGAATATGGGGTTAGGTATTTGGAGTTGGTGTTTTAGAAGATGGTAGAGCCGTGCGTCTGGTGAGCGCGGTCGACTGCGGTTCAAATCCCGGTCGACCGGGCCTAAAGGGAAAAGCACATTGCTTTTCTTGATAGTCTTATTTCAAAAGCGCGATCGACAGCGGTGCAATGACCGGTCGATCGGGCCCTCAGATTTAGGCTTACTGCATTTCTTAGTAGATAAAACCTCTTAGGGGCGATCGATCGGGGGTCAGGGGTCCCCTATTTTTCACCAGAAATCCTTAGTTTTCTATAGCTCCTTTCTTTTAAGGTAGGGACTTAGGAACCTTATTGAATGAAGTAAATCTAGAGTATTTGAGTCTATTTTATGGGAATTAGAAACCTAGCCTAGAAACAAGAGTTGGGTCTTAGATCGGGAATGAATTTAGTTAGTTGTTAGAGGAAGGTAAAGGATTCTTTTTACATATTGAACTAGTCTAGGTCTAGGGGTTGATAGAGTGATATAATTGTGGACTTCTAGAATTGGGTTAAAGTAATATCATACTTATGGGCTTATAGGTTTGTTGTTAAGTTTCTTGGAGACTAATTTGGAAACAAATCAAATGTTGTGGCTTATAATATACGACATGAAAAGCTTATAGCTCCGGATAAAATGTGATGTACCTTATAAATTAGCATGTTTTATGAATGGTAAATTGCATAAACATACCTCTCTAAATGCCATCATAAGGGAAGTTACGCGCATGAGGTAAAGTCCCATGGCTAATGAATGCAGGGTGAATATAGTCCTCGACCATAGGACCGGTTGTTATATATTGTGTTGTTATTTTCAAAGTGAGGTAATTCCGAGTATGGTTATGACTCACTGTCGAAGGTATATGGACGCTTCCCAATGTCACGCGATTTAGGATGCCCAGGTTGTCTTAGTGATGGGCTCTGAAAGATGACAGCTATTTAGGGGCGCATCCAGTGGGGTGACTCCCGAAAGGATGGTCTTAGAATCGTTATATGTTGTGAGTATAACTATTCTTATGAAAGTGGTATTCTATAAATGGTGAATCATTTTATGGAATAAACAGTTTTGGAAATAAATTCCTAATGAGGAATAGACTTGTAAAGTCATAATGGTCTAAATGGAAATGGAATATTGTTAAGTGAAATTGAGTTATATTTTCATACCTAAATGAATATTCATCACTGTATTTGATATTGCGCTAGGTTGTGCATTTATATTGAGAGGTAAGGATTATTATTATTATTATTATTATTATTATTATTATTATTATTATTATTATTATTATTATTATTATTATTATTATTATTATTATTATTACTATTATTATTATTATTATTATTATTATTATTATTATTATTATTATTATTATTATTATTATTATTATTATTATTATTATTGTTAATTGTGGAGAGCGAGTTAAGATGATTTATGATGATTGATATTCATAACTGTCATGCATTTTATTCGCATGGTTATCATATCATACTCGGGCCCTGACCCATATATATCTCTTATTTTTGCATGAATTCTCCTCACACCCAGGTGCTCCGCCCTAAGGACGCCCGTAATGACCCTTCCATCCAAGTGTCACGGAGCTATAGGATTTTGCGGATGTTGTAGGATATTTGTTATAGATGCTTCGATCTTTTTGTACTCTACCTATGATCAGTTTCCACATTCGGACATGTTGCCCAAGTTTTTGTACTTGTTAAATATATCGGGATATTCATTTTAATACTTGGTGTAACCTTCTTGTTTTGGTCTATTAATTGACAGCTTATTCGGTTATTATATGGTGAATGAACGTAATTTTTACTTGTCTTTCACCCACCACCTATTTAAATTGGATTGTCTAAAGAATTTTCTTTAAACTTATAATTATTTTGACATCCGTTTTCTAAAATAATTGGTGGTTATCTCGTATATTTATTTTAATGACAGTGATGCTAAGAATGGACCATCTATGATTCTTGTATTATTTGGAATATCGGGAGGACCACCTCTTATTTTAATAAGCGGGGTGTCACGAAAGGGAGCCAAGAGGGTTGGAAAATCTAGTTGAAAAGCAAGACTGGATTTGATGGTGACAGTGAAGCACCGCGGGAGGGTGTACCCAGTAAGGAACCCATTTAAATGATTTGGATCAATCGAACTCCTACCAAATGATAGTGGATTCAGTCAGGGCCTTCGAGACCAAGAACGAGTTCGATAGGGTCAGCAGAGCCCAAGGAACAACGGAGGTATCAATCGAGGCTAAAACCACCCGGTCCGAATGAAGGATACCCTGTTATGGCTAGTGGGGCTAAAGACAAGGGAATGACACAGAAAGGCGTCCGTTGTGTAGAGATGAGACCACATGTATTAAACTTATCTATCACAAGAAATTGAGACTAGCCAGACTGGGAAAGTAAATGGGAACGCTGCTAGTGAGGCACACCAATAACGGTAGCAAGATTTCCTGCGAGGAAATTGAATAAAGAGATTTTAATTTCATAGGCTGCCAACCTGAGAATCGTGGGTTCAGGCAGGACCAACAAGGTCCTCAGTAACAATAATATTCCCATACCTTAGGGCCGTCAGGGCTGAGGAAGTGGCGGGGAAGGCCAGTAGGGCTAGGGCCAGAGGCAGAAGAGTTTTCTCTGGCAGTTGTTACAGTCATGGAGAGAGGGACCACATCAAGAAGTATTGCCTAAGTGACACACGGGGCAACTACATAATGAAATCCTAGATATACAACCATTGCAATAAGTCACTGGTTAATTTTGGTACGAAAGTGATACTCAGGAACCTGTTGACCAGGCAAGGTAGATTACACATGGAGATAGAATCTTTGTTTTATCCAAGTGAGAATGGGATTAGGATTGGGTGACAAGGGTGTGTCACAATATTTGATTGTTAACACTAAATCTCGAGTGTGAGTCGGGTTAGGTGGTTGTGCTGGCAATATCATCCTAATTATGCATATAATTACCGTTGGGTAGCGGGACTTTTTGTATCCTGTGGGGAGGAGCAGGTGTGGACACTAAGAGAAAATTTTATATTATGTAACGATTATTTTTTCTCCTTTGAGTGTAATGAGAGGGGAGTATATGTTATTTTTGCGTAATCATTATTTCGATGCAATTTATGTTATTTTTGCTAGGTATCACCTGAAAGAGGGTTGAGCCTATATATATATATATATTGTATTGTATCATAGACTTCGATGAGTATGTTGGCTTGTTATATTTAATCCCGGTACTTTACTAATGTGATTCAGTGTGAGTTGTGTTCTTTGTCGAGCTAATAGATCTAGCTCGTTATTTATATAGCGCTGAGAACTTGTGATAGTAAGAGCGTCGTGTTGTATATCATCTTTTGTGACATGAGAGTGGATGAGTAGACTTTTTATGTTAGTAGACAGGACGTTGGGGGTATATATTATGGACTGGACAGTTAACGACTCTCGACGACTGACAATGTTAGAGAGTAGTGTATCAGGGGGTTCCTTGTTTGGATTTTTCTTTACGAGACATCCCACGCATGAAACTAGCGAACATTGGGAGTTGGGGGAAGTTTGGTCTGTAGGATATGAGTTCAGTACCCTAGTTATTGTACGTATATGTGATTATAATTGGGATATGATAGTTATATTACCATTTAAGGCCGGTAGTGCCGAATAATATGGGTGTGAAGACCCGTGTAAAATGTTTACACCACGAGTATATCGGTGAGGCAACCTAGAGAATAGTTAAGCTGCAATTAGTATGGTAATCGAGTATGACCTTACTGTATGGTCATGATAAGCACGTGAAGTTAATTTAACACAAGTCTATTACGTTTAGTGGAATTGTGCAGTAATGCACGGGACATAAGGTGTATGGGCGCCCTAGTTAGTTGAGATTTATAGTATCACTCAAGAGGAGTAAACGTGGAAAGTTATTAATTAAATGTAGACACTTGAGAAAATTAGCAACTAAAACCAATTGGACAAAGAGAAGGTAATGTCATTGAGAGCGAGTCGAGTCACTAGAAACCAATGGATGAACGAAAAATAGGGTGACTATAGTGTTGAAAAGTACACCGAATGTACATTTTAGATATTCGGGGAAATTTTGGAGCTACTCTGTGCAGAAAAGTGATATGATGGGAGTTACATCAGAAACAACTGAAGACGTAAAGGTTTGATGTGAATAGTCGGACATGATTGTAGATATCTTTCGAGAACGGAATGATCACTAGTTTGAATGGTGGAGTATAGACAGTCAGACTAAAGAGTACCATTAGTGAAAAGGTACTGGGTACAATGTAATGTTCCAAACTTTAGAAAAGTGTGGAAATATATGTGTAATAAGAAAAAATGAATAAGGGAGTTGACACATGGGGGTGTTAAGGTTTTCCCCAGTAGAGGGAATACGTTAGTCGTGAGTAGAGAGGCTCATAATAGTGACAAAAGGGGAAAGAAATCACAAAGTGTTGTGAAGGAACCAAGGTTAATTGATAGATTAATTGATGGAACATTTAATAATATGATGACTAAAGAGAATTAGTCACTAGATGGAAGGGTAGGGGAGGATCGTTGGACTAAAGGATGTCTTTAGTAAAGGTATAGTGAAACAGTACAAAAACATCGCTGAGGTAGCAAGATTATATGGGGTGCCACTTGATGTTATGTCCAATGGGGATGGAATCTTTGTGTCTCACTTCTGATAGAGTTCCTAGAAGATGATGGGTACGGAGTTACGATTACGTACGGCCTATCAATCGCATACTGATGGGTAGACCAAGAGGACGAATCGGATGTTAGGGGATATATTACGATATGTGTCCTTGATTTTAGGGGAGGTTGGGAGAAGAACCTTCCACTAGTAGACTTTGCGTACAATAACTCCCATTAGTTTACTATTATTACGGCTCCATTCGAGGCGTTGTACGGTAGGCCTTGCCGTTCTCCTGCTTGTTGGCTAGAGGTGGGGGACAACAAGATAGTCGAGCCAGAGTTGATTAAGGACACTACGTCTAGGATTAAGATGATTCGGGGTCGTATAAGGGAAGCAGATGATAGACAGAAAAGCTAAGTCGATGCCAAGCGATTCTTTCGAGAGTTTAATACGGGGAATCATGTGTTACTGCGAGTGTCTCCTATGAAGGGGATAATGAGATTTAGGAAGAAGGGGAGGTTGGCACCGAGGTACATGGGGCCATTTTCTATTATCGAGAACATTGGACCAGTAGCGTATAGACTTGGGTTGCTGAAGCACTTGCATGGTATTCATAATGTGTTTTATATTTCTTCGCTGAGACGGTATCTCCGAGATGAGTTGGACCACACTCACATTGCGCTGGAGGAGACTGACTGACAACCTGATAGTCAATATGAAGAGAGATCAGTGCCTCTCAATAGCGAGAGGAGATTGAGGTCTAAGGTAGTTCCACTTGTGCGTGTCTAGTGGGGACATCGTAATGTCGAGGTGTTTACTTGGCAGTGCAAGGATGAGATGCGCGAAAAATATCCAGAGTTGTTCTTACTAGGTATACTTTTATTTTTCGAATTTTGGGACGAAATAACGTTAGAGGGGGTAAGTACGTAACGCCCCGTATTTTTAATGATTATTTAAATGTGGGATTAATTAAAATTTAATATGGGAAATTAATGGATAGTTAATCCGGATTAAAATAAATATTAACTAGCGAGATAAGGATTAGTATTTATTGAAGTGAATTATATTGAATATTACTTAGTGAATAAAGTAATATGTGAGTATGAATTTATTAAAATTATAGTGAGTGAAAAATATGACAGTTACAATAATTAAGTAGGGACGTGCATGTCAGTCATGTCGGGACTCAATTTAATGAGATAGAAATTAATTTATTTTTAAGTCATCCAAATGTACATTTTGAGCGCCCCAATGTGTCCGGAAGGGTCGAGATAGTCAGAAAAGTCTACCCGGGGGTGTAGTTTGGGTCCTATGGTAGTTTTAGGCCAAACCGACATCCCAGGAGGTATTTTGGTCATTTGATAAAAGAATTTTCTAAGTGTAATATATCTGATAAGAGAAGGGGGTTAGGGTTATAAACGTGAGAAATAAAAAAAAGATACAACGAAGCCCTAGGAAGAAGAGGAGAGGAGTTCCAAAGGCTAGAACCACCGTTCTGACACCTTTTGCACCACCGACACCGCCGGAGCGTAGATCGGAAAGAGAGGAACTTCTATATACCCATTTTCTTTAGAGGATCAGACCTTGATATTGAGGCAAGTATTTAATCTTAAAAAACTATAGCATGTATGAGATCCATGTTAGTGTAGGATGTATCATATAAGAAATTTGTATACTTTGGGGTTAAATTAAAAGACTTAAATCATAATATTATGTTGGAAATTGATATAGGATTGACCCCTCCATCGATGTAGCATGTACCCACAAAATCACATTGAATCTTGATGAAGAAATCTGAGTTTTAAATTGGTTCTAGAATGAAAGAGTTAAACTAGGGGTTTTCAGAATTTAAATTGGAGAATAATTTGGGTCTCGTGAATTCGAGGGAAATGATGACTTAGATGAGTAAGGCATAGGGAGTTTACCTAATGATGTTATGTGTAGAATAAAGGACACCCTTTAATTGGTGAGAAATACTTGGGTATGATAACAATTAATGTTATAAATTATTAAATACGTAGAATGTTTGGAACATACATATGCTACATACGGGATATATGATATAGGATGTGCATATGCCCATACTGATGATATAAATATATAGGTTGTGTGTATACCTATTGCATGATTTCTTATGTGTATGACATACCTATGATGCTTGCTATTACGGGAGGTTTTCACGTCGAGACAGTCATATCCTGATAAGCCTTCGGGAGGATTTCTGACTAGTACCTCAGAATATAGAACCTAGGAAAGGTCTATTTATGAGAACGATAAGCTGGCAGTCATATGGGTGCATAGGTTTGTGGGTAACCCATAGGGTTGGAACTATATTAGCCTCAAATGTATGTGATTTGTATTTATGGTTCGAGAGAGATATCAAACCAACTACCCTTTATACAGTGCGTGATATACCAGGACATGATAGCAGAGTATGCATGCATCACTGGTCCCAGCCTAGGGGTGCTATAGTAGTATATATATTATTAGTGTGGCACATATATATACTTATGATTTAATTCTACTATTTGTGCTTATTAGAAAAGAAAGATAGTGATAGATAAATGTAAATAATATTGTGAGAAGTTAATATTATATGAGAAATTATAAATGTCTAATAGACATAGAAAATAAACTATTGTATGTAAGACAGAGGCGTGATCCAAAAGTTAGTATATGAAGTAAGATATTTAATTCGAACTAGTTAGCCGGGGTAGCATAACTAGGACGGGTAAGGAGTATACGTTAGGCGTGCACACTAGTTGAGGGGTGGGGACCTCAAGTGAGAGTCGTGAACCTAACATTCATATAATATCTTCTAATTATGCAATTTCAAATACTTGCTGGATTTTTATTAAAAATATTTTTACTCGGGCTCTCACCCATTTCTTCTAAATCTATTTTTGTAAAAACCATTTTAGGTGCCCAGACACAGGGAGGCCCAACTTAGGAGTTCCATGTCATTTTCCATTGTTTTAGTTGTTGTGGTAGATTGTAGGTCTTATTCGATAGCCTCCTCATTTCCTTTCCGATTCGATGCCTCCTTATTTTATCATAGTCGGGCATGTTGCCCCTCTTTTGTTTAGTAGTTATTTCAGAAATATTGTACTCCTTTTATTTCAGTTGATGGATTTAGACTTTTGATTATGAATTACTAAATTAGAGTTTCATACTGGGGTGTTTACTCCCGTCATATCTTATTTGAATTTGTATTTCATCAATTGTGGTGTTGATTAATTTAGCATGGTGAGTGCGATGTTTAATTGTTTAATTGTTTTAAATCTTTTCATGTTAATAAGAAGATACTATCTTGACACCATCTCTTAAAATACAAGGTGGTTAGTAAAAATTAAAAAAAAAATCGATAGTGAAGCTAAGAATGAACCAATCTGGATATTCTGATTTAATTTAATAAATGCCAGATCACCCGTTATTTAATTAAGCATGGTGTCACAATCTTCTTCTTGGAGAAGATATGTCAAGAGGAAGGAAAGGCGTTTGTACTGCTCTTTCTATATCCAATGACATTACAAATCTCTTTGGTTTGTCAATGTTTCAACTTTTCTATAATAGAAACGACTTTAAGTGACCATTTGTTTTTGCGATAACTTGCTTTTTCTTGATAATAAGGTGTTTTAGCATCGAATGGTTTGTCCTTGCTATAAAATTGTTTTGTAATGTATTTTTGCCTCGTTATGAAAAATGGATTGTAAATCTTTAGCGAGGAACTGAATTGATCGCAAAAAGGTCTATTTGCAAGAATTACTGAACACCCCGATAAAATAGGTATTTGAAATATTCTCATGCTGTTTTCCCACTTCATTAAATTACAAGTTAAATATGTGTGTGTTTTATTAACAAATTTTTAATGAAAGATTTTTAAACTTTCACATTTTGAAGTGTTCATTACCATAGCACATTTTGGACATTTTCCATGAAAAATATATCTTTGAGGGGAAGGTAAGAAAAAATATTCTTAGAAATTTTCTTCTTCATTATTTTTTCCACCCCTCTAATGAAACACATCCTAATTGTGATGAGCCACTAATGTTTTTTCATGATGAATTTGTATTATTTGCGACAGAATGAGTCATTAATGACCATAGATGCATTACCAACGTCCATATTTTATAGAATTGTTTCTCAAGAACTCACGCCATGCTAACTTCTTCTCTGCCTCGAACGACATATTATCTGGGTGTTCGGTCAGATTCATCAAATTGTAGTGGCGGCTCGGTTGAGTGAAGTTAAATTTATGCAGGTTATTATTTTGTAAATTCAGTACATATATTATGTTGTGTGTGTCTTTCACAATTTTTATACTTTCATTGAGTTACTTTTCTTGATGGAGTTTGTTAAACTATTTTTATATTTGGAACGAAAACTTATTATCAAAGTATTTAAACAACTAAAATATTTGACACACTGAATAAACAATATATGGCTTGTTTGATTTGTTAGTTTATAAAAGTATTTTATTTAGAAAAATACTCCTACCATTCAATTCACTTGCACTTTCCATCTTATATATATATTTTAATCATATGTCTACTTTTCATAAGTTAGGGGTTGATTTTGATTTGAAATTACATTCTTTTTTAGATTATTTGACTTATCCATTTGGACTTTAAAATTTGAATACCCAAACTTGATATCTTTCACGTATTTAAAAATACTTAATTAATTTTTTTTCACGTATTTAAACTACTTCAATGATTGAAAATAATTGTTTTCTTTGTTTAGTGATCATAAAACTAAATAAAAATTGAGTTATAATGTATTCTAAGAAATTCACTTTGTCATGACCCTGAAGCTCCATGGTTATTAAAACGTAGATAAATATAGTGTTTATTGTATATTTTACGAAATTTTATTATTGATACCATTAGAGGTGGATAGAACGTACCTGGAAAAAAAATTGTCCCTTAATACTAGTTCGTTTTAGAATAACAACGAGAATATAGTGGAATACTTCCACTTTGTCTCATTTAATCCCCCCCATCGCTCAATGCGAAAATGAAATAAAAAACGATAATGCAACATCAAATGTCACATGTCGCATGGATTATTGCAAATGTGCTTGCCAAAATCATTGTCCCAGAAGGAAAAACACTACACCAAATCTGCCTAATTGTCACGGTCATTGACCTTGACAAGTTGGACTTGTCAAGGTCAATGACTGTGACAATTTTGGGGGTGATAACTTTTTTTGTCACGAACTTGTCACGGTCATTGACCGTGACAAGTTCATTAGACTTGTCACGGTCATTTTACGATCCTTGACCGTGACAAGCTTTGTCACAGTTAAGGACCGTGACAAACTTGTGACATTTTATAAAAAAATTGTCACGGTCAATTGCCGTGACAATTCTGGGCGGAATTGAAAAAAGATTTGCTGGGCAATATGGCCACTACCACTGCCCAGCAGTATATTTGTACTTGTTATAGCAATGTTGTACCTGTTCAAACATTATATATCCAAATAAAATAGAGATGGTGCAAATATACATTCAAAATTGAGACAATATGCATCACGATATAATCCAAATATAATTCAAATGTACCAACTTAAAAACAATTCAAATATACCAACTTAAAAACAATACAATTCAATTCAAATAATGTAGCTACATGTCTTGGGTAAGGTTAACTCTGAGGAGTTGAGTAGGCAACACGATATACGAATTGAAACACCCAGTGATATACTTCGTGTCGCATTGTTCGCGCAACCACAATGGGGAATTCTCCTTCCCGGGTATCACATGCGTGACGAGCACCTTGGACTCGATGTCTTGAAGCTCACGTCTATGAACTAGTCCACCCTGGATGATATTCGGGTCTCTCAACCCCCTCCCTATCCGCTGGACATCAAATACGTCCAGTATAAACACGCTCGACCAACCAAGTGTCGACATCGGTCGGTCGAAGGGAGCCAAAAAGGGAAGTGGATCATCAAAGTTTGCACGTGTCAGCTTTGAAGTAGCGAGGTCCACATCCTCATCATCCTGCACCTCGTCCTCCCGCACCTCCTCCTTCCCTTTCCCCTTGCATTTTTTGCCCAACGAACGCTTCATGAATGAAAACATATCTTGGATCGTCGCCTCCAAACGAGACAGCTTCGCATCATGCGAGTCCACCATTCGAGCCAACCCGGTGTCGCTCATCTCCAATTCGATGATCCTAGATTTGACCCCCCACGAGCTCACCCCCTTGTCCTCCTCTTGCGATCAGAGCCAAGCACTTGGCTGAGTGCGTCTGTGGATAAAGATGCCTTGTCGGCATCAGACTGTGACTTATGCACTTCCTTAAGTTTTGCCTGAAGAGACAAAAAGTACATGATTAGTAAAATAAGTAAATTAAAAAATTATAACATAATTAACAAAAAGTAAACTGTCAGATAACTTACAATCGTGGCCGCGACGCTCGGGGACACCTCCTTGTCCTTCCCCTTCTTCATCCAAAGAGTGATATAAGTATCGAGCCTATGTTTCCTACCCCCAGGGCCACTCCTTGTCCCCTGAAATAAAATAAAGTAAAATTAGTATCGGCCCCGCAAAGTAAAATAATGTAGCATAATATATTTCTTTAGTTATATAAAAATTAAATCTTACCATCATCCTATGCTCCATCTCGGTGTAAGATGTCCATCCGGAGTAGTGCACGTCTGTATTTTTTGCCCGATTTTCCCTCCCCGATTGGCGAGATGCCAATTGTCGCTCCCCGATCTCATTGTCAACGAACTGTTGCCATTTTGCCAATGAGATCGGCTCCTTCGGTGGTACGGATTCATACATTCGGATAATGGACTCTCATGTCTTCCCAAAGTACCGGGTCCGCATATTTTTCTTCTACGTCTTGTGTTGCTCCCTCAACTACTCCAAGACGGAATCGCGTAGCTTGGGATCCAAGCTGAATTGTTCCTGTCCAACAAATACAATGTCAGTTGCGAATAAATATAAACATAAATATAAAATGAAATTGAAATTGAAATCGAAATTTTCATATAAATTTAAATATAAATACATTACCTGTAGTGCCACCCAAACAGCTAAGTTGAGCTCATATGACACCTCCTTCCATCTAATGTACCCCGGGCCGATGATCGTCTTTACCAGCTCAAGGGATCTCGCTAATATCCCCGACTTGTTCTCGATAGCCATCTCCAATTTGCCATATTTGGGGAGCCTAGGGGTCGAGGAGCCCTCGTTGCCTCCGCTACCACCGAGCTCAGAAGACATCATCATAACCAACATCATCATCCCCGCCTTAATACTTGAAGGAGACATTTGCTGTAAACAAATGTTATTAGTACAAATCAAAATGAATTAGAAGAAGACATGCAAATATGTACAATTATTACAAATAAAAATTAATTGTTACTGTTAAACGCCTCAATTCTGAATTCCGAAATAACAACATGTAGCTCATAATATATACAATTACTAAAAATCCAAAACAACCCCACCCCCACCCCTACTGCCCACACACACGTACACTACACAAGAGTGAAAATGATAAAGTGAAAATCAATTAAAAGCATTAAAAATGGAACGTTATATAACGGCCATTTTCATTACAATTACCTCTTGTGTCAACCACTACCTAAATTCGCATGTGATAGATAACGAGCTACTTGTTCAAGTATTTAGAAGATTGTGTAGGGGAGTGTGACGACGAAAAACGCAGGAAGCCCCACCACACACACACAGACACCCCTCCCCACCCCCACCACACACACACACACACGCACACACACCCAGCCCCACCCCTTCCCCCACCACACACACACACACACGCACACACACCCAGCCCCACCCCTTCCCCCACCACACACACACACACAGCCCCACCCCCCACATAGACAACAAATTCTATATATTTAAATAACTTGATAACAAGTCCGAGCCCAAACATAGAACAACAACCTAGAAAGCAGTTGCATGAGTAGCATAGGAGAAATAATCCTATAACCACATTTAATAAAGTTGATAGAGACATTATCATATACACCTCAAATCAGGAATAATTTTGATGCAACTAATCAAAACAAAATAGAATGCCCAAATATTAAGCACAACATTCAAAAAATTTTTAACACAACAAGCCACACACACAATCATAAATTTTCTATGACACAGTGAAATGTAATGTTTACATTAGTTGGTGTTTGGAGTCTGATCCTGAAATTAATAAAAAATGAGAAGGCTAGATTATCAATATCTTTAAAACTAAAAACAAAATATTTAGTATAGAACATCACTAAACAACACAACATAACCATGAACACTGTCCGATTTACCCTCTCTTTCTCTTTGTTAATACCTACCCTTCCTAGATTGTCGTTCTTTTGAAAAAGAACGGAAATTGGAAAAAGTTGAATGTCGTATCTTTTCTACTAAAATGGTAATAAACAACCTATAAATGGAAATAAATATGGTAAATAGGAATGCTTATTGGTTGGGTCTAGCGCACTATATGTAATTTCAAGTATGTTTCATTTAATTATCATACTATATATATTGCTCAATATACAAAGTAATTTAAAAAAAAGTTGAAAAATTCCACCCCCATATGGACAATAATCCAGTGGTCATACCACTTTTAAAATTAACCAACCCAACATCGATCCACTATAATCCAACAGCAACGTCAACAACAAATGTGTAGCTCGTACTCCTTCTAATTTATCTACTCAATTAATTATTTTCATCAATTAAACTAACAATTAAAGTATACAATTATTAATTTACTAATTTACAATGAGGGGCAATCATATATTAATTTACTAAAAAAATTAATAATCAATCAATTCGTTTACAAGGGACACTACGCACAAACAAGCACATACACGCACATATACACACATGCGCACACACACACACACACACACACACACACACACACACACACACACACAGCCCCCCACCCCCACCCCTACCCCATCACCCACCCACCCATCCCTGCCCCTCCCCCACCCTGCGCCGACCCCTTCCCCCACCCTACCCCACCCCCTTCCCTACGACACACACACACAAACATCCCCACCCCCTCCCCACCCCCACTACACACACACACATACACACACACACACACAAACAACCCCCCATCCCTGCCCCCTACCCCACACCCCCTTCCCCCACCCTGCCCCCACCACCACCACACACACACACACACAGCCCCACCCTCCCCACCAACCACACACATGCACACACACACACACACGCACATATATATACACACACACACACATATACACACACACACACACATATATATATAAATGGAAGAGAGAGAGAGAGAGAGAGAGAGAGGGAGAGAGGGAGAGTAGCGTAGAGAGAGAGAGAGAGAGAAAAAAGGAGCGAAGAATCGGCGGGGGAAAACAGAAGGGGAAAGGGTTTTTTTACTGGGACATTTGTCACGGACGTGTCATGGTCCTTGACCGTGACAATATTATAAGGATTATCGCGGTCAATGATCGTGACAAGTCCGTGACAAGTATATTTGTCACGGACTTGTCATGGTCAATGACCGTGATAAAAAAACGCGTGTTTTTTGTCACGGTCAATGTCCGTGACAAGGCTAGTAGCTGAAAGGGTGTCAATTTACCCATTTTGGTGTATTGAAAACAAATTCGAGAGCAAACAATTTTACTGCACGCTAGAAGCATGTAATAATTTATGTCCCAACTACTTGACTCCCCAGAAGTGTAGGTTAAATAAAATCATGCCCAAATAATTCCCTAGAAGAGGTGATACATAACGTTCGATAAGAGATTATGAACAAAAGATCCACTTTTGCTAAACCCCATAAGAGGTTATTATCTAATAAAAGACACAATTCCCTTAAGTGACTATAAAGCCCACGAAGTTGGCAAAGGTATCTAATATTACATGAGATCTCTATCTTATATACATATACAAGGAAAAAGTGGGACCGCCAAAGATGATCATCGATGATATACGTATATATGTTCTAGGTACACAAATAATAGGACAATGATGATGCAAATCCACGCATTTTAAATGAATATCGACAAAGAATAAATTGGCCAAAAATGAAAAAATGCCATGATAGAATAAGTAAAGTCTCTAAATATACGTGGTGTATTTGGACCTATAGTAGAAACCCCAAAAGATGTCAATCCTGAAGGTTACAAATGGTTGTTTATAAGAATGTGAAGTATTAAAACTCACTAAAAAGTGCATGATTTATGGCACAAGTTTTCTTGAACAAATCAAAATTGAATATATTTGAATATACGATCCCGTTACGGTCGTAAATACTTTTCAGATATCTGACTAGCTTAGAAATTTTTTGAAATGTATTATATGAGCCTCATAAATATTATTACTTCTTAGATATACAGGATTTAGATAAAGAATACATATAAAAATTCTACATGGATTTTCTTTGACAGAATAAAAGATAAGGAATACGTACTCAAATGTACTAAGACGTTCAATGTACAACAGGCAATCCAGAAGGATATGGGTACAAAGGCCTTAGTAAATATTTTTCTAAGGAAGTGTATGAAAACAATCATATATGCAAATGAGTATTATAAAATATCCTTAAATGGATGTGCTCTTAAAGAACTCAATTGAAATACAAAATATCCAAATAAGGAAGTTAAAAATGAATTATCCGTACCACAAAAAATAAAAGCCAAAGGGTTAAGACAAAATATACGTACCTACAGAATGTTGTCGAGGTCTTCTTTTGGGATGGCCCAAGATTCGGAGGTCAATGTAAATTTTTTTTTTCTATTATAAATTACTCTCAAGGAATGGTTACATAAAAATTTAAAATAAAATAAAAATAATGGATGAGATACCACTACCAAGATATACAAACAAAAGAGTAACTCTACAATTCAACATTTATGAGGCCCACAATAAGAAAACCATCAGATCAGAGAAACCTTATATCCCATGACATTTATTTTCCTTCTTGTTTAACTAACTTCCTAAATAGATTATAAATACAACTTTTATACCCGGAAGTTAGCAATAACCAAACCCATCAGCTCTTTTTTCTTTTTCTTTTCTTGAGAAAAACAATACACATCTCTGCCACTTAAGAAATAAAAGGTAAGTGCTTATTCTTTGGGTTCATGGAATTAAAAAAAAATACTAATAGTCTGGATTTTTTTGTTTTTTGGAAAAAATATTTTTTTTATAAAAATTTTAAACATACATCTTTTCAAAAAGTTTTTTTGACAAATTATATGCATGCCCATTATTTTCACAACTGAAATGAAAAGGATTAATATGATTGAAAATTACGATTTGACCATTCAAACACATTTTAGGCTCATTCAATCTTTGGAGTCCATTAGTTTTCATTATATGGGATTGGGGTACACTAATTTTCATATTAGTTGATTGGGACCAAACTGACGAAAATCGTTAGTTGACCAATCTGACCGTCAGTTGACCCATCTTTCCACTAAAATAATTATTTTACCCCTAAATATATTAATAGACATTCAAATATGTATATCTTAGTATATTTATACATTATATATGATATATTAGAAACTCATTATATTTTGAAAAATAAAAAATGTAATACTGTAAAACTTAAAGAACATTTGGGATTTTTTTTACTATACTGTAATATTCTGATAAAATAAAAATCGTAATAAAAGAAAATAGTATTTACCTTAAAGAATTGCATTTTTAAATTATGTTATATAAAGAGTTTTATATAAAAAATATATAAGAAAAATTAGAATATCACAAATATTAATTTAAAATGGGGGGAGAGATAAACAACCAAATTCAAAATAAACGAAATTTGTCAAAAATGGCACTCAACCACTAGTGAAAATTGTGGCACCTAACCAATATTAAACAATAAAAAATGATACCCAAAATGCAAACAACAATTTTATTATGTTCTAAATAACATAGAGCCGAGCCTGAACCAAAATCTCAAGTCCAGATGAATTTCAGGCCAAGCTTTAACCAAATCTTGCCAAGCCCAAATCGGGCTCGAAGTCCGAACTTTGAATATATAAATAAAAAAATAATTTTATATAACATAACATATTTATATTAACATTGTTTAATTAGGTTTCACTTTTTTATTTCATCTACTACTTTGAAAAAATGTTCATTTGTCATAATCCATTAAATTACAAGAGGTTTTCAATTTTATGATTTAATTGTTAATCTCATTGTGGGCATATGATTTATTAATAGCTCATGTCATAATAGGGCTTTGTTAGTGATTAAATAATGTTATATGTTAAAATTTTAATTGGTTTTTGTAGGTTTTCACTCCTATTTCTCTCGTCTTCTTTTTTAATTTAATACATTTCATAATTATATATTTTATTTTAGAAAATATCAATTAGATTTTAATGTGTGTATTTTCATGATTGAAATACAAAGAAAAAACTAATTCTAACTTTTTTAACAAAAGAAATCGAAATTGGGCCTGCTCGAAATCGGGTCCGAAGTCCGTAATATTTATGAAACGAGTTCGGGCTTATGTGGAAAATTTTAGTTTGAGCAAAGTCGGGCTTGAGCGAGGATAAGATAGTTCGAATCGAACCCAAGCAATCCAAAGCCCGACTCATCTAGTCCGATTCACAACCTTATAAAACAGTTAAAAACATAATATAAGTCTACCCCAAAGTAGTAGCACTTTTTTTATATATCATTGAGCTAAAACCTAAATCAACGTTTTTTTTGTTCAAAAGAGCCTAATAATGGGTTTGATTAGTGCTAGCTTCCGGGTGGAAAGTTGCATTTATAATTTGTGTTTGGGAGCTTGGTGAATACAAGAGAGAGAAGATATTTAAACATCTATCTTTCTCCTCATTGCGGGGCCAAATGAGTTTAACTGTGAAATTATAAAGCCGCGGTGGTTACGGTCTCCAACAACAATTCAAATAGAATCTTTATATATATAAAGTTGTAGGCTTAAACCTCAAGTTGACACGTGGCATTATTAATGAAGATCCTGTATAGGCTCTTCTTTCTAGATTTAGTATTTAAATTTTATGATTATTTCTTGGAAATTGACTCTTCAAATCGTTATCCTTTGTAATCTTGGTAAAATCAAAGGTTTGAAAATCCTAAAGTCCAAAGCAATGTCCTTTTTTTGCTATTTGTTCCTCACGTATTCTTCATGTGATTATAGAGATTGAATGTATGAAGCAATGGTTTTCTAAGCTTGTTCTTGGAGAAGATATGTCAAGACAAAGGAAAGACGTTTGTACTTCTCTTGCTATCTCCAATGCCATTAAAAATCTCTTTGGTTCGTTAATTTTTCAACTTTTCTATAATAAAAACGACTTTAAGTGACCATTTGTTTTTGCGATAAGTCGCTTTTTCTTGATAATAAGGTGTTTTAGCATCGAATGGTTTGTCCTTGCTATAAAATTATTTTGTAACGTATTTTTCCCTCATTATGAAAAATGAATTATAATTTTTTAGGTGAGGAACTGAATTGATCCCAAAAAAGGTCTATTTGCAAGAATTATTGAACACCCCGGTAAAACAGGTGTTCGGAATATTCTAATGTTGTTTTCCCACTTCATTAAATTATAAGTTAAATATGAGTGTGTTTGATTGCAATATTTTTAATGGAAGATTTTAAAACTTTCACTTTTTGAAGTGTTCATTACCATAGCACATTTTCGACATTTTCCATGAAAAATATTTCTTTGAGGGGAAGGTAAGAAAAAAAAATTGTTAAAAAAAACTTTCTTCATTATATTTTCCGCCCCTCCAATAAAACACGTCCTAATTGTGATGAGCTAGTAATTTTTTTATGATGAATTTTCATTATTTGCGACAAAATGTGTCATTAATGACCATAGATGCCTTACCAACATCCGTATTTTAAAGAATTTTTTCTCAAGAAGTCACGCGATCCCGAATTCTTCTCCACCGTGAATGACATCAGATCTGGTTGTTCGGTCATATTCATCGAATTCTAGTGGCTGCTCGATTGAGTGAAGTCAAATTTGTGCAGGTTGTTATTTTGTAAATTCAGTACATATATTGTGTTGTGTGTGTCTTTCACAATTTTTATACTTTCATTGAGTTACTTTTCTTGATTGAGTTCATTAAACTATTTTTATATGTGGATCAAAAAATTATTATCATAGAATTTAAACAACTAAAATATTTGACACACCGAATAAACAATATATGGCATGTTTGATTTGTTAGTTTATAAAAATATTTTATTTAGAAAAATACTCCTGCCATTCAGTTCACTTGCACTTTCCATCTTATATTTATTTTAATCATATGTGTACTTTTCATAAGTTAGGGGTTGATTTTGATTTGAACTTACGTTCTTTTGGAGATTTGACTTATCCATTTGGACTTTAAAATTTTAACGCCCAAACTAGATATTTTTCACATATTTAAAAGTACTTAATTAAATTTTTTTTCAAGTATTTAAACTACTTCAATGATTGAAAATATCTGTTTTCTTTGTTTAGTGATCATAAAACTAAATGAAAATTGAGTTATAATGTATTCTCAAAATTAAAAATATTGATTATATTTATTGAATATCATTCATATGACTTTTTATTATAATTTAAAATCTAATCTCCTTTTACTCGTAGAATATATTGTGTGAAACAAGGGTACAATAATATAATAATACAATTTAGATAAATTCTACCAAGCATCGCGTGACCTGCATACTAATTACTCCAAATAAAATATCCATAAGCCAAACACACGAAACAATAAAAGAAAATGAAAAGCCTTATAACATGACTATATATACCAAAGCAACATGCATGACTAAAGGGAGTCTGAGATCTTATCAAAGTCGTAAAAAAGGCAAGATATTTGACGATAGGCCAAAACAAAAAATAAGGGCAAAGATCACATTATTTACACTTGCAGTACTTTGAATGAGCTTCAAGAAGATTGAATTTCTTTTTTATTTCCTCAACACGAGCATCTCTATTTTTATTGTGCTTTCGACATCAAGTGTGTCATTTCAATCTGTGAATCTTAAGATGTTTTATTATCGTCACCGTTTTTTTGAAAACCTTCATCTATTGCCTTTTTACGTCCACCATAATTATGATATCTCCATAATAGCCTATTTTGTATTGCTCTCATCGTCTTGCTCCAATTGATTTTGGCGTTCTTTATGTTTGATTGCCATTTTTGACCTCTAGTCAAGTCTGACCCTCCAGTGGGAGGGGGATCATTATCCTGAGAAAATAAAACTCAAAGGATTTAGGAATGTGTTGGAATAGAGGATCTGTCGCTAGAAATAGTAGGACATTTAGAAATGGGGACCTTGCTCTTCACTTAAGTAATCAAACCAGTAATATTTTTTGCAAAAGATCACTCAAAGTTGGGTGAAGTAGGGATGTCCAACTTTCAGTGCATTTGGCACACTAGAGTGTAACACCCTACCTAATAAAATACCGAGTGATCAGTCCTATATCAAATTAAACAGGAATCTCATCTGGTTTATTCTTAGCATCACTGTCGTTCATTCATTTATTACTAACCACATAGTGTTTAATTAAGCCGATGCCAAATTTTATCTTTATTAATCTAACCAAACCAAGATGACAAAACAACAACCAATCCAATACGAAAATAAAGCCAAAACATGCCACAAAGTAAGTACAATTATTACATCCCGAATCCAAATCCATTCTAATCATTTATTTTCATAACAATTAAATCATGATCTTCAGTACATTTGAAAAGTAATTCATTTATTAATATTTTCATGCATAATGGACATAATATTGTCCTTGTGCAATAACGAAGTAAACATCAGAGTCGAAATTAGAGATTATACAATACTCTGACTAACTACGATTAAATTTTACAATCATCAAATCCATTCACACTAACTCAATATATACCATGTGTGAGTGTAGTAAAATCCTTCTTGTGACAATAACAAAATCCCCATATTTAAACCCGAGCTCTTTCTAACGATGAACTATCAAAATCACTGATCATACGGTATCCTAGCTAACAGCATACAAACCTGAAATTGTTAAAATATAAACCGTAAGTATTAGGCTTAGCTAGGTACTCCTTCTCTGCAATGGAATAACAATTCTATATCGAATCCGTGGATATAAAATCCAAATAATCCTGCCCATTGGCAATAATAAATCCTGGATCATAAGATCCAAATAATTTTACCCGTTGGCATTAATAAATCCTGGATCATAAGACCCAAATAATTCTGCCCGTTGGCAATAACAAATCTTGGATATTTGAATATCCAAACAAATCCTGAATACCAAAGTATTCAAACCAATCCTGGATAATTTAATATCCGAACAAATCCTGCTCTTAGAGCTATATTCATAACCATCATATCATTTTCATATCTATATGTGAAACAATCAGAAGTACACTCACCTTGACAGTCTAACTGGCTTTTCCCTTGCCTTTATCCGATACTTGTTCAATCATCTCTTCTTCCCTTACTATCATTCTTACAATATTAGTATCATCATAAGAATATTAATAATCTAAATAATAACTTCAACATAACTTAATTCATAAGCATCGTATGATTCAATTCAAATCATATCTTTATAAATGAAGTCCCATCTAGACTCAGGTTATGATATCTAACATATTCAAATTACAGCCAAAACCTATTTTAATTCTTCTTGGTAATCCAATCCTTATCATATTAGGTTTCCAACACAAAAGACAACACATCGTTCCAAGTTTCCTAGAGCAAGATATGCCCATTTCTTTACTACATAGCAAATCTGCCCAATAAGCTCCCCTATCATTCAGTCATCTTCCAAGAATTTTCATAATTTTTATACATCATAACTTTCTATTATATTTCTCCCAATTTTATAAAACATATTGAATAATATAATATTAAAATTTCATAATTTGCAGAGTTCATTTTCTATGTCAAGCAAAACATCAAACATATGGTATGCATATTTACACTTTTGAGGCATATTTCATACCCGAACATCAAATAATCACCCAAGGTTCATTTCTTGGTAACTTGATTTTCGGATATGATATTCATATATGAGTCTATTTTAATCTCCATTTGGAATCTATCAATTCCATTAAGCATACAAAAAGACATGGAAGTTTGAATACACAAGGTTTCTAAATGAAGCAATTTTAAGGGTTGACACATTCAAGTTTGTTTAAACTTGCATCTATCCATAAGTACACATCAAGACATGGAATTTCAGTAAACACTTGATGGCTTCTATAATTTAAATCAGTAATACAAAAAAATAAATAAGATTTATGGATGGAATTACCTTAGGTTTTACATAATTTTCTATGAATTTTTCTTCAATTTCTCCTCACACCTTCTTCCTAAACTTCAAAATTCTCTTTCCTTAGGTTAAAACTCTTCCATGGATGAAATATTCTGAAGGAAGATATTAATTCAAGGGTTATAAGTCAGCATAAGGGCACCCCCACCTTGGTCCAATCAAATTATAACATGTGGCATCTATAAGACAAAATGTCTTTTAAGGCTAAATGACTACTTTACCCCTGTTCGTAAAAAGACGATATCTTCTCACTCGGGTGTCCGTTTGAAGCACCGTTTGTTGTGTTACAAACCTAACTCAAATTTCTACAACTATCTAGTTTATATCTCAAGTCCATTATTATGTCATAAAGGTCAAAACTAAACTTAAACATTAACATTCCTCCCGAAAACTTCAAAATCTCACATTTGTAACTAATTAGATATTTCATGCTTTATGAAGGTAGGATTAGACTAAATACAATGACTTAACATTATATATACTAATAACATATTATCCATATCACATAAGCTAATCATAATTTAAACATAATTTATTATAATTATTTCGAGTTTTCACAATTCTCCCCCTGTTAGGAAATTCCGTCCCCGAAATTGACACACCTTGGTTCTCGGAATCAAATAAATACCAATAAGGCATCTTCATGGTATCCTCACTCTACCATGTAACTTATTCCATGGAATTAATTCTCCACGTAACCTTCACAAGTGGGATCACTTTTGATCTCAATATTTGTTCTTTCCTATCGACGATTGCAATTGGTTCTTCCACATAGCTCAAATCTTCCTTCAACGCAAGAGGTTGTTCCACCAATACATGTGAAGGATACGCTACTTACATCCTCAACATAGAAACATGTAAAACATAATGAATTCGAGCTAACTCCTATGGTAACGCTAACTTGTAGGCAACCATCCCGACTTTTTTAAGAATTTCATAAGGTCCAATGTAGCGTGGACTTAATTTACCTTTCTTTCCAAACCTCATAACTCCTTTCAATGGAGATATCCGAAGAAACACATAATCCCCCTTCTGAAATTCTAAATCTTTTCGTCGCCTATCCGCATAAATTTTCTGTCTGCTTTGAGTCGTTCTCATTCTATCTTGAATAATCTTCACTTTTTCAGTGGTGACTTCAATTAACTCTGGACCCTCTATCTTCCTTTCATCAACTTCACCCTAACATACGGGTGCACGACACCGTCTTCCGTAAAATGCTTCATATGGCACCATACCAATAGTAGATTGAAAACTATTGTTATATGAAAATTCTATCAAAGGCAAATATCTATCCCAATTACCTTTGAAATCAAGCAAACAAGCTCTAAGCATATCTTCTAAAAATTTTATTGTCCTTTCAGACCGCCCATCTGTTTGAGGATGAAAAGTCGTACTAAACTTTAAGTTAGTACCCATAGCATACTTCAAGCTATCCCAAAATCTAGACGTAAAAGTAGGGTCCCTATCTGAAATAATAGATACAGGTTCTCCATACAATCAAATAATCTCGTTAACATACAATCTAGCATATCTATCAACTGTATACGTAGTCTTGACTACTAGAAAATGAGCGGACTTGGTCAATCTGTCCACCACTACCCAAATCGAATCTAACCCCTTTTGAGATCGAGGAATCCCAACCATAACATCCATCGTTACATGATCCCATTTCCATTCTGGTATTGGCAATGTCTGAAGCAGACCAATAGGTTTCTGATGCTCCACTTTCACTTGCTGACATATAAGGCCCCTAACAATAAAATCAACTATTTCCTTCTTCATATTATTCCACCAATAATGCTCTTTTAAATCCCTATACATTTTAGTACTACCAGGATGCATAGTATAAATGGAATTATGAGCCTCATCTAAAATTTCCTCTTTCAATCCACCCACATTAGGCACACATAACCACTGCTTATACAATAAAGCACCATCATTCACAATACAAAAATCTTTAGACTTACCATCTCGGACATCTTGTTGTTTCTTCTCAAGAAAAGGATCTTGACTTTGCAAATCACGAACACGGGTAGCTAACAAAGGCCTCACGCTTACATGAGCAAAGAACTTATCCCCATCTGCTAGCTTCAATTCTACTCCCATCAATCTCAACTCCATGATGTGGGAAAATCTAGCACACTGAATACAGATAACCTGCCCGAAGCCTTTCTACTCAGAGCATCTGCAACTATATTTGCCTTCCCTAGGTGGTAGTGAATTGTACAATCATAATCTTTAATTAACTCCATCCACCGCCTCTGCCTCAAATTCAACTCTTTCTGAGTAAATAAATACTTAAGGCTTTGATGGTCAGTAAAAATTTCACATGACTCACCATATAGATAATAACGCCATAATTTCAAAGCAAAGGCAATAGCAGAAAGTTTCTAATCATGTGTAGGATAATTATGTTCATGTGTACGCAACTGCCTAGAAGCATAAGCAATAACTTTACCATGTTGCAAAAAAACACAACCCAACCCCTGATGTAAATCATCAGTATAAACAACAAAACCATCTCCATCATGTGGAATAGTAAGAACAGGTGCATGTACCAACCTCTTTTTCAACTCATCAAAACTATTTTCGCACTCCGAATTCCATTCAAACTTAACATCTTTCCTGGTTAGTTTAGTCATTGGCAAGGCAATCGAAGAAAATCTCTTAATAAACCTTCTATAATAACCAGCTAAACCCAGAAAACTCCTCACCTCAGTCACATTATTAGGCCTCTCCCATTTTACAATAGCTTTTACCTTTTTAAGATCAACACATATACCATCTCTAGAAATAACATGGCCTAAAATACAACTTGTGATAGCCAAAATTCACACTTGCTAAACTTAGCATACAACTTCTTATCTTTGAACAAATTCAAAATAGTTATGAGATGCTTTTCATGTTCAACCATATCAAGTGAATAAATCAGAATATCATCAATAAAAACTATCACAAATGAATCAACAAAAGGATGCATTACCCGGTTCATAAGATCCATAAATACAGTTGGAGCATTAGTCACCCCAAAAGGAATCACCAGAAATTCAAAATGACCATACCGAGTACGAAAAGTAGTTTTAGAAATATCACTCTCCTTGAGCCTCAACTGATGATAACTCGATCGCAAGTCTATTTTTGAACACTTTATCACCCTGTAAGTGATCAAACAAATCATCTATACGAGGTAAAGGGTACATGTTGTTAATTGTAGCTTTATTCAGTTGCCTATAATCAATACATAAACGCATGGTACCATCTTTCTTCTTCACAAATAAAACTGGTGCACCCCATGGAGATACACTAGGCTGTATGAAACCCCTATCAAGTAAATCCTATAACTGAATCTTGAGTTCTTTTAACTCAGCAGGTTCCATTCTATACAGTGCCATAGAAATAGGGTATGTCCCCAGTGCAAATTCAATACTAAATTCGACTTCTCTTTCTGGAGGTAACCCTGGCAACTCACTAAGAAACACTTCTGGAAAATCTCGTACAATAGGAACATCGACTAATTATAAAGCCCCCTTCCTAGTGTCAAGAACATATGTAATAAAACCCTCACAACCCTGACTCAATAATTTCCTTATCTGAATAGCAGAAATGATGCAACTAGGAACAACTTTCCTTACCCCCATAAATTTAAATTCAGGCTCACCAGGCATATTAAAAATAACTTCCTTATAGAAACAATCCATAGATGCATGATATTTAGATAACCAATCCATTCCCATAATTATATCAAAATCAGAAATATCCAATGTAAGTAGATCTATACTGTATCTCTAACCTCATAGTAAAAACACAATCATGAAAAATATATTCAGCTACAACCATATCCCCCATAGGCATATAAATACCCAACCCCACATCTAAACGAGTACATGGTCTATTCAGGTATACAACAAAAGCATAGTACACACAAGAATGTGTGGAACCAGGATCAATCAAAACATAAGCACTTTTATCAGTAATAGAAAGTTTACTTGTCACCACATTCGGGGTAATATGAGCCTCTTTCATCGTAGAGACTCGTCCACCTGGCTTGGAACTACTAGCTTGTCCTCTGGTCATACTTTTCACTGCACTGCCTGGAGATAACACCCTGCTTACTGCTTCACTAGGTGCTGTCAGAGTATCTGCTAACTGTGGATAATTCTTCTTAATATGCCCCACTTGATGAAAATGTTAACATTCCAATTCCTTAAGCTTAGGACACTCAGATTTATAATGCCCTTCCTCTTTACAAAAGAAACATGTAACACCTCCTATTGGGGCCTCACCTCTCCCTGACTTTCTAACTGAACCAAAAGATCCTCCACCCCTGGTATCTCTACTAAATCTCCCGTGACCTCTACCACTATCTCCACCACCTCTCTGAAATTTATGAGGTTCCATCTTAACACTTCTACCCTCACCTCCCTTAGACTGAGATGCGTCGAATCTACTTTTCTTAAAACTCTCTCTAGTCGCCACCCCTTGGTTTATTTGCCTTTCTGCTATCGTCGCTTTGTTTACCAGAGAAGCATAATCTTCTGACTCATAAGTGGCCACTTTATTTTGAATTGTCCAAATCAGTCCATCTTGAAACTAACTACATTTATCTTCTTCATCCTTCACATACTTAGTAGGAAATCTAGACAAAGCAGTAAATTTAGCCTCATACTCCTACACAGGCATTTTCCTTTGGGTCAAATTTATAAATTCCCTCACCTTTTACCTCCAATAAACTTTAGGGAAATACTTAACATACAAAGCTTTAATAAATTAAGCCCAAGTAATAACATCATTACCTTCCATCCTGGGCACAAATGGTTGCTGACTTCCCACCAATATTTGGCCTCCCCTTTCAGCTTAAACACTACTAGATTCACTTTTTGGTTATCTGGAACCTTCATAATTACAAAGATAGTTTCTAGATCCCTGACCCACATCTTAGCTTCTGTAGGTTCAACGGACCCTGAATATTCTGGAGGATTCAGCTTCAAAAACTTCTCATGCATGGAATCTTTCATTTCCATCCTTGCCTCTTTCTCAATTCTGGCCACAGTCTTTGATTCTAGATATTTTGTCTGTTGCTCTTCCATTAATGCCATATTTCTTTCATGTTATTCTGCCATCATTAGTATTGTCTGTGCCATTATTTGCATCTCTGTAGGCTTCTCTTGCTCTCTAGCCCTTCCAGTAACACTCTGCTCTACTTCAGTATTGTCTGTACGAGAAGCTACTCCCTCTTCTCTATATTGTCCATTCCCAGGTTTTATCCAGAATTATCTGTAATACAACAAAGTTCTAACAACCAATATAAACAGTTTATAATACTAAACTATTGGTTAATACAAAAAAATATTCATAAATATCAAGTCAACTCAATGACTGCCATCTAATCGTCACACACGTCCAGAATTAATAACCTAGACGCTCTGATACCACTAATTATCACACCCCGAATCCAAATCCATTCTAATCATTTATTTTCATAACAATTAAATAATGATCTTCAGTCCATTTGAAAAAAAATTCATTTATTAATATTTTCATGCATAATGTACATAATATTGTCCTTGTGCAATAACGAACTCAACATCAGAGTAAAAATTAGAGATTATACAATACTGTGACTAACTACGATTAAATTTTACAATCATCAAATCCATTCACACTAACTCAATATATACCATGTGTGAGTGTAGTAAAATCCTTCTTGTGACAATAACAAAATCTCCATATTTGAACCCAAGCTCTTTCTAACGGTGCAACTCTCAAAATCACCGATCATACGGTATCCTAGCTAGCAGCATACAAACCTGAAATTGTTAAAATATAAACCGTAAGTATTAAGATTAGCTAGGTACTCCTTCTCCGCAATGGAATAGAAATTCTATATCAAATCTGTGGATATAAAATCCAAACAATCCTGCCCATTGGCAATAATAAATCCTGGATCATAAGACCCAAATAATTCTGGCCGTTGGCAATAACAAATCTTGGATATTTGAATATCCAAAAAAATCCTGAATACCAAAGTATTCAAACCAATCCTGGATAATTTAATATTGGAACAAATCCTTCTCTTAGAGCTATATTCATAACCATCATATCATTTTCATATCTATATGTGAAACAATCAGAAGTACACTCACCTTGACAGTTTAACTAGCTTTTCGTTTGCCTTTATCCGGTACTTGTTCAATGAGCTCTTCTTCCCTTCCTATTATTATTAAAATATTAGTATCATCATAAGAATATTAATAATCTAAAGAATAACTTCAACATAACTCAATTCATAAGCATCGTATGATTCAATTCATATCATTTATTATTAATGAAGTCCCATCTAGACTCAGGTTATGATATCTAACATATTCAAATTACAGCACAAACCTATTTTAATTCTTATTGGTAATCCAATCCTTAAAATATTAGGTGTCCAACACAAAAGACGACACATCATTCCAAGTTTCCTAGAGCAAGATATGCCCATTTCTTTACTACATAGTAAATCTTCCCTATAGGTTCCTCTATCATTCAGTCATCTTCCAAGAATTTTCATAATTTTTATATATCATAACTTTCTATTATATTTATCCCAATTTTATAAAACATATTGAATAATATAATATTAAATTTTCATAATTTTCAGAGTTCATTTTCTATGTCAAGCAAAACATCAAACATATGGTATGCATATTTCCACTTTTGGGGCAGATTTCATACCCAAACTTCAAATCATCACCCAAGGTTCATTTCTTGGTATTTTTACTTGATTTTCGGATATGATATACATATATGAGTTTATTTTAGTATCCATTTGGAATCCATCAATTCCAGTAAGCATACAAAAAGATATGGAAGTTTGAATAGACAAGGTTTCTAAATGAAACAATTTTAAGAGTTTACACATTCAAGTTTGTTTAAACTTGCATCTATCCATAAGTACACATCAAGACATGGAATTTCAGTAAACACATGATGTCTTATATCATTTAAATCATTAACACAAAAAAATAAACAAGATTTATGGATGGAATTACCTTAGGGGCTTTTACGTAATTTTCTATGAATTTTTCTTCAATTTCTCCTCACACCTTCTTCCTAAACTTCAAAATTCTCTTTCCTTAGGTTAAAACTCTTCCATGGTTGAAATGTGCTTAAGGAAGATCTTAATTCAAGGGTTATAAGTCTTCATAAGGGAACCCCCCCCCCCCCTTGGTCCAATCAAATTATAACATGTGGCATCTATAAGACAAAATGTCTTTTAAGGGTAAATGACTACTTTACCCCTGTTCGTAAAAAGACGATATCTTCTCACTCGGGTGTCCGTTTGAAGCACCGTTTGTTGTATTACAAACCTAACTCAAGTTTCTACAACTATCTAGTTTATACATCAAGTCCATTGTTATGTCATAAAGGTCAAAACTAATCTTAAACATTAACATTCCTCCCGAAAACTTCATAATCTCACATTTGTAACTAATTCGATATTTCATGCTTTATGAAGGTAGGATTAGACTAAATAAAATGACTTAACATTATATATCCTAATAACATACTATCCATATCACATAATCTAATCATAATTTAAACATAATTTATTATAAGTATATTCGAGTTGTCGCAACAATAGTGTGTCGAACAACGTCGACTACAAGCCATTTATAAATGCGAATATAAAAGAGTGCAAGTACATGGAAAATCAAAGTATAGAGATACAAGTTCCAAAAGTACAACTGAAAGGATCCCTATCTAAGATAGAGTGAGATAAGTGACTACATCAAAGAAACCACAGGAATCCACAATGCTGCAGCCACATATCCTGTAAGATGGTATCATGCTGGGCGCCCTTGTGGGAAGAGACCTAAAAGGTTTTTGAAAATATTTTATAGCAAGGGTTAGAACCCAAATCATTTGAAAATATTTAGCAAGTGAATTTAAATGCAAGTAGTAAATATGTAATGCTCTTCATATTTAAATTAGTTCCGCACACTCCCTTGAGTACACCTCATCCCTTATTAATTTGCACGCCTACCGTAACTGTACTTAACCCATCTAGCTAACTACCCCGTAACTAGTCTCATTACGAAGATCTCTCAACTTCTCACTATTCCAACCTAAGAGAATTTTGTACACAAGTTATAAGTTATTAATCTCCTTGACTTAATCGAATAATTTCTCATTTAATACCATATAGGAATCTCACGAGTTATACTAATTACGGTTCACAACATATATATACAAGTTATAAGTTACTATATGCACTGACTTGTACAAACCATCATTTCTCATTTGATACCATATAAGATTATCATAGGTTATATCGTATATACATTTCGCACCATGAATATTTATAGAATACCCGTATATAAATCCACTCCATATATATACATATAATCATATCACAACATTCACACACAAGTCGTAGATCCACAATCATCCTCCCGAGTAAGCACTCATCGGGAAGTCTCTAAGTTCTATCATTGCCGAGTATTCTCATCCACCCGGAAACCCTGACATGGCTAGTCACCCGAGTCAGAAAATAATAATTCACAAACTTAATGGAGGCAGCCATAGTTTCCCCTAGAGTGAAACCAAATTATACTCAAAACGTCTCAAAACTTCATTCGAACGCTATGACCTGGGGACTATAATCGCCTTGCTCCTCAAGTCGGGGGATTCACCCACATCGCGCAACCTCCCATGATAGCCTTAGAGTGGGTATGTTACCTCATAAATATTATCCACACCAATATTTATAAATCATATATATACTACACATCACTGCATATATATGTGTGTGTATATATAAATGTGTATATATATATATATATAATAATAATATCCAGGCTACCGGTGCACTATGCCCATACCCAAGCCTAAAACAATCAAGTCCATGGCCCGACTTTATTCCAATTAATTACATACTAAATGATTTATTATTATTATTATTATTATTATATACACATTTAGTTTCTTTATCTTAATGTAACCCCTTTTCAAGTATAAGGGGACTCCCTGTCCCTTGGCCCGAAATTAAGTGGTTCTAATTTACCCTTTAATTAACAACAACCAAGTTTGATTACTTTAAACAACAAGACTATAATATGCCCAAATATAAACCTTCATCTCCAATATCATGAAATTTAGCCAAATAAATGCCAATGTTAAGTATTCCTAATTTAACCCTGATTCAATATTAAATATCAACATTTCAGTTAGGGCAGAAACTATAAATTTCTAACATAGAAGGTCTGAATCAGGGGATCTCAGGATTTCGATAGTCATCAGGGGTCATTCGAACAAAGATTACTGTCGTTCGAATTACAGTGGATCTCGTTCGAACGAAATCATCATGTCGTTCAAACGACCATGATAATTCATCCTTTTTCTTGCTTCTGCATAAACCAAGTCCTCTATTGATGAATTTAAAACCCCTGTTTTGAACAGGTTTTTGCAGAAATGTTCCCCAAGTTCATCCTAAGTCCCATTATCCATTACAACAATTCTAGCCCTAATAATCTCACAAATTTTCACATCCTCGATCATTAAATGCATTATTTATCAAATCATCTGCATATTTATAATCCTTATAAAGAGAAAACCCCAATTAAGGCAAGAACTAACCCTAGCATTCAATTTAATTACACCTCTTTTGATATGAATAGCTAAATACAATTTAAGATTCAAAATTTAAACCACTTGCCTTAACCAAGATGATCAAGGGCTTTGAAAGATGAAGTTGGATTGCAATTGCCTCTACAAGATCCCAAAATTCACTTTTCTTTTGGATCTTCCTTTATTCTCTCCCTTTAGTGTTCTATTATGACTTAATGATGCCTAATCCCTTACACGTCTTAGGGTAAAAATACTATTCACATTTTGGGGGTATGGGCCCCAATTAAAATAGCACAAACTCTCTTTATTAAGTTCACACATGTGTAATTGGACCCTAATACCCAATATATATATGTGTACCCACTTCTTTTGGACTAATTCGACCCTACCGGACTCAACCGTACGCTCAAAATTGACATTCGAGTTATTTTATAACATTTTCCAATTTAAAACCTCAAAGTGAGACACAAGGCAATCTAAATAAATACATCCTCAATTTACCGAATTATTAAATTCCTCAAATTTAAAATTTTTGTAAATGAAATAAATTCTTTTTCTCCCAAAATATTATTCAACCAAATGTCCTTTAATTTACGGGGTGTTACATAGAGTCATGGGCATGGCTTAGGATCTCCACAATTTGGGACAGAGGCACAATAGTTTTGGGAGGATTACCACATTATGCAAAGCAAAGGAAGGAATATTAGCCATCATCCCACAACTTGTGGTAGGTCTGTAAGGAGTGGAAGATGGCGCCAAAGTAGGAGATAAAGTCTCCTTAGACTTAGACCCATGTGACAAGCACATCAGCAGTACGACCTGCTAACTCACCCACGCTGCCAACCTTAGGATCAATGTAATGCCATATTTCCATAGTCATTGACTACTAACACTGACAGGAGGGAGCAGGTTTACAAAGGGTCGAGCCTGCAATATTAGAGTATGGAGCCCCATATTTATACCTTCGACCTCCAAATGGGTATCATGCGCAGAAGACAAAGTTTTAGAAAAATCCTCCCGCCTGTTCACATGATAAATGTTTGATGCTTTTTCTGCTAAGAAAAACACTCTTCGCACCAATTTTAACCGAAATTGTTTTTGATCCTCAAGAAGTAAATAAGAGTGCAATAGATGATTCTCAAATAAGTCACGATGGGATCATTAAATGAGGGATGCTAATACAGGGTTTCTTACCCGTTGCATAACTTCCATTCTACCTAATATGTTAAACTTGCTTTTCTCAAACTTCTTTTCATCTTTTGAATATTTTTCAAACTTGAGATTTTTTTTTAAAGATTTCTAAAATATGACCATATCATTATAATCAATGTCAGACTCGATGTTTCCTCCTTTCCAACTTTCAACGTAATGCCCTATTCTTTCTTCATCCTTTTGGAGGAAAACATATTGAGCTCATAAGTTTGAAGATCACCTATACTCTCTTCGTGTTTCGTAGAGTCTAAACTACTTAAATAATTCAAAACTATCACTTTTGAATTAAATCTTGTAAATAATGACCTTAAGATTTTCTTCACTACACGAGATTGAGGTGTACTCTCTCCTAAGTTAAAAGAGGAGTTCACAATATTAGAAAATCTAGTTTAGAACTCACCAAATGATTCACTCTCCTCTGTCCTAATGATTTCAAACTGAGTAGTGAGGCTTTGGACTTTGAAGCCTTGACAACACTAGTTCCCTTAAGTTTTAGTTAGAGTATATCCCAAGTTTCTTTGGATATCTCACACGTCATGATATGACAGAACTCCTCTGGTGTGACCTCACAAAATAAAGAATGTAAACCACGTGAATTATAATTAGACAATTAGTGCTCATCCTCACTCTAAATTTCTACTGGTTTAGGGACATGAAGTTCCTCTACTAAAATTGTAGGTAGGGACCACCCCTTAATAACCACTAACCAAGCCCTCTCATTTATAGCCCTACGTGCTAATTTCATACGTGCTTTTCATTACGTTTAATTAGTCCCATCAAACATTGGTGGCCTAGAAATCCAATCACCCTCCATATAAAACCCGCTCGAATTCATGCATGAACACGGATCTAATAGAAAAACTTCGTGTTCCCTCTTTGATACCACATGAAAGTCCTATAGGGTTATAATATATGGAGAAGGATATAAAAACAAGCAAACCACTATATTTGAATTTTCTCGAAGTTGAGCTCAATTAAACAAAATAACTCATTTAAAATTATCACCAATTAAACACAGTATTGCGTTATGCGATTTACCAAATTTTATGTTGTCCTAAAACATGTATCTAGTTGAGAACAAAAATACAATAAAATAACAAACCACAATATGTCGATGTACAACGAAAATCCACAACAAAAAAAACCTCGGATGGCCCAACCACGAAAATTCACTATGTGTGGATTTATAAAGGACATAAAAATAGACTTACACAGTGACTCGACACCCTCGTAATCCTTGACGTGTTCCTTCAACCTCTGCACGACGACAGGCATAAGTCAACCCGTGCAACTTCCACAACGTGTGACTCCACACATGCCTTGGTATCCACCAATAAGGCTCAGCAACTATCTACGGATTGGAACACAAAATCCACCGCTTCTTCACCGTAATACCACAACACGGAGTCCAACATTCATAACTAAGAAACACGGAGTCCAACGTACAAAACAATTCTCAAAAAGATGATGGGAATAAACCTCAATGATGACAAACTAGATCTCAAAACATATATATAATAAAACTTGGATCTAAAATTGTTTGGGTGTAAACTAGGGTTTGGGTTTGAAAAACTTGATCTCGTATAATCACATAAATACGAAGAGTTTAGTAACTCAGAAAGCATAAAAATTCTCAAAGAAAACTTCTACTCCGCAAACCTATATATACTAGGTTTTCAAAAAACGAGATAAGGATGGAAAAGATAATGAAAATATCAACTTTGAAAAACATGTCAGTTCGTTCGAACGAATTCAGAAGGCTAATTTGAATGAACTACCAAATCTCGTTCGAAACAATCTTCTAACGACACATCCAATGAAAAAATAGTGTTTTCTGAAAATAGTTTATTTCAAGTTTTGTTGGATCATTGGTTCTAACGAGCTTTAATATTTAATTTGAACACCATGGTTGATGTCACTATAACGAGTTGGATTTTTTCTATAAAGAAGTTTTAGAACAGTTTAAAAACATTTTAGAAAACAACACCCAAAACTCTATATCCAAGGATCAAAAGTATATGCATTCATATGTGAGAGATCCTCCGAATATGAAGATGAAACGTGGCACAAAACAAGACACGATGAATATATAACTTCTAACTTGGCTGCTACATCTTCAAACAAACACGCCATAGGCTTGAAAGGTCAATATATTCAAGTCCTAACCTATGTCTCAAAGGTTTTGTCCAAATAAGGAATAAAGCCAAAATACATGTAAATTGACTCTATTGAAAATTTGTTCCCACCTGATGATAATACATCTGATATAGTCTGAGGAAATATTTGAAAATCTCCTCTTACTTTGATACCTAGTATTCAGAAAAATGTTTTTCTCTCCTTTAGTTGAATTACATTTTTTTCTCAAATAATTTTTCTCCCCCTTTGGCATTATCGAAAAGGGTGGGGGGTTTCAAAATTATATGCTCTAATGTTTAAAGAAATGGGTATCCTTATGGTGTGAAAGTGTACTAGCTTTAATGATGGTTATTATGACATACACGGGAGTTGATAATGGATGAACAATTAGTGATGCACATGCCTAGCTTATGTGATATGGCTAAAAGTTTATGTTTAAGAAAAGGCCTTATTGAAATCTTCTATTTCGGTGAGGCAATGGTTTATTTGAAAAAATTTACTCCAATGGTTCAAGAAGTAAATTATTAGTTTTAGAGAAATCATATCTTTAGAAAGAGTTTTGGTAATGGATGAAAAATTAGTTATGCACATGCCTAGCTTATGTGGGATGGTGTAAAGTTTATGTTTGAGAAAAGGCTTTATTGAAATCTTTTATTTCGGTGAGGTAATGGTTTATTTGAAAATATTTACTCCTATAGTTCAAGAAGTAAATTATTAGTTTTAGAGAAATCCTATCTTTAGAAAGAGTTTTGGTAATGTTGCATGAAATTAATGATTTAGAGAAATCATAGTTGCATTATCACATAAAATTGGAATTTTTGGTAAGGAAATATTTGAAAATCTATTTGGTGAGTATTATGGTATGTGAATTCCAACTTTTTGATAGATCTTGGTGGGTTTAATTATTTTAACGACATTTTCTTCTGCGTGTGAGTTCTTAGTTGGTTTTATAAAAAGGGTTTCTATGTGCTTATCAACGAACAACTCAAAAGTGTGTGCAATTTTACTTTTTGTTTTACTTGTAGGATATCATGAGAGTGTTTTACAAAAATATTTCTTTAAAATGTGGTCGTGTTTACTCTTGAGAACACTTCATCAATGTGTTAATTTTCTTTTTCAAAAAAATCTTAGTATGTGGAGATTTTCAAAAAGTTTTTTTGTTTCATAATAAGGCGAGTGTAATTCATATCGCAAGATGTGTGAGAGTAAATCAATGTGTGTTTTGTAATTTATATGTGTGTGCACATAAAAATTTATTTTCGGTACCCAACCTTAATATGATTTCCTTTTTCATCCGCCTATTGCAAAAGGATTGCCTAATATGGTGATAACTTCACTTGACTATGTAGTTGCCTCACTTGGTTTATATGTACACCATTTCCATCTCCTCATTAATCCTCAATATTAGCCCTGTCAACGGGCCGGGTCGGGTCGTGTACGGGTTACGAGTTATGGGTTACAGGTCAAAACATGATTAACCCATACATGACCCATTAAGACTAACGAGTCTAATGACAATACCCAAACATGACTCATTAATATTAACGAGTACATGACCCGAACCGTTAGCATCCGTTGATATTAATGAATCAGTTTGGGTCTAAACGGGTAACGGGTAACGGGTTGGGTGACCCTATAGTACCCGTTAGTCTTCAATAGTTTAAAAATAATGGGTTTTAATTCTAATTCTTATTGGGTATAGGTTGGGTGACCCTATAGTACCCGTTATCCTTAAATGATTTATAAATAATGGGTTTTAGTGGTTATTCCTATTGGGTACGGGTTGGGTGACCCTATAGTACCCATTAGTGTTAACGAGTATTAATGAGTAGAAATGGGTTAAAATGGGTATAAGTAAATTTTCAAACCCGAACCGTTATTGTTAACGGGTCTACCGTGTTAACCCATTAATGACCGAAACCCAATAAAGGTAAACCCATTAACTTATAATTTCGTGTCGTGTCGTGTCGTGTTAACGGGTTATCGTGTTTTTTGACAGGTCTACTCAATATCCCTATTTTCACATATACACTTGAAATATTTTCATTAGTATCGTAAATGTGTGTAGGGTCAATAATATCATCCATGCTCTTTTAATATCGCAATGTTAGTTATAAGTTATACATCAAGTAACAAGATTCTCACAAATCTATGACTTAATATAGGTGTATTCTGACAACCTAATAGGATTGCCATTACAAGTACTTTCTCGTAAGTATTGTAACATCTAATACATCATATATATATAGGAATTCTATATTTTCATCGATTCAATTAATAATCAAGGTCTTATAGCAATGGGACTCCCATCAAAATTCAATAAGCATGTATATCATCTAAGCTCAATATTATGAAACAATGATGGAATTGCCATCTATCTTAGGTGAAAATGTATGCTCATTTTACGAATGTTTCTATATAAAAAGTTATTGCCTTCTAATGGGTAGGATTTCTACCAAAATATTATATGGATGGGAATGTCATTCGATATTTACTGAGGTGAGAGTGCCACATTTATCACATGAGTGGCATTGCCACTCATTTTTCATAATGATGGGAATGCCGTCAAGTTTTAGGTTATGTGAGAACATTTGAAGTATGACTTGATTGTAGATTCGATTTCTAACAACTTTTGAGGTTTCAAGAGAAGATATTCACTTATGTATTTTCTCTAGCATGTGATTTTAAGTCTCTAGTGAGACTTTCTTAAACATGGTATATTATTACCATGATAATCACGTAAGGATATTGGAGTGCATTTTTTAGAAAATGAGAAAATAGGTGTGAGTATGATTTTACAAATGTAACATTTATTTCTCGAGGGATATATTATATCAAGTACATTACTATGACTTCTAATAATTTCTAGGCATCGATCGGTGCAGTAGAGTGTAACCATATTAATTCACGAGTCATATATCAATAATGGAATTGTTTGTTCAAATGTACTAGTGAGGAACATAAAATACCCGTGTAGCATATGTTAAGTATATTTCAATAATGAGTTCAAACAAATGGGCTTGTATCATAACACCGAATATTTAGATTTGAAGCGTGAGTCAATATATCTAGGGATAAATCAAAGGATCATAAATGGTTAGGTGTGTAAAGACTTTTCTCAAACATTTGAGTGTACATTTTCAAAATAATTATTTATAAAACTTCCAAGGTTACTTTTCCAAAAGTTTATCATTTTAGTTTTTTTATCACTTTTTCAATGTGTACAAGGGTAAATGGGTATTTAATATTTTTATGAAATTCCAAAGTTATTTAAAAAAAATATCTCATAATATTTCATAATTTGTGCCACTATCAATCTCTTTAACAAATTGATTTTCCTTTTTTAAACCATGTTTTGGTTTTCAATATTTCATCCTGTTGTATTTTCTTTACCAACAAATCAATTATGAGGATAACTTATGGTATAAGGATTCACGAATTCCAAGTTTGTTTTACTCACCTATTTGGGATTTATTTTCTGGGAGCTATATAGATTTTTATCTTTAAGGTACTATGACTTCAATGTGTATGGTGACGATGTGATAAATTTTTCAAAAACCTCATTGATTGTGATTTTTCCTAATGAGTGGGCATTCACTGAGTGCACTAGTATAAGTGTGAATTTTTAACAATCAAATTTAACTGCAAAGTGGGGGATATGATATGGGGACATATATGTTCAAATTGTGTTTTAAGTTGTATAAGTTATATTGTGATCACTAGTCCTTTCAAAGGTGTAAATAGTATGTGTGAGATATAATCAAGGTTAACAATAATCATGACAGTACAAGGGAAGCATATTTCAATATGAAATTTAATTTGAATAGACTTTTTCAGTAATAATTTTAAAAACTTGTTTATACCCAAATAATATTTCAAGGCCTATTTTACTTCTCAATGGTACTTTATTTCTTAAGTACAACCTTTTCACAAAAACTTTTTCAAAGATAAGATCCTTCATATTCCTCTTGTGCACATTAATAGTTCAAAACTTGTATTTCTTCAAACAACATCCATCGTCTAGAAAATATCATTTTTCAAAATTCCCATCTTTTGGTTGTGATCTTGAAACTCGAAATATACCTTTTTCAGAAGAGTATCTATGAGAAATGATCTGATACCAATAGTTGGCCCAAAAATTATCCTATGAGGGGGTGAATTGGGATAATGATATTTGGTCGACTTTTTGCAAATTAAAATTTCTTTCTTTTCATTGTCATTTTATAAATTGTAACTTAATAAAAATAATTTCTTAGTTTGTTGATAAAATGACTACTCTATTGCTGTCTTGCATCCACAAACATTCATATTCACATTCAAGCAATATAAGTATTAAGCATATTGAAGTAAATGATTAATATAAATATAGTAAGGGAGGATATAAGATTTATAGGAACTTTGCAAACCAAGGTTTTAACGTGGTTCAGCCCTACCTACTCAAATGACTTGACTACCCACAAAAATGGTGCTACCATCCGTGAAGATACAATGAAGTTTCATCTCGGTCAATACTATAGGATTTGTAGCTAAAGCGTAAAGAAAGTGCTTTAATAAAAAAAAAGTTAAATGGCTTTGCTTTCTTTTTCTTGAATAGTAAACAAACAAGTAATCCCATTTTAGTGGCGTTAACACCATGTATTTTTTTCAAGTGGGTTTTGGTTATGGATCAACATCTTAGGAGATTTGGGTTTTAATATCTAGTCATACATTTTATTTTGAGGTAGCATTGTTCAAGAGAAATTATGGGTTTAAATCACTTTGAATCACAAGTGGGTTTTATAAATATGGTTCACATGGGTTTGCTACTTAATACTGTAGAGGGGGTTTGAAAGTAATCCAGAGATTAGGGATAATTCCCTAATTAGCAACATTGTTTGAGATTAAGCAATCGAGGCAGCTCAAGCGTGGCAACTCAACGAGGCAGCTTAGCGTGGCAACTCATACTTTAGCTTGTTGTACTAGTCATATTGTATTTCTGTTTATATTGACTGTAAGCTATAATGGTTGTAATGATGTAACGAGAATAATAACAAGTTTTAAGTATGAGGTCAAACGGTACTCGTGAGAGACCAGGCTTGGCAGGGCCTGGGAGAGCTTTCATGCTCTATCAAATGACCTCACCGTGGGAACTTTAGAGGAACTTGGTTTGGAGGATTGAGAAGTGAGGCACCGTTGGGGATTGTCCTGACCATCTTAGATACACCTGGTAAAATACCGAAGGTCCCTAACTGTGGAACCTCGAGGGGAGCAGCTTGGAGTTCCATCGGGCGTTGAGCTATGAACCAAACAGCCCTCTACTTAATGTTACATCTACTGTAGGTGATGTAACTAGCCAGCAAAACAAGGTCAGACCTGCACTTGAGTAAACCACCGTGGTATTTCGGGCTGTCAGGCAGTTGGTGAGCCACCTCTGCGACAACAGCCCCCTGACACACAATGGTTAGGTAAAAGGCATGTCTTGGCATTTAATGTTTATGACGTGGAGACAACTAGTGCATCAGGCATTTAATGTTGTGACATATAGCATGAGGGAAGTCTTTCATAGTCTTTAATGACTTAGTCACCTTGGGGGTGGTGTGGGGGGCTATTTAAGGACCCCAACCACCTTTGAGGAGAGGATGATCTTTTGAGAGTTCAGGAGTTATTTCTAGAGATAGTACACATCAGAGAGAGTTATTGCAAAAAACCAGAGGGTTTACCCACTCACCATTATTATTTATTACGAAGCTTTTAATACTTGGCAGAGATTCTTGAGGGTGTTGGGTGTGTTTCTACCTGCCTACCAAGGTGTATCTAGGTTTCTTACTTCTCTCTCCCTCTAGCTAAGTTACTTGTAAGTTTCTTTACTACTTTCCTAAGTTATACACGAGAGATTTGTGAGTTTAAACTAAGCTTCATCTTCATTAGGCTTGTGTTGGCACATTCTGTCACTAATCATAGGTTTTAACTAATTAACTTATCATCACCATACTTCAAAAGGGTTACACCTCCATTTATAATCTAAAGTACCCTCTTACAAAAACTAATCTTGTAAAGTTGAACTTTCTCTCTCTAGAAATGAATCATTTATAATACTATCATGAACTTGGGTTGAATGGGTTTGGGGTGAGGAACTTGGATAACGTGGGTTTACTTTAGAACTCAAAGGGTTTGGTTTGGAGCATGAATACAATGGGTTTGGGGTTTGAAGCTTTACTTTAATGGAGCTTTGCTTAGAATAAATATTTGGGTTTCAATCTCACATAGATGAAAAAGGGTGTATGAAAGTAGGAAGACTTAAGATTTGGGTTGAAGTTTGTTGATTTGAGATGAAGGTTTTAATATATATTTATAATGTTAAAGGCAACAAAAATTTGGTAATGTGGTTTGTATTCCGATTGGAAGCGATTAGGATAATAGGATAAATTTGGAGGAGTTTACCAAAGTACAAAGGTGATTGCTCGAACTTTTAGTCCACTAAAACTCCCTTAGTTGGCTTGTTTCAAAGGTTTAGCTGGCTGAAAAATAGTTTTGTTGGTTAAACTATTTTCTGTGACTTTTAGTCGATTAAACCTTAAGTTTAGTTGACTCAACCTTTCAAGATTTAGTCTAAATATTGTTTTGTTTGTGTCGAATCTTTGAGCAAGGTTTAGGGTAATTTAGGGTGGGTTTAGGTGAGTGAGTTTTGAGTTTACACATGTTAAAACATATTAATTTACTTTTATAAAATGTTTCCTAAAGTGCAACAAAAATAAAGTAATATACATTAGGACTTTTGAACATTCTCTTGACTTGCTTCGGCATAAAATGTGGGCTTGGGATGTGTATGGCTGATCTTTTAATTCTCTTGGTTTATGTGATGTGATGATGTTTGTATGATTTGATAGTTTAACTTCTCCCGATTAGATGTTTTCTTTATGATGTGATGATGGTCTTGCTTGTATGCTTATATGTATAGCTTGATGTTGATCTTGTATTGATTGGGATCTTCATTTTATTGCTTGCGCATATTGGTATAATTGCATGGTTGGCACGATCCTAGTAATATATCTCATAATGTATGGAGTTCTTGTTTTAATCTCACGTATATTAGAGAGAATATAGTGAAGTTATAATCTTATATCAATTGTTTTGTCATCATATAAATTCTTTTTTATTGAAACTCATTTGGTTTCACATTGTGCATTGTGGTTCTGAGGCCCGGTCTTTTAATTTCCAGGATAGTGATGAGAAGAAGAAGAAGAAAAAGAAAAAGAAGAATGAGAGAGTGTGCTTTATGTAGTTGAAAAAGGCCAACTTGAAGTTATAAGCGTATATGATGGAATGTGCCATAGGAAATGATGATGATAAATTTATATATGATTTGAGGGAACGTGAGAAGACTCTTAAGGAGAATATCGAGTATGTTTAGGGTAAAAGAAATGACCTTCGTGGTTTGATGGAGAATTTAAAAAAAAGAGTCCTTTATGTTTGAAGAGTCTAGCATTTACTTGATTCTCGGATTGAAGAGTTAGAAAGAAGATTAAGAGACTTGAATCATGTCAAATTTGATTTGGAATCTAAGTCAAAGAAACTAAATAAGATTTTAGGCACCATCCAAATCAAAATGGAAATTTTGGAATTGTCTTAGATTCCTCGTTGTTTCCGCTACTAAAGCCAAGAATTACATTTTGAAATAATCAATCATTGCTAGAGACGTTAGAAAAGGTCAATCCAAAGGTAACATTCCTCATGTCTACACTTGCACACATTGTGGTAGGAAAGGTCAACTTAGGCAACTCTGTTATAATCTTATAAAATGTACTAGGAAGTCTAATATATCACACCCCTCTTAATTCTGTCATCGACCGCCTCCAAAACTATATCCAGCGTGAACTAAATAAAATATCATTCTCAGAATGTGACAAATTTGAGACATATAAAATTTATTCCACGAGATAATAATTAAATCAATCCCAATAAATAATAACCATCTATGCAATATAAAATCCATCACCATACTAATCTCCTTATAAATCTAATCTCTAATAATTATTAAACCGAGTACAAGAAATCCAACTATAATATCCTAAAAAAACTGTACAATTGTGGAACCGATTTACCCACCAAATCCACAAACTGAGTCTCAATCCAAATGCGAAGGAAAGGAAACTAAATTAATACTTGAAAAGGTTAGTCAACGCACTGGGTCAGAGCCCCGAGCATGAATACACACTACTCCCTTCAATTAGGGTCCATGAACCCAGACAAAAGTATTATACATGATAAATATCACAATAGAATATTTTAAATTAAACGAGATAATTAATAACGATGCGAGTAAATAAACAACATATGCTAGAAATTCTCATATATGCCATCCTCTAAGTCTAATTACCCTTTAATTTAACTTAATTTAAGTTAATCCAATTATTAATTTCCTCCATTAGTAATATCATGTGTGGGACTCCCACTTAAATCTTTATCTCATTTTATTTGTTTGGTTGCGGTACTCGCGCTATTCTACACCACACATATTCTCCTTGCCATATCCAGTCGATACGTTAAACTATCAACCCTGCAATTATGTACGTGGTTCCACGCACGACACGTCTTCATAGCCAGCCAGCCCATTTAAATTGTCTGCCCTACAATTATTCAGGCGCCACACATCCACACGTCGCAATATCCATCCAACCAATTAAAATTATCGGTCATGCAATTATTAATGACTCCAATATATTTTTAATACCCATTTTATTATCTTAGGTATTAGTTCTCACTTTCTAATCTTTCTCATTATTTTATTCAATTAACCCCACCATTATTATTGACGTCAAATCCTCAAAACACCCATTAGTCCCATACCTAAAGGTCCCCAAAATACCGATACATCCTACCCTATGTATAGGATGAATTTCTAACAAAAATCACTCCCTAGTCTTATGCTTAGGCTAGCACATTGACGGCACGACATAAAAATCAGCCCCACCCCGAAATATCACATCCATAAAAATCTACACTAACTAGTCCCATAACTAGAAAGCGTAAATCGCAACTAAGGCCTACCCACTAGTATCATACCTAGAGAGCAACCTAAAATATAGGTGATAGCATACTACCTAAATATCCCGTCGTCCCCGCGATGGAAAATATGTATAACAATCCATCATACCATTCAACAATTTATATGAACAATATCGCAATTTAATCATAATGGCATAATTTAATTTAATTTAATTAATAGCACCGTCATCGTTCTCAACACAATTATTTCCATTAACAATTCTAGATTACTCAACATGCAAATTTATTTAATACACAACAATCGTCTATTTTTATTAACTATGTACATTTTATGAGTGTGTACGTGCCCAGATTTTATTTAAATAAACTTCATAAAATTTTACATTCGAGCCTACACCTAAAATAACCAAAATCCAATACTCTAACCTATGCACCTAAGGGTTTCCAATCCTATTTCATATTAAATGTTTTTGTAAAAACAGTACCATATTTAGTTCTCACGTTTTCTAATTGAGTTGCTAATTTCTTTTAAGAAAAACATGTAATTAAGTTCTTAGGCGACAACTAAAACACATAATACTAAAGGAAGAGAATAGAGTATCCATGCCTGAGTAAAAGTCATTTGAGAAATCTGATTAGACGGTTGTGTTCCTCTAACAAAATTAACAAAGTCTTGTTCTTCAGGAAAGTTGAGAAAACATCAATTAATCCTTCAAATCTTGAGTTAAAACTTGATAACTTTGGGGCTAAGGTTTGTAGATGAAAGGGAATAATTTTGGAGAGGTCTTCTGGTGTAAAATTTGGAATAAAAGTGATTATAAAAGTGTAGCCCCAAATTAGTTTTAATATATAAAGATTAAGAGTTTGATTCCACTTAGAAATCTATTAAAACTAAAACAGTTCGCCCATTAGTCACGCTCAAAAGTCGTGACAGACGGTTAGTTACGCTTTAATGCCATGACAAATTCTGAAGTTTAAGTGGAATTAGAACTCTATTAAAACTAAAATAGTTTGCCCGTTAGTCACGACCCAGAACCGTGATAAATGTTTTTTTTGCCTAGAGACTTATGTTTTGGAGACTCTTCTAAACGGCCCAAGACTTATAAATACTCATGTTATGAGTCTTTTAAGCTAGGTTTCTGGATTCCGAATTAATTTCATTAATTATCGGTGTAAGAGAGTAGTCTAATTTGGGGAAATATCGGATTTTAGCACGTGCTTGACTTGAACAACTTCGATTGCAGCTACGTATCCGTTGCAGTCAGAATCAAAGTCAGCATAGTTCGTAGGTTCGTACTATTCGCCGAAAAAACTCATTATGGTTGAACTCGGAGAGGTGAGAGGTGGAGAATCTCATCTCAAAACTCTTCTCTAAAACACTTTTCTAAAACACTCTCATAACTCATAAGACAAGAAAATAACTCTTCTCTCCCAAGAAGATCTCTTTCAAATGTATGGGGGTGAGGCATTTTTATAGCTAAAACCAACATAAGTGGGTCGCCACATGTCTAATAACCCGTGGTGACACATGTCCTATTTTAAGTGGCATGTGTCCCATAACATATGTCAAAACTCTCAATACTAGAATATTGTCGACTTAATACGTAAATAATACATAAATACACGTGATATGTCTGACGCACATAATAATACTCTAGTCGCATAAACACATGGAATTTTATCAATTTTAATCATCTCTAACCTCATTTAATAATTTAATGAGAGGCTTATCATTAAGCCCCTCCTACATTTTCCCCCTCATTAAAATATAGTTGATATATTGATGCATGTCTAAAATATATCGATTGTATGTATGAAACACCGTTAATCGGTTTTGATATGTTCGATCAACCTGTGAATCATGGGTAATAATCTCGTACCTCATTTAATCTCGATGGTGTACTTTAACCTCATATCTCACATTTTATGATATACTGCAATCTCATATTTCATATCTCAGTTACATGATAAACATCAATCTCATATCTCATATCTTAAATCTAAATTCTTTTTAGGCTTTGATCTTATAGGTTATTCTGAAGGACCTCGTTTATCACTCTTTTCATATGAATGATATACTATGAGTGTTGCCCACATTCCTATTTAAATGAACATGCATCCACAACTTTATTGTGATTGTTCATAACTCTTCTTTGGTAAAAAGTATTATCATGGACACATGATAACTACTTCAAAATTCTCTTTTATCATTCTCAACCAAGCTTGGTGGAAGTATTATTATGGTTTACATAATAACTACTTCGTCGTTCTCAAGTTTGGTGGAAGTATTATTATGGTTTACATAATAACTAGTTCATCTTTCTCTTTTATCATTCTCAGCTAAGCTTGGTGAAAGTATTATTATGGTTTACATAATAACAACTTCATTGTCCTCGATTAATCTTTTAATGCATGCACATGTTGTTTGATTTATTTTAATCACGATGAGGTTTCTTGTGTATGCATGTATTATTGACTAGCTCAAATTACCACTTTTAAATGTTTTTTGCAAACTCACACCTACGAGGTGACTTAATGATGAACACACACTTGTTTGGAATTTTCTTCCACCGTTAGAGGTGACTTAACAATGAAAGCACACTTGTTTAAGGTTTTTCTTCCACCGTTTAAAGGTGACTTAATGATGAAAATACACTTGTTAAGATTTTTCGTAAACTCCACCGTTAGAGGTGACTTAACAATAAAAACACACTTGTAAGGTTTTTTCACAAACTGCACCATTAGAGGTGACTTAACAATGAAAACACACTTTGTTAAGATTTGTTCTTCCACTGTTAGAGGTGACTTAACAATGAAAACACTTGTTAAGATTTTTTCATTAACTCCACCTATAATGGTGACTTAACAATGAAAACACTTGTTAAGATTTTTCGTAAACTCCACGTATAACGGTGACTCAACAACGAAAACACTTGTTAAGATTATTTTCGTAAAATCCACCTATAATGGTGACTTAAAAATGAAAACACTTGTTAAGATTTTTCGTAAACTCCACCTATATCGGTGACTTAACAATGAAAACACTTGTTAAGATTTTTCGTAAACTCCACCTATAACGGTGACTTCATAATGAAAACACTTGTTAAGAATTTTTCGTAAACTCCACCTATAACGATGACTTAACAATGAAAACACTTGTTAAGATTTTTCGTAAACTCCATCTATATCGGTGACTTAACAATGAAAACACTTGTTAAGATTTTTCGTAAACTCCACCTATAATGGTGACTTAATAATGAAAACACTTGTTAAGATTTTTTCATAAACTCCACCTATAACGGTGACTTAACAATGAAAACACTTATTAATATTTTTCGTAAACTCCACCTATATTGGTGACTTAACAATGAAAACACTTGTTAAGATTTTTCGTAAACTCCACCTATAACGGTGACTTAACAATGAAAACACTTGTTAAGATTTTTCGTAAACTCCACCTATATCGGTGACTTAACAATGAAAACACACCTGTTAAGATTTTTCGCAAACTCCACCTATAATGGTGACTTAACAATGAAAACACTTGTTAAGATTTTTCATAAACTCCACCTATATCGGTGACTTAATAATGAAAACACTTGTTAAGATTTTTCGTAAACTCCACCTATAACGGTGACTTGACAATGAAAACACTTGTTAAGATTTTTCGTAATCTCATTCTTCTGTATCACTTTTTCCAGGATGAGAGCCCATACCTGCCGAATGACAAACTGAGCGTGGTCCTTCGTCTATTTGAATCGATGACCAACTTCTCCGGACGAGTCAAGTCACAACGATCGTGGTTCAACCACATAGAAATTTCATCTGGTTTTTTGGAATATAATACCCTTCTGAAGAAGACTTACCACAGTACTCGCAAAGTTCTTATAATATGATGTCATATATGAACGATGACTACGACTTTGTCAATCTCTGAGTGACAACTATTTAATCCATCTAAACTCTTTGCGAAAGAAGTTGAAGAAGCTTTTATAATGGTCTACTTGGACGTTACTATACTTTGAAGGTTCATCAATCTAACCTTGGCGTGGATGATGTCGAATAAGCTTTTGACTACAAGCTACATTACATCATAATATCCATTTTCCCTCTTTATTTTATTTTATCTCAAGATAAAATAAAATAAAATAAAATAAATTACATATATCATTTACAACTCCCACCCGAAGAAACAAAAAATGAAAGCAACCTAATTATTACATTTCATGGGCTATATCTCAAACTGTCATGTCTTTGAACAATGACTTGATATTTGTGTCGCTCAATATCTGCTCATTCAGAAGCTTCTACAAAATATTATCTTCCTGACCCAATTATACAGTATTGCAAATTGTAGTAAAACTCAGTAAATATCCAAGTACAATTCTCATTATTCCCCCAGCAGAGCCGCCAAATGTAAGAGAGTAGTCTAATTTGGGGAAATATTGGATTTTAGCATGTGTTTGACTTGAACAACTTAGGTTGCGCCTACGTATCCGTCGCAGTCGGAATCAAAGTCAGCGTAGTTCGTAGGTTCGTACTATTCGCCGAAAAAACTCATTATGGTGGAACTCGGAGAGGTGAGAGGTAGAGAAACTCATCTCAAAACTCTTCTCCAAAACTCTTTTCTAAAACTCTCTCAAAACTCATAAGATAAGAAAACCACTCCTCTCCCAAGAAGATCTCTTTCAAATGTATGGGGGTGAGGCATATTTATAGCTAAAACGAACATAAATGAGTCGCCACATGTCAAATACCCGTGGTGACACATGTCCTATTTTAAGTGGCATGTGTCCCATAACATATGTTAAAACTCTCAATACTAGAATATTGTCTAGTTAATACGTAAATAATACACAAATAGAGTGGTATGTCTGACACGCATAATAATAATCCAGTCGCATAAACACATGGACTTTTATCATTTTCAATCATCTCTAACCTCATTTAATAATTTAATGAGAGGCTTATCATTAATCCCCTCCTACAACCGGATAAAATTATGAGTTGTTACATAATATTAGTGTCACCAAGGTTCCCCAAATCGATGTTAATCATGTTATACCTCTATGGGTTAGGAGATTTGATTTGTAGGCGCATAATGTTAGGCTTATTTATTCTCGCATGAATTCACATAATTCATCATACGTTATATCTAATGGTTTATTGTGCTTGCATGTTTTTCATACACTAGGTTTTGTGCTTCATGTTATATGTTTTTGCTAGTTGTATGGTGTTTGAGACTTTTGTATTTTAATTTTTCATTTTATTAGGTCTTATTGGGAAAAATACAAAAAGATTTTGGTTATCTTTTGAATTATTTTTAAAATTGGTGTAATTTATTGAAAAATATTTATAAAATCAAGAAGATATTTGGTTTGTTCGTTTAATTTGGTTTGACACATTTTGTGTGGCATATTGGTGTGTTTGAATCACATTCGTTTCATGTTTCTATATGGCTAGGATACTGCATCAAATCCTGTGAATGGTCATGGAAGGAGGGTCATAACCTAGAATTGTGACCAGCCGGTCACGGCCAGAGATCGTTACAATTTCAACATTAGGCACGACAAGGTCCATGACCAAGTTGTAACACCCCACTCTTCTACCCCCAACATTGTCCCCATTTTTTTAACTCTATATCAACAAACTGGTGTAAGTGGGGTTCGAACTCCAGACATGTGTAGTATCAATCACATGCCTTACCAGTGGAGCTAAAAGGCCTCGGTGTTAGAAGAGTGTAAATTTATATATATGAACCATTACTTTCCCTCACCCAGGCGATGTGGGACGTAACTATATGGCTACCAAATCAACCATGGCCCAGTCTGTTAAAATTCACCCCCTTAGGGAGCCTATTGTGCTCGTTGGGATGAAATCAATCATAACCCAACATGTTGACACACTTATTCCAGCTGGGTACTGGCTCTGATACCATTCGATAACTCCACACTCTTCCATCCCTAATATTGTCCCAATTTTAACAACCGCACCTAGAGGTATGGTATTTTTATTAGCTCTATATCCGCAAACTGGTGTTAGTCGGTTTCTAACCCCTGACATGTGCATCATCAATCACATGACTTACAAGTGGATTTAAAAGACCTTAGTGTTAGAGGAATGAAAATTTACATATATGAACCATTACTTTCCCTCACCCAGGCGATGTGGGATGTAACTCTCAGTCTATCAAATCAACCATGGCTCAGTTTGTTAAATAAGTGTGGTCATGGATGCTCTTGGAAGTGGTCACACCAAATCCCTGACCCTAGTGGGTCACGATCTTTATCCGTCACCATGACCTGACAACTTTGGCACCAAATTCACGCCAAAATTCCCTCCAAGCTTGTCGCGGAGGGTTCACGGCCTTAGTCCGTGACAAGCTGAATGACCAAGGTCAAACACACACACATTTGGTCATGGCTTAGGACCATAGCCACATCGAAACATTGGTCACGGCTATGGGTTTTGACCTATACCTTCCCTACACGCTTCACAAACCGATGTGTAGGATTTTTAATTGGTTACGGTGGTTGGTTACCATTTTCCTTACAATAAAAAACAAACAGCCTAGTTTTTATTTTCGGTCGAACTTGGTGCCCAACCTTCTTCTATGCTCAATTTTTGGTGATTTCTCCAACCCTAGATTTCTTTGCGATTTTCTTTGTGATTTAGCTCAAAGGTAATAAAAAAAAAACCTAGCATTTTGTATATATTTCTGTTTATATGCATATTTCTGCTTATATATATATATATATGTGTGTGTGTGTGTGTGTGTGTATGTGGTCGTATGTGAGAGTACATTTGTGTATGTGTATGTATGTCTGCATATATGTGTGTGTGTGTATTCCAATACCCCTTTAAACACACCACATCTCAAGCATGGCACCAGACATTGGTGAGTCTGTGTGTATATCTTGAATTATTGTTTGGAATGTTTGGTAGATGTATTTATTTTATTGCACAAAAACTTGGGTGCGCTTCAAATCAATTGTTTTCATAAAGTCATTTTTCAAGTTTGCACATCAAGTGTTGGACAAAACTCCCGATCTAATTTTTCATGTCACTTTTCTCACCTAAACTCCCCAGGATATCCATTTTCTAACTGTGCACCCCAAGTACTCAACGAAATGTCTGAGTGACATGTGAAGTTTATATAAAAAATGCATTTGGTCCCTTAAATTAGATTTTTGTGAGGTTCAAGGACTTGGGTTAAATTTTATTTATTTATTTATAGGGTTTGGTGAAGTTAGGATTAGGGTCATATCCCTTTTTATAATTTTATTTAGGACTTTTCAAAATTATGTGGTCAATTTTGTAATTTTTTATTTATTTATAGGGTTTGTTTTCTTCGTGTGGCAATTAAGACTCGCGTCAGTCGTCTTATCGTCTATGTCATCGTATTATTCTAGTTTTACTTGTACTTTTGTGTTATTCATGTTTTAGTAATTATTTACTTATGTACTTAGATATGAGTCGTAAACACGTGTGCACATTAATAAATGTATCATCTATTAATTCATCATGTATAAAATGAGAAATGACCTTACTGCAGTGAGATATTGTGATTATGGGTATGTTTTTTTTATCACGTAGATGATCAAAGGAGTACGGGATAATTATTGTTTGTTTGGTTGGTTGTTGGATACTATGTTAGATTTCTTGGATTGATAATACACATATACTTTTAAACTCTCTCATAGAAAACCCAAACAAAACGTGTTACAAACAGTTACGGCGGGTTCTTGTGATTTTACACCAATGAGATCCAAAATGCAATGGGTTAAGAGAAGAGTAATGATGAATCAAAACCTTAATCAAACAAATATACCCTTATACCTCAAATGTTTGAATTAATAGTTATTAATTAATTAGAGCCCTTAATTGTAGGACTTATATTCACTCCCTCACATACTTTTCCTAGGAAAATTGAGGCACGGTGATAATCACTAGCAACAAGAGTGGGAGAGGTTGCAACTGGATGTGATACCCCGACTAATTAAATACCAGGTAGCTGTTCCTTTATTCAAATTAATACAAAACGTCAAGTTGGTTCAGTTCATAGCATCACCGTCGAAAACATTTTTTAACAATTACTAGCCACCTAATATTTAAAAAGTGAGTTGCCAAATTTTATTAAGTTAAATTAACATGAACCAATTAAATTATAAGCTAACTATACCATATCCACATCACAATCACAATAGAATAATAATGGAATAATAAAATGAGTCTGGAGTAACACACCCCTGAATAATCCAAATACTCAATAAATCCCAACACAAAGTCTGAATAAATAAATAAATCCAAAACTGAAATGAAACTGAAAGTATGAGAAAGCAGTCTCTAAATGGAAAGGGGCGACAAGACCTAACTGATGAATGACCCATAATAGAATCAAATGCACAATGTGGAGGCATCTAATATCGAGATCCTGTAACTTTTACAACACCTACAGCACGTCAATGTAATGGAACTCCTATGCTTGGCATCCCTGTGGCTGGGCACCTAAAAAGGTTTTACAAGAAAAGTAGATTTGAAAGAAAACGGGTCAGAGCCCGAGGTGAAAATAGTTTTAAAATATAGCAAGTGTTTAATTGCAGTAAATAGTTAATATTATATATATGTTAGTTGCGTGCTCTCACATGAGTTCCTCACCCCTCAACTAATGTACACGCTTAACGTATATCCTTAACCCATCGTAGTTATACCGCTAACTAACTAGTCTGTACCACTTCCTGTCCTCACATTATAATATAGATGTTTATTCATAATGAGTCTAATATATCCTGCGTGTATCTCATTTTTAATCCCATTCAAAATGTCTCAATTATTCATATTCCCGCTTTAACAATGAGTCTGAAATAAATACAAGTATATTATTCTCAGCACGAATATACAAATAGGGCACCCCTAGGCTAAGATGCGCTGCACACATACTCTGCTATCAAATACTGGTACATCACGTACATAAGGACTACGTGTTCCGAATCTCTTAGGAACTGTTGCTAATAATAAAATCACACATATTGGAGGCGGACATAGTTCACATACCCATGGGTCATGCACATACCTACGCTCTCATGGTCAGCTGACTTATCAACTCACAAATAAGCCGTTCATAGCCCTATGTCTTTAAGGTGCCAATCCAAATCCCCCCATAGGCACACATAGATCATATGGTCCTATTCCAAAAGTCGACCTCCCGTGATAGCAAGTATGGTAGGTATGTCATACACATAGTAGTCCATATACTAAGTATTCACACAACTTAAATAACTATTATATTATTAAAGGTATATTCTCAGCCCTATACCATGAGTCTAATTCGTACACGATTATTATTCCGGATAATATATAATATATTTCACCGATAAGTCCCACGTCGTATAGTTTCGAGTACTTAAAACCTAACCGAAGAGGTTATTAAATCTCCTACGCATCCCACATATCAATTCAGTACTCCGAGGTCCTTATCTATGTCCCAAATCCTAACTTATCACTCCTAAGAATTTAAATCATGTTCTCACATAATAAAATAGGAAATTACTCGCCGGACACTCGTAAATTCAACACGACATTCAAACCAAATTCTAATATGTTCCGGGCATCAAATATACCACTACTGGTCTCCCTAAAGTTCTAATGTATTCACATAATCCCCAACTACAACATTCGATGGCCGGAAACACTTCAAATCAAAAAGGGAAAAAAGGCACAGTTCTGGGGAGATCGATCGATCGACCTTGGGTGTCGATCGATCGAGCCAGTCGATCGATCGACCAATGAATGTCGATCGATCGATCAAGCTGGTGCAGGCTACGGGTTTCCTTCATTTTCAATCCCAGTTTTGTCCCAAATCTTCATTATAAGATGTTGAATCCTAAAGTAAACATATTGGGTCTTTATACTACCTAATTACATGATTCTTAACGTTCCATAACTCTTAAATCATCATCAATTAGGCTTTTCTTGGATCAACTCATCCTATGTTCATGAAAAATCCTATTTTCTCTATTTTCTTCAAGAGCCATCATTTACCTCTTCATAAATTCATTTTTAACTAAGCATGGTTTCTGATTTTGTTATTAGAATACTTCCAGAATCAAACTACATACAATTTCTACCCAGAATTAAGGTTTCATCTCCAAGTTTCATTAGTTTTCAATATTATTATAGATATCATCAAATCCTAAACTATCAAGAATAAATTATTCGCTGAAACTTAATGAATCAAATCACTTGCCTAGAAATTGATGTTCTGATCCATTGATGATGTTGAGGGCTGGTTATCTTCCACTCTCCGGTCACAAATCCGGCGAATATTGGTGGTGCGTGGTGGTTATGGCCTTGAAACCTTCTTTGGAACTTCTCCTCTCTCTCACGTTGCCCACTACTTGATTTTGGCAGATAATGGCCCTAATATTGGCTGATAAAGCCTAAATTTCGTTGGTCAACATCCCTTAAAAATTAAAATGACTAAAATACCCTCTCGAGTTGCCGGTTTGGCCTAAAAATACCCCGAGACCCAAACTAAACCTCCGTCTAGTGTTTTCTGACTATTTCGACCCTTCCGGGTACGTTGGTGCACTCAAAATGACCATACCAATGATAAAATTATAATTTACTTTTAAAATCATTTGAAATGATTCCTGACATGACTGACACACGTGTCCCAACTTAATTTCCCGAATTATCGTATTTATGACTCACAATAATTTTATTAAATTCCGTAATCATATATTGCTATATTCACCGAGTAATATGTAACATTATTATCATAATCAAATACCAACTCTCGTATCGCTAGTATTTAAGTCCGGATTAATTTCCAAATAATTATCCCATTTAATTTAATTAATCTCATTAAATAAAATCAATAAAATTATGGGATATTACATACTTTCCCCTCTAATAACAGATTTTCGTCGCAAAATTCATAAATAAAATATACCTAGCAAAAATAACTCTGGATAATGCTCACGCATCTCATCCTCGCGCTCCTAGGTAGACTCCTCGGCATTATGATTCCGCCACTGAACATGTACCAATGGTACTATCTTTGACCTCTATTTCCTCTCGCTATGGTCTAGAATAACAATCAGCCCCTCTTCATAGTAACTATCAGGTTGTAGATCGATATCCTCTAAAGCAATGTGAGTATGGGCCAAATCGTCTCAAGATATCTCCTCAGTGAGGAGATGTGGAACACGTCATGGACCCTACGTAAGTGTTCTGGTAACCCAAGTCTATACGCAACTGGCCCAATTCGCTTGATGATAGGGAATGGCCCCACATATCGAGGCGCCAATTTCCCCTTCTTCCCAAAACGCATAATCCCTTTCATATGAGATAATTTGAGCAGCACTTGGTCCCCCACATTGAACTCTCGAAAGGACCTCTTGGCATCGTCATAACTCTTCGGTCGGTCCTCAGCTACCCGAATACGGCTCCGTATCATCTCTATCCTCGTCGAAGTATCCTGAATCACCTCCGGCCCAAGCTGTTTGTTATCCCCCACCTCTAGCCAACTTGCTGGGGAACGACAAGGTCTACCGTACAGCGCCTCGAATGGAGCCATACCAATAGTGAACTGGTAGGAGTTATTATACGCAAACTCCACTAATGGAAGATACTGCTCCTAACTACCTCCAAAGTCTAGGGTGCACATACAAAACATGTCTTCCAACATCTGATTCATCCACTCAGTCTGCCCATCTGTCTACGGGTGATATGCTGTACCCAACCGTAACTCCGTACCCATGGCTTCCTGGAAACTGTCCCAAAACCGTGACACAAATATCTTATCTCTATCCGACATGATATTGAGAGGCACCTCGTGGAGTCTCACTATCTCAGCTATGAATATTTGGGCATACTATCCCGTAGTGTAGTCTGTCCGGTCTAGAAGAAAGTGGGCGACCTTTGTTAACCTATCCACGATCATCCATATGGAGTCATGACCTCTCGACGATGTAGGTAACCCCATGATGAAGCCCATGGAAACGCTCTCCCATTTCCACATAGGAATCTCTAATGGCTATAGAAGTCCTGTCGGTCTCTGATGGTCCACCTTTACTAGCTGATAAATGGCACATTTTGAAATGAACTCGGTAATATCTCACTTCATCCTGCTCCACCAATACTGTCACCTCATATCCTGGTTTCTCTTATCCCTACCAAAATGTGCCACGAATCGTGAGACGTGCGACTCTATTATTGCCTCGCGTCGTAAGTCCTCCCCCTTAGGAACAACCAACCTTCCATTGAAGCGTAAGCCCCTGTCTAAACTAACGGTATAAAACTCGGCCCCCTCTGCTAGCAATCGTACTATCTGCTTTTGACAGAATGGGTCTTCTGCGTAGGCCTGTATCACCCTCGTAATAATTTGGGGCATAACTATCATCACAGACATGAATGATCGGGCCACTGCGTCCTGGTATCCTAACTCCTTCCACTTTGCTTTCCACACTTCGGCCACCTCACCTACTGGCCTACGGCTCAACGCGTCTGCTACCACGTTAGCCTTCCCTGGGTGGTATTGGATATCAAACAGATAATCCTTTAAAACTCGAGCCACGATGTTGACACATATTCACCTCCTTCTGCGTGAAAAGGTACTGAAGGAACTTGTGGTCTGTGAATAAACAGAATTTATCCCCCAGGAGATAATGTCTCCAAATCCGTAGTGCAAATACGACTGTCGCTAACTCCAAGTCGTGGGTGGGGTAATTCTTATCTTGAGGCTTAAGCTTACGGGAAGCATAAGCTATAGCCTGACTCTCCTGCTGCAGTACACCCCCATGTCCTAGTAAGGATGCATCAGTGTAGACTAGATACTCCACTCCCGGACTCGGCAATGCTAACACTGGTGCTGAGGTCAACTTATCTTTTAAATCGTCAAAAGCCAACTGGAAGGCATCACTCCAGATAAGTGGCACTCCCTTGCGAGTCAGATGTGACAAAGGACCCGCTATCTTCGAGAACCCTCTAATAAACCTCTTGTAGTATCCTGCTAAGACCAAAAAACTATGTATCTCTGTCGGTGTCGTGGGATGTCCCCACTCCCTCACCACCGATACCTTCCCTGAATCAACAGATATCCCCCTGTCTGAAATTATATTGTGACACCCCGACTAATTAAATACCGGGTAGCTACTCCTTTATAAAATTAATTCAAAATGCCAAGTTGGCTCAGTTAATAGCATCACTGTCGAAAACATTTTTTTATTTATTTTTTACTAACCACCTAGTATTTAAAAAGCAAGTTGCCAAATTTTAATTTAAGTCTGATTAACATGCAACAAGAGTAATGAAGAAATAAATAACACCATTCACCATACTGAAGTAAAATGAATAACCATCACAATAGAAATAAATAGAGTCTGGAGGAAACCCCTCACTACAATCCCATACTGAAATAAATAACTGAAACTGAAATACTACATGATAAAGTCTGAAAACTGAAATGTAAAAGATGCTCTAAATAGAAATGGGCAACATGCCCTACAACTGATAGATAGTGACTCTGTAATCCAAAAGATAGAAGTGTCTATGAGCAAATCCCTGTAGCTTCCACAAACAGCTACAGCTCGTCACCTGAATGAGTACCTATGCTTGGTGTCCTTGTGGCTGGGCACCTAAAATGGTTTTACAAGAAAAAGATTTGAAAAGCAAACGGGTCAGAGCCCGAACGTGTTATATTTTAAAAACCTGCAAGTGCTTTAAAAACATTTAAAACATTAAATGCAAAATACATGTTAGGACGTACACTCGCATGATATTCTCACCTCTCGTCTAACTGTGCACTCCTAACGTAAGTACCCATCTATAACTACCCTTTCCACTAGCTAAGTGACAACGTAAACTAGCTAGACAACCAACGGTTCTACCCATTTTACTCGGTTAATTTAACATAACAACGCTCGTAATTTAATAGAGGTTTAACGTAAGCTGAGTTACTAAATATGCCATTGATATAACTATCAGCTAACTCATTATATATCTCGAAACAATACCGTAATATTTTTACAACATTAACATGAGGATTTCCATTAATTTAATGTATATTATTCACATCATAAATATACGATACAAGCACCCCACAATCTAAGCTATGGTGCACACATACTCTGCTATCCATCCCGGTACATCACGTACATAAGGATCACATATTCCGAATCTCTCAGGAATAGTTCAGATAACACAAATCACAAATAGTGGAGGCGAACACAGTCACCATCACATGGGTCACGCACATACCTACGCTCCCATGGTCAGCGGACTTATTAATATCACAATAAGTCTTTCTATGACCTATGTTCATCAAGGTACCAGTCTATATCCCCCCCGTAGGCACACAAGGATTAGAGGGTCCTAAGCGAACGAAACCTCCCGTGATAGCAAGTATGGTAGGTATGTCATACATACAATCCATATATCAATACTAAGTAAACACACATCTTAGTAATACCGTATCATATTCGTAGTACATATTGCACTCTCGTACTAATTATAATTATCACAACTTATTTTATTCCGGTTCATAATTATACGTGCCATAATTTATCCTCACATCGTAGTAGACACTCACGTCTCAACCCAAACGGTTCATTGAATATAACTCTCGTGTATGATTTACTCAACTCAATAACCCAAAAGTCCCAAATCAATCACTATATCATCAAAGGAATACTAACACTACCCTTGAACCAGTTCCCGGGACTCCAAAAGTCAAAACAGTCCAAAAAGGACCAAACTGTCAACTCGTTAGAAGTCTCGTTCGAACGAGGCTTCGAACGAGTTTGGACTGTCAGGTCGTTAGAAGTCTCGTTCGAACGAGGCTGTTCGAACGAGATCCCAGTTCGTTCGAACGAACTGACCCTTCTAACGACATCTCGTTCGAACGAGATATCGAACGAAAATCCTACTCGTTAGTAACGACTGGTCAACTCGTTAGAAGCTCGTTCGAACGAGCTCGTTCGAACGACCTGGGGGCTGCTTCTAACGAGTGGCCAGTTTCGGCCCAGATTTTTCCAAAAATCGTTTTTCACCATTCTTACTCCTCAAACCTCTTCTAAAATTCGTTCCCACAATATATTGAGTTCTCTAATCATCCTCAAACATGTTAAGGGGCTATACTAACATCATTAAAGGGTTTAATATCTTCTAAACATCATTAAATCACAATTTCTACATTAATTCCCAATTTTCTTCAAGAACATAAACCCTAACTTTTTCTCATCATAAATTCCCAGATTTTAATTCGTTTATACATCACCTAGATATGAAATCTCCGAAATTAAATCTCCCAACAATGTTTCTACATGCAAACCTATCCCAACATTCAATAATAACTTCAAATTTCATGGGTTTTCTTTTAATCTTTCAAGAACAATCAAGATTCTTCAATTGTTAACATGGAAAAGACATTCTTCGAATTTAAATGAAATAAAGTCACTTGCCTTGGTTTGATTTCTGAATTTGGTGTGGATTCGGTGTAGAATTTCTGCAGAATTCCCCTCTCTCTCTCTCCTTCTCCAAGCTTTCTTCTCCAAAAGGCTATGGTGGCTAGGGTTTGCTTTGGGGAACTAATGAAAACCTAATTTAATAAACCTCCGTGGCTTGTTGGGTTAATAAGGGTTGGTTGGGTCAAATCCTTATCAGATTACAACTCTCAATTTTCGTCACTTTTAATTACCCAAAAATACCAAATTACTAAAATACCCTTTATGGTGCCGGGATGGCCTGAAAATACCCCGGGACCCAAACTATACCCCCGGCTAATGTTTTCTGACTATCTCGACCCTTCCGGACGCGTTGGCGCACTCAAAACGACCATACGGATTATAGATTTTAAACTCACTTTTATTAACAAAATATTATACCGTGACGCGGCGGTCCCACGCGTCTCAACAAAATTTCTAAAATGCCGTATATAAATCTCACGACAAATTTCATAATACCAAATACATATATAATCATATATGTACATAATCAAATACCAATTTGCATCATATTAGTATTTATAACCCGGATTAATTTCCAATTAATACGCATTTAATTAATTAATCCCAAAAATAAATATAGCCAAAAGTACGGGGTATTACATACTTCCCCCCTAATAACTGAATTTCGTCCCGAAATTCGAAACTAGAAAGTACCTGCTAAAAATAACTCTGGATAACGTTCGCGCATCTCATCCTCATGCTCCCATGTGGACTCCTCAACATTGTGATGTTGCCACTGAACACGCACTAACGGGACTATCTTTGACCGCAGTTTCCTCTCGCTTTTGTCCAAAATAGCAATCGGCCCCTCCTCATAAGAGCTATCCGGCTGGAGATCGATGTCCTCCACAGCAATGTGAGAATGAGCCAAATTATCTCTAAGGTATTTCCTTAGCGAGGAAATATGGAACACGTCGTGAATCCGATGCAAATGCTCCGGTAACCCGAGTCTATACGCAACCGGTCCGATACGCTCAATAATAGGAAACGGCCCCACATACCTCGGTGCCAACTTCCCCTTCTTCCCGAAACGCATAATCCCCTTCATAGGAGATACCCTGAGCAAAACCTGGTCCCCCACTTGGAACTCTCTGAAAAATCTCTTTGCGTCAGCGTAACTCTTCTGCCGGTCTTGAGCTACCCGAATGCGACTCCGAATCAACTCAATCCTTGCCGAAGTATCCTGAATCACTTCCGGCCCAAGTAGTTTGTTGTCTCCCACCTCCAACCAACATGCTGGGGAACGACAAGGCCTACCGTAAAACGCCTCAAACGGAGCCATGCCAATCGTGAACTGATAGGAGTTGTTGTAAGCAAACTCCACCAGTGGGAGGTACTGTTCCCATCCACCCCCAAAGTCAATAATGCACATGCGTAGCATGTCTTCCAACATCTGATTGGTGCGCTCTGTCTGCCCATCGGTCTGCGGATGATAAGCCGTACTCAACCGCAATTCCGTGCCCATGGCCTCCTGGAAACTCTCCCAAAACCTCGAAACAAATATCTTGTCTCTGTCAGACACGATATTCAGGGGCACATCGTGAAGTCTCACAATCTCTGAGATGAAGAGCTGGGCATATTGTCCCGTAGTGTAGTCAGTCCTTACGGGTAAGAAGTGAGCGACCTTGGACAACCTGTCCACAATTACCCAAACAGAGTCGTGACCCCTCTGCGACGTAGGAAACCCCGTGACAAAATCCATGGATATGCTCTCCCACATCCACACCGGAACCTCCAACGGCTGTAGCAATCCTGCTGGTCTCTGATGATCCACTTTTACAAGCTGACAAGTGGCGCATTTCGAGACAAACTCAGCGATATCTCTCTTCATACCGCTCCACCAATACTGCCGTCTCATGTCTTGGTACATTTTGTCCCCTCCGAGATGTACCGCGAACCGTGAGCCGTGCGACTCTGCCATCACCTCGTGCCGCAATTCTTCCCCTTCCGGGACTACCAATCTCCCATTGAAGCGTAATCCCCCGTCTGAGCTAACGGTATAGGATTCAGCTCCCTCAGTGAGTAATCGAACTATCTGCTCCTGACAGAACGAATCATTTGCCTGTGCCCGTACAACCTTCGTGACAATCTGCGGTGTAACGGTCATCACGGACATGAAAGATCGGGCCACTGCATCCTGGTGTCCCAATTCCTTCCGCTTAGCTTTCCACACCTCTTCCACCTTATCTGCTGGCCTGCGGCTCAACGCGTCTGCTACCACGTTAGCCTTACCCGGGTGGTACTGGATGTCGAATTGGTAGTCTTTCACAAACTCAAGCCACCTACGCTGCCGCATATTCAATTCCTTCTGCGTGAACAGATACTGTAGTGACTTGTGGTCCGTGAACAGCTGAAACTTCTCCCCCAAAAGATAGTGCCTCCAAATCCGTAAGGCAAATACTACCGCTGCCAACTCCAAATCATGTGTGGGGTAATTCTTCTCATGAGGCTTAAGCTTACGGGAAGCATAAGCTATGGCCTGTCTCTCCTGCTGCAACACACCTCCCAGTCCTTGCAAAGACGCATCGGTGTAAACCAAATACTCAACTCCCGGTCTCGGCAATGCTAACACAGGTGCTGAGGTCAATTTGTCCTTCAACTCATCGAATGCCAACTGACAGGCATCACTCCAGATATATGGCACACCTTTACGAGTAAGATGTGTCAAAGGACCTGCTATCTCCGAGAAACCCCGAATAAACCTCCTGTAGTATCCTGCCAATCCCAAGAAACTACGAATCTCCGTCGGTGTCGTGGGCTGTCCCCATTCCCTCACCGCTGACACCTTCCCCGGATCAACCGATATTCCCTGGTCGAAAATAATATGACCCAAGAACTGGACTTCCTTCAACCAAAACCCGCACTTCTCGTATTTTGCATACAACTCGTTCTGACGAAGTGTCTGCAAAACCTGCCTCAAATGCTCGGCGTGCTCCTCTTTTGTCTGAGAGTAAACCAGAATGTCATCAATGAAGACAATGACAAACTGATCTAGGAAATCCCTGAACACTCTGTTCATCAAGTCCATAAACACTGCTGGAGCGTTGGTCAAGCCGAAAGGCATAACCTGAAACTCGTAAGAACCATATCTCGACAAAAACGCAGTCTTCGAGACATCCTCCTCCCTGATACGCAACTGATGGTAACCTGACCTCAAGTCAATCTTCGATAAGAAAGAAGCTCCTCTCAACTGGTCGAATAAGTCATCGATTCGAGGCAACGGATATTTATTCCGTATCGTAACCTTATTCAACTCTCGGTAGTCCACGCACAATCTCAGTGAACCATCCCTCTTCTTCACAAACAAAACTGGAGCGCCCCAAGGTGAGGTACTCCTGCGAATAAAGCCCTGCCCTAACAGCTGCTCTATCTTATCCCGTAACTCTCGCATCTCAGCTGGAGCCATACGGTACGGTGCACATGCTATAGGTCTCGTACCCGGTAGCAAATCAATAACGAAGTCTATCTCTCGACTGGGTGGTAAGCCTGGTATCTCCTGAAACACATCCGAATACTCCCTGACAACCGGGATCGAATCTAAAGGAATAACAACCTCCTTAGAGGTATCCTCCTCTATGTAATGCAGATGAGCGGTCGATCCTCCCTCTGGGCGAGGCATCGCCACTACAAACATCTCTTGCCCCGGAATGGAAAAAACAATGCTCCCGCTGAAGCAATCAATCATGGCCCTATATGCTACGAGCCAATCCATACCGATGATCACATCGTGAACATGCATGTCTAACACTAACATGTCTGCAGGCAATACCAAACCACCAACCTCTACCCCGACTCCCCGGCATATAAAGAAAATAAGTGACCCACTCCCCAATGGTGAGTCGACACACGTCACTGTGCTCTCTGCCGTAGCTAACAATCCTAAAGCTTTCGCGAAGTGTGTAGCAATAAAACAGTGTGTAGCACCCGTATCAAATAACACCCGACCCATAGTGCCATGGATAGGAAACGTACCCTCGATCGCGGGCGGTGCCTGTGGAACTGCAGCCTGGTGAACGTTGTAGACACGTCCATACTGTAGCTGCCCCTGTTGAGCTGGGACTGCTGGAATGGGTGGCAAAGCTGCCATCTGTGGCGGTGCAGGAAGAGCGACGGGAAACATAGGTCTCTGTGGCTCCTGGCGAGCACCCTGCTGCTGCTGCTGTGGGGCTCTTCCCCTATCAGGACAATCCTGCTTCTTATGGCCAGTCTTGCCACAAGTAAAGCACTTCCCTGGGAAGTTCCCTCCCCTCTGCCCCTGCTGTCCCCGGCCCTGGTGGCCGTTACCATTCCTCCCTTGGCCCTGCTGGCCCTGATGGAACTGCTGCCCATTCTGCCCCTGCTGGCCCTAATGGCCGTTTGGACCCTGATGGCCCTGGCGAAAACCTCCCTGTCCCTGCCTGTAGTTCCCTGACCGGAACCTCTTATTGTCCGCCTGCTGGGTACCGTGCTCAGTCTGTCTCTGTCCCTGACCGGTCTGTGCCCCGCTGGCACCATGTCCTCCAGTCCTACCCTGATGGCTAGACTCCCCTGACCGCTTGCCCTCGGCCATATGAAAACGGTGGTCCTGGCAGTGTAATAATGCAGCATTAACCACATCAGAATACGTGGCCAACGATAGGTTCCCTAGCAGATGCTGACGGATCCTCCAATTCAACCCATCAGTGAACTTCTCTATCTTCTTCTTCTCTGTTGGAATCTCGTCTGGAACGATATTCAACAGGTTAGTGAACTCGGCCTCATACTCGGCCACGGTCTTGCCCTCTTGCTTCAAACTCATCAGCTTTCTCCTCATCTCTGTATGAACTGCGGACGGAAAGTACTTGCGGTCGAACCGCACCCAGAACTCCTGAATCGTGAGGGTATCCCTCTCCTCCGCGGTGGTAATAGACTCCCACCACTATAGTGCAGATCCCACTAGCTTGAAAGTAGCTAGCACCTGTTTCTGAACGTCAGTGCACTCATGCATCCTCAAATGCCTCTGTATGTCCTTCCTCCACTGGCTCGAGACCACTACATCTGAGCTTCCTGCAAACTCTGGCGGATGCGCTTTCTGAAAAGCGTCACGTACACGCTCCCAAGCAGACGGGAATGCATTAACCTGTACTGGTGCGGCAACCGGCGCCTGAGGTGGTGCCTGCTGAATCACGGCAATCGCGGCATTTACCGCTTGGGCTACTATAGCAGCAACCTCAGCGGTGTTCAACATACCCTGAACTGGAGCGGGCTGGGGTTCGGGCGTAGCATCCCTGGGAACTCGTCGTGCACGTCGTGGAGGCATCTGAAATAAGAACAAAGTTTATAAGTTCACGGTTTATAAACTTAACATAGCTGAAGAACGAAGCATACACAAAAGAATACAACAGTCCTAACATATAGGGCTCTATATCAAAGAAAACGTAGCGGAAACATAATAGCCGTACAGATCCTAAAGGACACTAGAACCTGATGCTCTGATACCACCTGTGACACCCCGACTAATTAAATACCGGGTAGCTACTCCTTTATAAAATTAATTCAAAATGCCAAGTTGGCTCAGTTAATAGCATCACTGTCGAAAACATTTTTTTATTTTTTTTTTACTAACCACCTAGTATTTAAAAAGCAAGTTGCCAAATTTTAATTTAAGTCTGATTAACATGCAACAAGAGTAATGAAGAAATAAATAACACCATTCACCATACTGAAGTAAAATGAATAACCATCACAATAGAAATAAATAGAGTCTGGAGGAAACCCCTCACTACAATCCCATACTGAAATAAATAACTGAAACTGAAATACTACATGCTAAAGTCTGAAAAATGAAATGTAAAAGATGCTCTAAATAGAAATGGGCAACATGCCCTACAACTGATAGATAGTGACTCTGGAATCCAAAAGATAGAAGCGTCTATGAGCAAATCCCTGTAGCTTCCACAAACAGCTACAACTCGTCACCTGAATGAGTACCTATGCTTGGTGTCCTTGTGGCTGGGCACCTAAAATGGTTTTACAAGAAAAAGATTTGAAAAGCAAACGGGTCAGAGCCCGAATGTGTTATATTTTAAAAACCTGCAAGTGCTTTAAAAACATTTAAAACATTAAATGCAAAATACATGTTAGGACGTACACTCGCATGATATTCTCACCTCTCGTCTAACTGTGCACTCCTAACGTAAGTACCCATCTATAACTACCCTTTCCACTAGCTAAGTGACAACGTAAACTAGCTAGACAACCAACGGTTCTACCCATTTTACTCGGTTAATTTAACATAACAACGCTCGTAATTTAATAGAGGTTTAACGTAAGCTGAGTTACTAAATATGCCATTGATAAAACTATCAGCTAACTCATTATATATCTCGAAACAATACCGTAATATTTTTACAACATTAACATGAGGATTTCTATTAATTTAATGTATATTATTCACATCATAAATATACGATACAAGCACCCCGCAATCTAAGCTATGGTGCACACATACTCTGCTATCCATCCCGGTACATCACGTACATAAGGATCACATATTCCGAATCTCTCAGGAATAGTTCAGATAACACAAATCACAAATAGTGGAGGCGAACACAGTCACCATCACATGGGTCACGCACATACCTACGCTCCCATGGTCAGCGGACTTATTAATATCACAATAAGTCTTTCTATGACCTATGTTCATCAAGGTACCAGTCTATATCCCCCCCGTAGGCACACAAGGATTAGAGGGTCCTAAGCGAACGAAACCTCCCGTGATAGCAAGTATGGTAGGTATGTCATACATACAATCCATATATCAATACTAAGTAAACACACATCTTAGTAATACCGTATCATATTCGTAGTACATATTGCACTCTCGTACTAATTATAATTATCACAACTTATTTTATTCCGGTTCATAATTATACGTGCCATAATTTATCCTCACATCGTAGTAGACACTCACGTCTCAACCCAAACGGTTCATTGAATATAACTCTCGTGTATGATTTACTCAACTCAATAACCCAAAAGTCCCAAATCAATCACTATATCATCAAAGGAATACTAACACTACCCTTGAACCAGTTCCCGGGACTCCAAAAGTCAAAACAGTCCAAAAAGGACCAAACTGTCAACTCGTTAGAAGTCTCGTTCGAACGAGGCTTCGAACGAGTTTGGACTGTCAGGTCGTTAGAAGTCTCGTTCGAACGAGGCTGTTCGAACGAGATCCCAGTTCGTTCGAACGAACTGACCCTTCTAACGACATCTCGTTCGACCGAGATATCGAACGAAAATCCTACTCGTTAGTAACGACTGGTCAACTCGTTAGAAGCTCGTTCGAACGAGCTCGTTCGAACGACCTGGGGGCTGCTTCTAACGAGTGGCCAGTTTCGGCCCAGATTTTTCCAAAAATCGTTTTTCACCATTCTTACTCCTCAAACCTCTTCTAAAATTCGTTCCCACAATATATTGAGTTCTCTAATCATCCTCAAACATGTTAAGGGGATATACTAACATCATTAAAGGGTTTAATATCTTCTAAACATCATTAAATCACAATTTCTACATTAATTCCCAATTTTCTTCAAGAACATAAACCCTAACTTTTTCTCATCATAAATTCCCAGATTTTAATTCGTTTATACATCACCTAGATATGAAATCTCCGAAATTAAATCTCCCAACAATGTTTCTACATGCAAACCTATCCCAACATTCAATAATAACTTCAAATTTCATGGGTTTTCTTTTAATCTTTCAAGAACAATCAAGATTCTTCAATTGCTAACATGGAAAAGACATTCTTCGAATTTAAATGAAATAAAGTCACTTGCCTTGGTTTGATTTCTGAATTTGGTGTGGATTCGGTGTAGAATTTCTGCAGAATTCCTCTCTCTCTCTCTCCTTCTCCAAGCTTTCTTCTCCAAAAGGCTATGGTGGCTAGGGTTTGCTTTGGGGAACTAATGAAAACCTAATTTAATAAACCTCCGTGGCTTGTTGGGTTAATAAGGGTTGGTTGGGTCAAATCCTTATCAGATTACAACTCTCAATTTTCGTCACTTTTAATTACCCAAAAATACCAAATTACTAAAATACCCTTTATGGTGCCGGGATGGCCTGAAAATACCCCGGGACCCAAACTATACCCCCGGCTAGTGTTTTCTGACTATCTCGACCCTTCCGGACGCGTTGGCGCACTCAAAACGACCATACGGATTATAGATTTTAAACTCACTTTTATTAACAAAATATTATACCGTGACGCGGCGGTCCCACGCGTCTCAACAAAATTTCTAAAATGCCGTATATAAATCTCACGACAAATTTCATAATACCAAATACATATATAATCATATATGTACATAATCAAATACCAATTTGCATCATATTAGTATTTATAACCCGGATTAATTTCCAATTAATACGCATTTAATTAATTAATCCCAAAAATAAATATAGCCAAAAGTACGGGGTATTACATATATGCCCCAAAAACTGAACCTCCTTCAGCTAAAACCCACACTTATCGTATTTTGCATACAACTTATTTTGATGCAGTGTCTGCAAAACCTATCTCAAGTGTTCATCTTACTCCTCCTCTGTCTTGGAGTAAACCAGAATGTCATCAATGAAGACAATGACAAACTGGTCTAGGAACTCTCTGAACACCCTATTCATCAAGTCCATAAACATGATTGGGGCATTGGTTAGGCCAAAAGGCATAACCCTGAACTCGTAGGAACCATATCTCATTAAGAAGGCAGACTTCGAGACGTCCTGCTCCCTGATACGTAACTGATGATATCCCGATCTCAAGTCAATCTTTGAGAAGAAGGCAGCTCCTCTTAACTGGTCGAACAAGTCATCGATTCGGGAAAACGGATACTTATTTCGCATTCTGACTTTATTCAACTCTCGATAATCTACACATAAACTTAAAGATCCATCACGCTTCTTAACGAATAGTACAGGAGCACCCCATGGTGAAGTAATCCTATGGATCAACCCTTGAGCCAATAGCTTCTCTATCTGATCCTGTAGCTCCCTCATCTTCGCTAGAGCTATACATTAAGGTGCACGGGCTATCGACCGAGTTTTGGGCATTAAATCTATAACAAAGTCTATCTATCTACTAGGAGGTAATCCCAAAATATCCTAGAATACGTCAACGAACTCCATAACAATTGGAATCGAATCAAGTGGTATCACCACCTCTCTAGAGGTCTCCTCGTCTATATAGTAGAAGTGAGTGGACGATCCTCCCTCAGGACGAGGCATCACCGCTAGGAACATCTCCTGTCCGGGTATAGCAAAAATAATACTCGTATTAAAAAAATCAATCATGGCTCGATACGCAACCAACAAATCCATACCAATAATCGCAATGTACTCGAACATATCTAATACTAACATGTTGGCAGGCAAAGTAAACATCACAATCTCTACGCCCACACCTCTACATATAAGAGAAATCACAGAACCCCTACTCAACGGTGAATCTACACAAGTAAAAGTGCTCTTCACGATATCTAATAACCCAATAGCACGTGTAAATCTCGTGGCAATAAAACAGTGTGTGGCTCCCGTGTCAAATAAAATACACCCCATAGTCCCCTGAATAGAAAACATACCCTCAATCGCTGGTGGATCCTGCGGTACTCCGTCCTGTTGGAGCTGGTAAACTCAATCGTACTGAAGTTGTCCCTCCTGAATTGGGACTGCTGGGATAGTTGGCAATACTAGAATCTGAGGTGGCGCTGGGAGGGTGGCAGGAAACATCGATCTCTAGGGCTCATGTTGAGCACCCTGATGCTACTTCTGTTGTGGGGCCCTACCACTTTCAGGACACTCCTGTCATTTGTGGCCAATCTTTCCACATATGAAACATTTCCTTGCAAAGTTTCCCCCTCCTTGACCTTGTTGCCCATGGCCCTGATGGCCGTTACCACCCCTATCCTAGTCGTGCTAGCCCTACTGGCCCTAATGGTCATGTTGACCCTGCTTGCCATGCCGAAAACCTCCCTGGCCATGCCTGAAATGTACTGATCTAAATCTCTTAGAATCCCCCTACTAGAACTCGGATCACCCTGCATGTGCTGACCCTAAGCTGATTGTACCCTGCTGGCACCATTACGCCCTGTCCTGCCCTGCTGGCTGGACTCTCCTGCTCGCTTACCCTCTGATAAATGGAAGCGGTGGTCCTGGCAGTGAAGTAATATTGCATTAACCATATATAAATAGGTGGCCAACGAGAGATTACCCAGCAAGTGCTGACGAATCCTCCACGCCAACCCATCCATGAACTTCTGGATTTTCTTCTCTTCAGTAGGAATCTCATCGGGAATGATGTTAAGAAGATTAGTGAATTTTACCCCCACACTTTGCCACTGTCCTCCCTTCCTTCTTAAGGTTCATCAACTTTTGCCTCATCTCCGTGTGAACTGCTGAGGGGAAATATTTGCGGTCGAATCACACCAGAACTCCTGAATAGAAAGAATATCTCTCATCTCTGCGGTGGTAATAGACTCCCACCACTGCAATGATTCTCCTACCAATTTAAAAGTAGCCAGTATCTGCCTCTGGACATCTGTACACTCATACATCCTCAAGTGTCTTTGGATGTCCTTCTTCTACTGTCTTGACAAAAAAACGTCAGAGCTCCCTGTGAACTCGGGAGGGTACGCCTTCTGAAAGGAATCATGGACACGTTCCTAAGCGGACGGGAATGAATGAACCTGGACTGGGGCTACCATCGGTGCTTGAGGTGACGCCTTTTGCACGACTGATAACGCGGAATTTACCGCCTGGGCTACAATGGCGGCAACTTCCGCAACATTCATAGAACCTTGAACTGGTGCAGGCTGAGGCTCGGGCTGGGCACCCCGGAGAACTCGTTGTGCACGTCGAGTAGGCATCTGAAATAAGAGATAAGTTTTATAAGTACATAGTTATTATCTCAAAATAGCAAGTGAACGTAAGATACACAAAATAGTACATCAGTCCTAAAATATAGGGCTTTATATCAAAGGATGTTACGTAGAAACATAACAAGCCGTACAAATCCTAAGGATGCTAGAACCTGATGCTCTTATACCACCTGTGACACCTCAAATTAATACAAAATGTCAGGTTGGTTCAGTTCATAGCATCACTGTCGAAAACATTTTTAAACAATTACTAGCCACCTAATCATTAAAAAGTGAGTTGCCAAATTTTATTAGGTTCAATTAACATGCAACCAATTAAATTATAAGCTAATTATACCACATCCACATCACAATCACAATAGAATAATAATGGAATAATAAAATGAGTCTGGAGTAACACACCCCTGAATAATCCAAATACTGAATAAATCCCAATACAAAGTCTGAATAAATAAATAAATCCAAAACTGAAATGAAACTGAAAGTCTGAGAAAGCAGTCTCTAAATGGAAAGGGGCGACATGCCCTAACTGATGAATGACCCAGAATAGAATCAAATGCACAATGTGGAGGCATCTAATATCGAGATCCTGTAACTTTTACAACAGCTACAGGACGTCAATGTAATCGAACTCCTATGCTTGGCATTCCTGTGGCTGGGCACCTAAAAAGGTTTTACAAGAAAAGTAGATTTGAAAGCAAACGGGTTAGAGCCCGAGGTAAAAATAGTTTAAAAATATAGCAAGTGTTTAATTGCATTAAACAGTGAATATTATATACATGTTAGTTATGTGCTCTCACATATGTTCCTTACCCCTCAACTAACGTGCACGCTTAACGTATATCCTTAACCCGTCCTAGTTATGCCGCTAACTAACTAGTTTGTACCACTTCCTGTCCTCACATTATAATATAGGGGTTTATTCATATCATCCTAATATATCCTGCGTGTATATCACCTTTTCATTGATCAAAGTAATTTATAACAATTACGATAGGAAATTCTCATTTTTAATCCCATTCAAAATGTCTCAATTATTCATATTCCCACTTTAACAATGAGTCCGAAATAAATACAAGTATATTATTCTAAGCACAAATATACAAATAGGGCACCCTAGGCTAAGCTGCGGTGCACAGATACACTGCATTCAAATCCCAGTACATCACGTACATAAGGACTACGTGTTCCGAATCGCTCAGGAACCGTTGTTAATAACAAAATCACACATATTGGTGGCGGACATAGTTCACATACCCATGGGTCACGTACATACCTATGCTCCCATTGTCAGCTGACTTATCAACTCACAAATAATCCATTCACAACCCTATGTCCTTGAGGTACCAATCTAAATCCCCTCGTAGACACACAAAGATCAGACGATCCTATTCTGAAAGCCGACCTCCCGTGATAGCAAGTATGGTAGGTACGTCATACACATAATAGTCCATATACTACGTATTCACACAACTTAGATAACTGTTATATTATTAAAGGTATATTCTCAGCCCTATACCATGAGTCTAATTTGTACACGATTATTATTGCGGATAATATATAATATATTTCGCTGATAAGTCTCACGTCGTATAGTTTCGAGTACTTAATACCTAACCGAAGAGGTTACTAAGTCTCCAACGCATCCCACATATCAATTCAGTACTCCGAGGTCCTTATTTATGTCCCAATCCTAACTTATCACTCCTAAGAATTTAAATCATATTCTCGCAACATAAAATAAAAAATTACTCGTCGGACAATCATAAATTCAACTCGACATTCAAACCAAATTCTAATATGTTCCGGTCATCAAATATACCCCTATTGGTCTCCCTAAAGTTATAATGTATTCATATAATCCCCAACTACAACGTTCGATGGCCGGAAACACTTAAAATCAAAAAGGAGGAAAAGTCATAGTTTCTGGGGAGATCGATCGATCGACCATGGGTGTCGATCGATCGAGCGAGTCGATCAATCGATCAAGCAGGTGCAGGCTACGGGTTTCCTTCGTGTTCAGTCCTAGTTTTGTCCCAAATCTTCATTACAAGATGTTAAATCCTAGAGTAAACATATTAGGTCATTATACGGCCTAATTACATGATTCTTAGCATTCCATAGCTCTTACATCATTATCAATTAGACTTTTCCTGGATCAACTCATCCTATTTTCATGAAAAACCCTATTTTTTCTATTTTCTTCAAGAATCATCATATATCTCTTCATAAATCCATTTTTAACTAAGCCTGGTTTCTGATTTCATTATTAGAATACTTCCTGAATCAAACTACATACAAATCCTACCCAGAATTAAGGTTTCATCTCCAAGTTTCATTAGTTTTCAATATTATCATGGATATCATAAAATCCTAAACTATCATGGATAAATTATTCACTGAAACTTAATGAATCAAATATCTTGCCTAGGAATTGATGTTATGATCCATTGATGACATTGAGGGTTGGTTCTCTTCCTCTCTCCGATCACAAATCCGGCGAATAGTGGTGGTGTGTGGTGGTTATGGCCTTGCAACCTTCTTTGGAACTTCTCCTCTCTCTCACATTTCCCACTACTTGATTTTGGAAGATAATGGCCCTAATATTGGATGATAAATAACGCCTAAATTTTTTGGGTCGAAATCTCTTAAAAATTAAAATGACTAAAATACCCTCTCGAGTTGCCGGTTTGGCATAAAAATGCCCCGGGATCCAAACTAAACCCCCAGCTATTGTTTTCTAACTATTTCGACCCTTACGAACACGTTGGCACCCTCAAAATGACCATACCAATGATAAAATTATAATTTACTTTTAAATTAATTTAAAATGATTCCTGACGCGACTGATACGCGCGTCCCAACTTAATTTCCCGAATTGTCGTATTTATGACTCGCGACAATTTTAATAAATTCCATAATAATATATTACTATATTCACCCAGTAATATTTAACATTATTATCATAATCAAATGCCAACTCTCCTCTCGCTAGTATTTAAGTTCGGATTAATTTCTAAATAATTATCCCATTTAATTTAATTAATCCCATTAAATAAAATCAATAAAATTACGGGGTATTACACTGAACCGCACATATAACTCTTTTATTAGTGGGAACCATATTTAGGGTACTCCTATTTATAGGTATCGAAATAAAAAGATCGAACAATTTAACTACCTTGTAATTTTTTGAGTTGATCTCCAGTAAGATTTCCCGTTCGATCGTATTCTATTTTTCTTATCGAAAAACTGGGATGGCGTTATAGAAAATATATTTCACACATATAATCCCGACGTAACTCTGATCTTGGTTACATTGTTGGAGAAGGCGGTAAAAAATCCACCCAATTTGGATACAACTGCATACAGAGAGAATGGACATAGACTGAGATGTATCACGCCATATGCTCATAAAATTGAATCTTGCCAATAAGTTAAGAAAGATGGAATTACAATTTCATGTCACGGATATCTACACATCAATCATAGATATCCTTCCTCTTAATTGGCCACATGCAAAAATTCATAAGTTCTTAAAAACTAATACCGAATGGATGGAGATCAAACATATTGAACATATTCTAAAATCTGACTCAAAAAAGGTTTATATATAGTCATAAGCTTGATTAATTATTATAATTTCATATTATTATAATTATTTAGTCACTTATGGTTTTTCATTTTTGTCGAAACAACCAAATGGTACCAAGTGACATGGTCACACCCCAACGAGGTTCCTCATCTCGTGCACAACCCTAATTCTTAACACCAATGGATGAGAAATTTACAACTACACCAATGGTTCATTCCTCACCAATTCCAACTCCAAGCGCTCCAACGCCCCCATCCAGAACTCCCATTTCTCCAACACCCCCATCCAGTACTCTCATTGCTCCAATGCCCCCATCCAACGTTCTGGATACCTTTCGCTCAAATGTAAAGAAGCCCATTGGCTTCTCCCTTCTTGGGAATAACCCGAGGGATGATAGGAATGATGTGTTGAAGTTTAAAACTCGGTTCTTGTCGCTAAAAAAATAAACGTGGGAGTCGGTGGACTGAACAACTGGAACCCTGTTGATCAAGTCGTAAAAGATGACATAAATGATCAACTCTATAAGAATTTCTCATTTTCCGACCATTCTAGAAATAGGGTTTTATATCAGGTTGTTGAATCATTAAGGACATACAGATTAAACCTCTAGAAGAAACATTTCTCGAAGGAGGCATTGAGCTCCAATATTTTGTCTTTGAAAGAGAGAGTGGCTCGAATGTTTAAATATCGATGGAGCAGTGGAATATTTTTTGGGAGAATGAGGCGAGGGAGAAAAATTGGTCCAAAGGGAGCAAAACAAACAAAATAGGGCACAAAAATTGATATCCACGGGTTAGGATCCAAATCATATGAGGATTTGAAGAATGAATGAAGGAGTAGGACAAAATATGGTCCAGATGCCGATAAACAAACCAATTGGTCCAACTTATACGTTCATTCTCGATGGGAAAAAGATAATAAATTCCTGCCGCACTTGGCTAAGATGCTGGAATCAATAGTGGCCATTAGCAGCCAGTTCGATTTGATCCCTAATGATGACCTTGACCTTGAAAATAATTCCCTGACCCAAACCTTTAGAAAGTATAAGATGGGGAGGATTATAGGTGTTGCCTCACATGTGCCAAAAACAAAATTAAAATATTTCGCACCTCTCGTGGATGAGCTTTCTTCGATCAGGGATCGTATCTTGGCCCAAGAGGAACAACAGTTTAAGACAGATGGGAATGAACAAGAGATTAAAAATAACCTTGAATTCTTATCAAATCAAATATGGAAACTTGTGACTCTATTTTAAGGTTATAGGCCCTTAATGCATCCTCAAGGTTACCCTACCCTCATCCTCAAGGTTTCCCCTATCCTTCCCCTTCAAGTTTCCCTTCCCAAATGCTTCCTCATCCAACATTCCCCTCCCAAATGGATCCTCATCCAATATTCCCCTCCCAAATGTCGACTCCTCCAACATTCCCCTCCCAAATGACTCCTCCTCCAACATTATCCTCCCAAATGTTGACTCCTCCAACATTCCCCTCCCATGTACCTCTGCCTATCAGAGGACTTGGATCATCGTCAATAACTCACGATGACTATGGCCAACGGTACTATTTTTGAGACCTGGCCAATACGAGGATTATTGGTGTGTGCACGCTCATATCCATAGTTGGTAGAACTCCAGTACACGATCGAGCTTTAAAAAGGTGTGAGGCTCAAATAATGATCGATCAAATATACAACGGCTGCAAAGATGTACCTGTGTACGTTGACAGTGGGAAAGGGACGGAATTGAGTAATAATGCAAAATATTTTATTACTTGCCCAGTTTATCTATTGGTCAAGTTATAATAATATTTTCTTTCGTATCAGTTGTGATAACATTTTTTTTGTTTCAGTTGTAATAATTTTTTTGTTTCAGTTGTTAGAATATTGTTTTTGTTTCAATTGTAATAATAAGTTTTTTGTTTTAGTTGTAAGGATATTGTTTGTTTCAGTTGTAATAATATTTTTAACCTATTAACACGGGATTGAAATTTGAAGATTCTTATATGGATTTCTCACAGTACAAAGAGTGGTTGGGAGAGACTAATCAAATAGCAAATAACCATGTAAAGGGAGTTCAAGAATTTATTAAATACGCTTTTAAAAATCTTAAAAGTGATAAGATTCCGTGTTCGTGTACCCATTGCATGAATGATAAATATAAGTCTTCGGAAGACGTTGCGTTACATTTAATAAAGTGGGGGATCTATCAAGGCTATAAAATATGGACATACCATGGGGAAAAATATATACCTTATGTTTCGAAAGAAATACTGGTGACCGACTGCGTAATAAAAATCCAACGAGTGGAAATGGTACATGATTCACTAACACATTGTCCATTGACCGACTTAATTGATGATGCTTACGGACTTTAGATCCATCAAAATCATCAACCTATGGATACGGGGAATGCACATTATGACCAAGTAAATGAACAATTTGATGTTGAACTACTAGAAGATCGGGAATACATACGCTTGAAAGATGATATGGCTAGACCGTTGTATAGAGATTGCGAAGAAGATCACTCGGTATTTTGCGCAACGATTGGTTTGCATAATTTTAAGAGTCAATTTGGTTTGTCTAGGAATAGCGTAACCAAAATTCCAAACTGGGTTATCCCAAAAGATAACACGTTACCAGACAATTATCTTACCCTGAAGAAGAGCTTAAAGGGCTTGGGTTTGATATAAATTTATTCATGTATGCAAGCATGATTGCATTTTATACCGTAATGAGCACGAAGACAAGGATGAATGTCTTGTATGTAGGGATCCTAGATATGTGGTTTGTGAGAATGGAAAGAGCAAAGCTGTATAATATTGCAAGTACTCGCAAGTCCCATATAAGGCTTTGAAGTATTTTCCATTTGGGCAACGATTAAAATGGTTTTTTATTATACCGTGGATAGTGGAGGCCGTGACATGGCACGCTCGATGCAAGGTTGTATGGAATCTGATGCGTCATCTGGTTGATTCACTCATTTAGAAAATTTTAAACACGCCACACTATGAATTTGCAAATGAATCATGCAACATTTGTCTTACAATCTCAACTAGTGGGTTCAACCCTTTCGGTAATTTAAGTACTAGTCAGAGTTATTGACCAGTCCTCATGGTTCCTTTAAATCTCCCTCCAACATTGTGCATGAGAAAGGAGTTCACATTATTATCTTTATTGATACTCGGGCCAAAGGTTCCTAGTGATGATATTGATATATTCTTAGCCCCAATAATTGAAGAACTTAAAGATTTGTGGAACAAAGGCATCATGGCATTCGATTGGCATAAGGGTGAAGAGTACACGTTTAAAGCAATGGTGGTGTAGGAGATCCACGACCTTCCTGCTTAAGGAACCTTGTTCGGTTATAATGTTCATGGTTATTATGGATGCCCCGTATGTGGGGAGGAAACTGAAGCCATTTGGGTAAAACATAGTAGTAAGATAAGTTACGGGGTCATCTTAGATTTCTACAAACCAGTGATCCTTTCAGGAACGACAAGTCCAACTTTTTGGCTATTAGTTACGAGCGCAGAGTGTAACCTCGGCTTTTTGGTCAGCAGATCGAGGGGAAGTCAACGAATGCGAATGCGAGGAATAAGTAAGTGGACAAAATTTCCCATTTTGTAAACCTAAAGAGTAAAGCTAGAGGGGATCCGAATGACCCTAGTAAAACAAATCCATGGTCCAGGTGATCAATATCTTTGATTTTTCGTATTGGAAAGATCATCGTGTAAGGCATATATTAATGTGATGCACACAGAGAAAAATGTTGCAGAACATCTGATAGGAACATGTTTGGGTGGATCTCATTCCAAATATGGAAAGCAGGCCTGCCGAGATCTATAGGATATGAAAATAAGGAAGAAACTGTGGTTAAAAAATGATCCTATAACAGGAAGAATTTCTACCCCCTAGGCTTCTTTCACTTGACTACTAGTGAGAAGAAGATCCTCTTAGACACATTTTTCAACTTGAAGACTCCAACCGCTTATTCTGGTAATTTACATAGGGTAGTAAGCTACCAAACAAATGACTTGAAACAGTCCAAGTCCAACAACTAGCACGTAATCATTCAATTAATCTCTCTATTATTTCGGCTTTTCTTTTTTGAACACAAAGATCTCTGTTGGGCAATTATACAAATCATTTTATATTTTACACTACGTTGTGCAAAAGTGGTAAACATAAGGCATATTAAAGATGTGAAATCAACTTTAGCAGAGGCAACTTGTGTACTAGAGAAATATATTATTTGTCACTCTTCGATATCAGCATCCACCTTCTTGTGCATTTACGCGATGAAGCCTTATTATGTGGTCCCATTAGGTATCGTTGGATATATCCTTTTGAGGGCTTGATGAAAACCTTTAAATATTACATAAAGAATACACGGTATATTGGAGGGTCAATTTCTGAAGAATATGTAACTATGGAATCGTCGTCATACGCTAAGGAGCATATGCCAGATCAAGAGGTGAGGAGGTTCAATCCTTGTGGATAAAGAGTGATCGAGGAATCTAACGGTTTTGAGGAAGAATTGTCGTTTGGAAACCCTAAAGAGGCGAACGTCACAAATCTACCATACGAGCAAGAAACTCATTTTGTTTTCGAATCGCAAGATGAAGTCGAAAACAGGAAAGAATGATTATCTACTTAATTCTTCTTCTTTGATTATATGTATTTTATATTTTATGATCTAAACTCTATAATTTACCGATAGGAAGTACGAGAACGAAATTGCCCAAAATCAAAGGAGAAATTGCACGACAACTGATTTTAGGGAATGGGCATCAAAAGAGGTAAATTTCACATCTTATGTGTGCGATTAATTTTTCATATGTGCTAAAAACATGTCCTAATACAAATTCATTACTAAATGTAGCTTCTTCCAAGCTTGCACGCCTAGAAAAAGTTCCTAGTTTTCGTGCAAAAGAGTTTAAGAAATTCTGCACCAACGGTTTTGATTTCATTTCATATCCATATGAGGAAAAGCTTTCGATGCAAAATAGTGGAATATCAATTTCTGCCTTCACCACCTTTATCACTAGCAAAAGCGATAAAAATCCAAAGGATATGATGCAAACCTATTATGGGATAATCCAACATATCCTAAAACTCGATTACTTAAATCTCATATAAATCGTATTTTATTGTACTTGGGTAAAGGTGGAGGATACTATGAATGCTTGCAAATTTGATCTTGACTCCAAACTTATTAGGGTATATTTATCAAAGGTGAAGAGTAAAGATCACATAGTTGACGAGCCTTTTATTTGTGCCTTTTAGAACGTAAAGAAGGTATTCTACTCGAAGTGCATAAATGATGGCAATTGTTCTATTATTGTGCATGCACCAAAGGGTATGCCTACACAAATAGATGCATTATAGGCTCCAAAAGAGTTCAAGTCGCCTCTTGATGACGACCTGAATTTTAAGGATCTTTTAGTTTATTTAGAGGAAGATTGACTAACAAAATATTATTTTATCCTTGTCAATGTTATTTATATCCTTTTATGATATTGACACTATATTAGTGATTTACTTTGATGTATGAATTCTTAGTTAGTTTTACGAATGTTTAATATGATTTATATATGTTTAGTTGTGATAATTCAAATCTTTGTTTATTTAATGCATGTGTGGTGTGTAATATGACTACATTGACATATACCAATTTTAGTGAACAATTTCTATTTTCCTGCCTCCAAATATTAGTTTGGAGCCATATAAGTTAACTTTTGATGATATGTTATGTTCAGTCAAATACCAGAGGGGGCACAAACACCTTTCACAAGATGCTCAGATTAATAATAGAGTCATTTGAGTTTGTGATTGGATCAAATTGACCTAGCTCAATTTCCACGTGTTCCTATACATATACATTTGTTGATCAGTTTTATTGATGAAATATTCATAAATTGAAGTTAAATTAGCTTCATTTTATAAAGATTGCATAAAAAAACTAATCAGCAAATGTACATGTACAAGAATATGTTGGGGGCTCTAGGATCAATTTGATCTAATCACACATTCAGAAGACTCTATTTAATGGCCTTCTTGGATCACATGAACCCGGTACGCTTTACTTTAACTGAAGTAGTTATATAATTGATATCATTATCTTTTAAATATTTTAGATTATATAAGGAGTGCGGGATAATTATTGGTTTTGTTGGGTTTGGCTGATGGATAATTATTTGTTGTTGGTTTGTTTTTGGATAGTATGTTAGAAATGGTATGGGATAATTATTGGTTTTTTTGTTTGGTTGTTGAATAATTATTGGTTGTTCATTTGTTGTTGGATATTATGTTAGAAAGAGTATGGGATAATTAGGAGTATAGGATCATTATTGGTTTGATTGTTGGATAATTATTGGTTGTCGTAGCATGTAGTCTTCCCAATTTCTCCCGCCATCTCTCTCCAGTTAATGTCCTTCTTGTAAAACTCTTGAGCTCTAAAAAAAGTTACGCACGAGGTGTTCGTACCGCTCGCGATGCCATTTGGGTGACCTCCCCTCGTGGCACGTTTTGAAGCCTAAGTGTGCTTATTTTTGAATTCTTGTCTTATCCTCAAATCAGGAGTCCTGCGGCTGCCTGACTGGTCGATAGGTATTACGTTGGACGCGCACGAGGGGTTTGTGCCACTCGCAGTGCTATTTGGGTGTCGTTATAGGTGCCCGCCCCCCGCGGTACATTTTAAAGCCTAAGTGTGCATGTTTTCTAATTTGTGTCCTATCCTCAAATAGGGAGTTCCATGGATGTGCGGTCGGGTGCTCCGCATTACATTGGACGTATACAAGGTGTTCCTGCCACTCACGGTTCTGTTTGGGTGCCGCTGGTGGTGCCTGCAACCCCGCGGCACGTTTTTAATCATAAGTGTGCATATTTTTAATTCACGTCTGATCTTCAAATCGGGAGTCCCGCGGTAGCGCGACATTGAATTCGAAATCCTACGTGTTATGTGTTAATAAAACATACACACTTAGGCTTTAAAATGTGCCTCGGGGGGCGGGAACCCACCGCGGCACCCAAATGGCATCGCGAGTGGCACGAACATGGCGTGCTCGTTCAACGTAACACGCACCAACCAGTTGTGTAGCCGTGGGACACTCGGTTCGAGGATAGGACCCGAATTTGAAAAAAGGCACGCTTAGGTTTAAAAATGTGCCATTAGGTGGTGGGCACCGCTAGCGGCACCCAAATGGCACCTCCAGTGGAACGAACCCCTCGTGTGAGGCCAACGTAATACATAGCAACCAGTCACACAGCCTTGGGACTCCCAGTTTGTGGATAGGATAAGAATTCAAAAACAATCACACTTAGGCTTTAAGATATGCCATGGAGGGAGGGCTCCCAAGCCGCACCGCGAGTGGCACTAGCACCAACGTAACACATAGAAACCAGTTCCGCGACCGCAGGGCTCCCGGCTTGAGGGTAGGATACGAATTCAAAAATAGTCACACTTAAGATCAAAAACGTGCCACGGGGGTGAGGGCACCCCCAGTAGAACTACGAGTAGCACGAATAGCTCGTGCATGTCCAACATAACACCTAGCAATCGGTCGCGCAGTCGTAGGACTCTCGGTTTGAGGATTGGATATGAATGCGAAAACATACACACTTAGGCTTGAAAAATATGCCGACAGGGGGATAGGGGTGAACACCCCCCCAACGGCACCCAAACGACACTGCGAATTACATGAACACCTTGTGGATGCCCAATGTAATAGGTAACAACTCGTTGCGCATCCGCAGGACTTCTGGTTTAAGGATAGGATACAAATTCGAGAACAGGAAAACTTACGCTTGAAAACATGCTGGGGGGGGGGGGGGAGAGAGAACCCCCAGTGGCACCCAAACGGCACCACGAGGGGTATGAACAACTCGTGCACGTTCAACATGACACGTAGCAACTATCCACATATCCATGGGACTCCTAGTTTTAGGGTGGGACACAAATATAAAAATAGTCACACTTAGACTTAAAAATATGTTGCGGGGGAGGGCACCCCCAGCGGAACCAAAACGGCACCGCGAGTGGGACGAGCACGAACGTTAAACATTAAACACGGTCGCGCGGTTGCGAGACTCCCAGCTTGAGGGTAGGAAACGAATTCAAAAATAGGCACACTTAGGCTCAAAAATGTGCCACGGGGGTGCGGGTACCCCAGCGACTCTCAAATGGCACCGCGAGTAGCACAACCCCTCATACACTTCCAACATAATGCCTAGATCCCCATCACGCGGGTGCAAGACGCTCGATTTGAGGATAGACACGAATTCGAAAACAGACACACATATGCTTGAAAATGTGCCCCAGGAGGACGGACACCGCCCAACGTCACCCAAATGGCACTTTGCATGGCACAAACATCTCGTTCATGTCCAACGTAACACGTAGCAAATGATCGCGCAACCACAAGACTCCCAATTTGAGGATAGGACACGAATTCGAAAATAGCCACACTTAGGCTTGAGAACGTGTTGCAGATGGGGGGCACACCCCCAGCGGCACCCAAATGGCACTAGGAGGGGTACGAACACCTCGTGTGCACCCAACATAACACTTACCAACTGTCTACACAGACACGGTACTCCCGGTTTGAGTATAGGACTTGAATTCAAAAACAAGCACACTTGGGCTTGAAAACCATGGGGGGGAGGACACCCTCGGTGAAACCCAAATGGCACCGCGAGTGGCATGAGTACCAACGTAACACATTGCAACCGGTTGCGCTACCTTGGGACTCCTGGGTTGAGGGTAGGACACTAATTCAAAAACAGGCACACTTAGGCTCAAAAATGTGCCGCGGGGGTGTGGGCACTCCTAGTGGCACCAAAATGGCTCTACGAGTAGTACAAACCCCTTGTGTGCATCCAACATAACACCTAGAAACCGATCGAGAAGCCACATGACTCTCTATTTGCAGATAGGACATGAATTCAAAAACATAGACATATAGGCCTGAAAACGTGCCGCAAGGGACAGACATTCCCCAGTGGCACCCTAACGACACTGCGAGTGACACGACCCCCTCGTGCATGTCCAACATAACACGTAGAAATTGGTCGCATAGTCAAAGGATTCTAGGTTTGAGGATAGGACACGAATTCAAAAACAGGCACACTTAGGCCTGAAAACGTGCTACAAGGGGGCGAACACCTCCTGCGGCACCCAAATGACATCGCGAGGGGCATGAACACCGCGCGCGCATCCAACGTAACACGTAGCAACCGTTCCCGCATCCGCGGGACTCCCGGTTTATGGATACGATATGAATTCAGAAATAGGCATACTTGGGCTTGAAAACGTGTCACGAGGGGTAACCCCAAGGCATCTAAACGGCACCGCGAGCAGTATAAGCACCTCTTGCTCTTCCGAAGTAACACATAACAACCGTTCGCGCAGCCGCGGGACTCTAGGTTTGAGTTTAGGACAAGAATTCAAAACTAAATAAACTTAGGCCTTAAAATGTATCGTGGGGGATGGCCACCTCTCAACGGCACCACGAGAGGCACAAACACCTCGTATGCACCCAACATGACACGTAATAAACGGTCGTGCAGCCGCGGGACTCACAGTTTAAGTGTAGGACACAAATTCAAAACACAGGCACATAAAGGCTTGAAAACGTGCCGCGGGGGGGAGGGGACACCCCAAGTTGAAAGCAAACCGCACCATGAGTTCCATGAATAGGTCGTGCACTTCTAACGTAACACGTAGATACTGTTCGTGCATCTGCGGAACTTTCGGTTTAAGGGTGGGACACGAATTCGAAAATAGGCACACTTAGGCTTTAAAATGTTTTCGGGGGTGGCGATCATCCCCAACGGCAACCAAACGGCTCTTCGAGTAGCACGAACACCACGTTCGCATCCAAGTAACAAGTAGCAAATAATCGTGGAGCCGTCGGAGTCGTAGTTTTATGGTAGGACCCGAATTCGAAAATAGGCACACTTAGGCTTTAAAATGTGCCACCGGGGGGGGGGGGGGGTACCCCCATCGACACCGTGAGTGGTACAGACACCTCGTGCGTGTCCAACAAAACACATAGAAACCGGTCGCACAGTCGTGGAACTCTCGATTTAAGGGAAGGATATGAATTCAAAAACAGACACATTTAGGCTTGGAAACGTGTCGCAAGGGTGGGGCGGGCACACCCAACACCGCCCAAACATCACCGCGAGTGGTACGAGAACCTTGTGCGCATCTAACGCCATATATAGCAATTGGTCATGAAGTTGAAAGAGTCCTGGTTTGAGGATAGGACATGAATTCAAAAATAGGCACACTTAGGCTTGAAAATGTGTCACGGGAGGAGGGCACCCTCAGCTCCCCCAAACGGAACCGCGAGTGGCACGAACACCTTGTGTGCACCCAATGTAATACGGAGCAATCGACCGTGTAGTCACGGAACTCCCAATTTGAGGATAGGACACGAATGCAAAAATAGGAACACTTAGGCTTAAAAATGTACCACGGAGGGCGGACACCCCCAACGAAACTCAAACGGCACTGTGAGTGGCCCAAAAACCTCGTGCATATTATCTAGTCAGTCGCAGGAGTCCCAATTTGAGGATAGGACACGAATTCGAAAATAGTCACACTTAGGCTTCGAAACTTGCTGCAATGGCCAAGCACCTATAGCAGCACCCAAATGGAACCGATAGTGGCATGAACACGTCATGAACATCCAATGTAATACGCAGTAACTGATTGCACAACCATGGGATTCCCGGTTCGAAGATGGGCCACAAATTCAAAAATAGGCACACTTAGGTTTGATAACGTTTTACAGGGTGGAAAGAACCCCTAGCAGCACCCAAACGGCACCACGATTAGAACGAACACCAGGTGCACATCCAATATAACACATAAAAACCAGTCGCGCAGTGTCGGCACTTTCGGTTTGAAGATAGGATAGGAATTTGAAAATAGGCACACGTAGGCTTTAAAATATGTCGTGGAGGGAGGGCGCACCCAGCGGCACCCAAATTCCACCGCTAGTGCCACGAGCACCAACTTAACACAAAGAAACCATCTTCTCTATTGTGGGACTCCCGGCTTGAGAGTAGGACACATATTTGAAAATAGGCACACTTAGGCCGAAAAATGTGCCACGAGGGAGCGGGCACCCCCCCAGCGGAACCCAAATGGCATAGTGAGTGTAAGTACGGGCCGAACCCCTAAAGATTTATCAATTTTAATTTTTAATAGAATTGTGACCGTCCAACTAGACAAAATGGGGTAGAAAATAATTATTAAACTAAATAAAATCAACTACGATAAATGAGAGTAACACAAGATATTTGTAAACAATTAGGATTTGGGGTCCATTTCTCACGTAACTAATGTTGCACACTAATTTAATGTTGTCATTCCCTTTTTACAACTTAAATTAAATCGACACTCATCGCGTTTAATTCGAAAAATATGAAAGTTATATTCAAAATATTTTCAACATCTCTTATAGACGGTTAAAATCCCTATTCCTTTAGAAAATACATGTTTTAAAATTCGCAAATGTATTTAAGCATGGACTATCAAAGCTACTTTTTTTACTATTTTTAAATTTCAAAACTTGATTGACAAAATAAGTTTACAGGTTTTAAAACACACTCTCGTGTCTTTTTAAAATGAATACTGAATCTTTGAGAAAACTAAAACGAGTAGGGAATGAACAGCAATCAAATTAACGTGAAAATATTATCTAACAATGATAAACTTAACCCTACTCCTAATATAAGAATCAAGCTACCATAATGAAAGAGAAATTACAAGAATAAGTGGAGATTTTCTTTAATTAATCAAACTTACAATATGTTCTTTCACAATAATCTTCAATCCTCTAAAAAATGAAAAAAAAACTTAGCCCTCTAATTGATTACAATCACTACAAATTGGTCAAAATTGTGAGCCCAAGGGTCCTTTTTATAGGAAAAATGGTGAAGTATTTGAGTTCTGTTGGGACTCTCCCTAATTGACCGAATATTGCTGGAAGCTATCTCTCCACCTCTTTAATATGGATCGGGACAAGTGACCGAATGCCCCCCCCCCCCCCACACACACACTTGAAAATTCTTATCTTTTCTTATTTAGCACGCAAGCCGAGTTTCATCCAAATCAGAGAATAAAAATACCTTTTTTCAAATGACCATAAAAATCATATTTTTCGTGCCTTTTCGAGTTGATCATCAATTTGCACCAAATTCCATCATTACCTACAAAATTTTCACTAGGAAACATTTTCACAAATTAGCACAAGAATATTATAAAATTATCGAAGGGCCCATTTTTTACTTAAAATTTCCATTTTCAATCCAAATTCAATCATTCTTGCTTTTTTTTTTCTTTCTTAAAAAATGATCCTAAGAACTTACTAAATAAAATAAAATGGGACTAACAAAGTATAAATTTGGGTATAAATTATACAAAACAATGCACTCATCAAATAATCCAAAATCTAAACTTTGCTAGTCCTTGAGCAAAACTAAAAAATTTAAAATCTATCTCACTTTCATAGGAATCACAATTGCACTTAGCATGTTCAACAAGCCGTTAGTGGACAAGTTTTGTCTCGTGAGGGTTTGCAGTGAATATACCCACAAAATTAAAAATGTTGACTCCATATAAAAGGCTCAAAAGTAATATAACCAAGTTTGAATGTTAACTTCATAAATATAGTAAAATTTCATTTTTCAATCTCAACTTATGTCATGTGTGTGCATAGCCAATATAGCCGTACATTTTAAAAGATTTGATCGTTATATTTCTTATCCAAAAGTTTGTTTTGATTTCAAAATATCACGAATTGCACTCTCAATCGAACACTTTGAAATGGGTTATTTTCTCTCGTTATATGTGAATAAAAGAGTAAATTTGAATGAACAAATTTCACATATACATGATCAAAAACGGACTTTTTATAATGGATGAATATGATTTCATGAATGGAAAATTGATTACTTTTTGAAAACATAGAATCACACCATAGACCCTATTAATCTTCTATCCACACTCTAATTAACTTCACTCGAGATCGATTATAACTTTCTTTGGTTGTATTGCATGCCCAAATTTGGCTAGAAAGAATGTTTTTTGGAGTAGAAAATTTCTGAGAATATGGAGGTTTTTCGGTATTTTGACCTTTAGGCACTTTTTCTTCTAACCTCCATTTTCATTTTCTTTTTTTTCCTTTCGTTATTTTTCATGTACTTCATTTTTTTTCTTTCTTCTCATTTTTTTCATTCTTTTCTTTTCCAACATCATTTGTTTGCAAAGTTTTTTTCATTTTTGGCCTTTTTCGTACCGTAATTTTACCCTAACATTCTCAGAAAATGGGTATGAGTTCTTTTTAATGGCCCTAAACTCATAGTTGGAGTTAGGTAGGATAATGGGTTTTCAAGAGAAAGGCTTATTTTCTTTTTGGCTCAAATATGCTTGCAACGAAATAATGTAAAAAGGTTTGAGTTTGGGCTTCATTTTAGGCTTTCAAACGATGGCCTAGTCTCATTTCTCAAGTTTCGTTGAGTTAATTTGTGTCTCAAGACGAGTTACTAAGACTTCAAGTGCTTAAGATTCAAATTTTGACTTTTTTTTCAGTAATCGAACAAAATAAAGAATTTGAGATCATCAACAAATTTATCACTGAAGGAAAGTTTGAGTTATTTTAACTCGGATTGATTTAAATATCTCAAAAATGATGAATTGTACAATATCTCACCGTGTTAAAATCTCCATATTTATTCGTTAAGCCTATTAACTTCCGCCTCAATATCCATTTTCAATCATATTATACGACTAATGTGTAAAAAAAATTCATGAGTTGAGAGATCCATGAATTAATTCTATATTAAGAAATCGTTTCAACACTTAATTATATTGAAAATCTTTTTTAATTTTTAAAAATTTTTATTTTTTTTCAAAAATACCATCCTTAATCCCAAACCTAAATTTTACATTGTCCTTAATGTATGCTAAAATAAAAATATGGATAATTAAAATAATGTAAAGAAGTAAAATGACGATATTATCTGTAAACTTCACTTTGCTACACACATCCAAAGTTAACAGGTGTATGTTCAACAAAAATTAATAACAAAAAATTAACAAAAAACACTAATAATGTACAAACCCATGACAATTACCATCATCACCATAAATTAATAATCGAAAGAGTTGTGGGTCATTCCAAATAATTAACTTTATAGCACTAAGTACCAAAACATTATAGATTTGAGAGTATGACCGCATAAGACAAATTTCAACCTTAAATCCAAGGTCATAATGGTGCGTACCGACATCATCAATAATAAACAAATTTGTATCACACAAATCATATGTCAATACATCACATGGGGGGTAATAAATTGCAATAAGAATCCAAATATTTACTATCTTTTTTTCAAAAATAGTCATGTAAAATTGGGGATGCATACTTCGCTCCTAAATGTGAGACTTCAGGAAAAGAGCGGGAAGAAGAGGTATCACGGGATGATACACTTTCTTCGTCAAAAATAGGAGAATCGTCGTAAATACTTATAATATCAATAAAATCGGATGACGAATCCTTAAATAAATTTTTCCACATATAAAAAGAATTAGCATCTTTCTTAATTAAATTAAGAAAAAAATCTCAACAAGAATCAATATCCATATCATCACAAGCATTACATGTGTCAAGATTGTCAATTTTTTCTCCTCATAAAATTGATTATCCCCATTTAATTCATGATTATTTTTAGAAATAGTGGCATTATACTGTTTGTTTACCGCTTTCCAATTGATACACTTTGATGGATAAATAGTAATTAAAGGGGTTGGATTCCCATCCATAACTTCTTTAATTTTTTAAATGATTACTGACCCATCTGACTCAAATTGAAATACGTAGTCATCTAAATTTTTAGTATTTTGTAAAAACACGCCCACATGATGAATGGAGGAATATGAGAAAGATGCCGGGATAACAATATGAGGATCACCCATTGTAATTTACAACGAATGATTTTTTATTATTATTATTTTTTCTTGGAATGCAAAAGAAATTATAATTAACCCAAAACCAAGTAAATTAATACAAAGAAATTTTGATTTATCTAATGAGCCAGAGAATTTAAATGACGACCAACTACGGTTATCACCTCAAATATCAATTCTACCTCCAAGTAGGTGGTCGGTACAAAGACTCATTAAAAACCACCAATCATATACAAGGTAAAACGGAATCGATTTGATAAGTTTGCGTTGGAGTAGCTTTTAATTCTAGCCTCGTTAAGAGCTTGGTTAATTAGTGATTTTTAGGCAAAGGAAGGGTGACGAAATCCCCACGTTATCTTTCACATGTGTTTTTCGCTTAAGTCAATTTATGCAACGTGCTAAATTAAGTGAGAAATCAAACCACATATGAGCATACAAAAACGTTCCTCCGGCGTGGACTTTTTATGATCACTTGTTTATGTCGGGCCAAAGATTAAGTCGACGTCGATAGGGGGAAATTTGTCTACATTTCATTCATCCCCGAGAGTTACTTGTTCTTGTGCCATGATTTCACAAGTTTTCTTCATGTTCGATCACCGTTGCACACTTTTTAAAAAAAAAAAATCACTTTTGCTCCTTTTTTTTAATTTTTTTCACTTTTGCCCCTTTTTGTAATTTTTTTTGTTTCCTTCTTCTTCTTTTTTTTTGAAATTTTTACTACAAACATTCAAAACATAAAAAAAAAAAAGTAGTCTGGAAGTCACAACTTTAAAAAAAATTGAACAAATCCTCGCAACGGCGCCAAAAACTTGTTGTCAATTTATAAAATACCGGAAGTGCACGGGCTATTATAGAATTGTGAATGTCCAACTAGACAAAATGGGGTAGAGAATAATTATTAAACTAAATAAAAGAAACTACAATAAATGAGAGTAACACAAGATAATTCTAAACAATTATGATTCAAGGTCCATTTATCATGTAACTAATATTGCACACTAATTTAATGTTGTCATTCCCTTTTTACAAATCAAATTAAATCGACTCTCATCGCGTTTAATTAGAAAAATATGAAAGTTATGTTCGAAATATTTTTATCGTCTTTAATAGACGGCTAAAATCCTTATTCCATTAGAAAATACAAGTTCTAAAATTTGCAAATGTATTTAAGCATGGACAATCAAAACAGTCAAAATGCAAGCATAATCCATCAAAAACTATTATTCTTAAATTTCAAAAATTGATTGACAAAACAATTTTGAAGGTTTTAAAACACACTCTCGTGTCGTTTTAAAATGAATATCGAATCTTTGATAACAATTAAAACGAGTAGGGAATGAACAACAATCAAATTAATGTGACAATATTAGCTAACTATGATGAACTTCACCCTACTCCTAATATAAGAATCAAGCTACCATAATGAAAGAAAAATTGCAAGAATAAGTGAAGATTTTCATTAATAAATCAAACTTGCAATAAGTTCTCTCAAAATAATCTTCAATCCTCTAAAAAATGATAAAAAATTGGCCCTCAAATTGATTACAATCACTCAAAATTGCTCCCCGAAATTGTCTCTAAAATTGTGAGCCCAAGGGTCCTTTTTATAGGAACAGTGGTGAGGTATTTGAGTTATGTTGGGACTCTCCCTGATTGGCTGAACAGTGCTGGAAAATATCTCTCCACCTATTTAATATTTGAATCGGGATAAGTGACCGAATTTACCCCCACTCAAAACTTTTATATTTTCTTGTAGAATACGCATGCCGAGTTTCATCCAAATTGGAGAATAAAAACATCTTTTTTCAAACAAACGTAAAAATCAACTTTTGTGCGCCTTTTTCGAGTTGATCATCAATTTGCACCAAATCCCATCTTTACTTGCAAAATTTTCACTAAGCAACTTTCTTTACAAATTAGCATAATAATATTATAAAATTATCGAAGTGCCCAGCGGCACCCAAACGGCACCGTGAGGGGTATGAACACCTCGTGCGCATCCAACGTAACACCTTGCAACTGTCCGCACAGCTGAGGGACTCTAGGTTTGAGGGTAGGTTCAAAAACTGGCACATTTAGGCTAGAAAATAGGCTGCAGGAGTGGGCACCCCTAGTTGAACCCAAACAGTACCGTGAGTGGCCTGAGCACCTACATAACATATAGCCACCGGTCGCACTGCGGCAGGACTCCTAGCTTGAGGGTAGGACATGAATTCAAAAATAGGAACACTTAGTCTCAAAAACATGCCACGGGAATACGGGCACCCCCAGTTGCACTTAAACGGCACCCCAAGTAGTACGAACCCCTCGTGCGCCTCCAACGTAACACCTAGCAACCAGTCGCGCACTCGCAAGACTCTTAGTTAGAGAATAGGGCACAAATTTCAAAATAGATGCGCGTATGCTTGAAAACGTGTCACGGGGGGGCGAACACACCCCATCGGCACCCAAATGTCACTACGAGTGGCACAAACACCTCATGCACATCCAATGTAACACGTAGCAACCAGTCGCGCAATCGCAAGACTCTCGGTTTGAGGATAGGACACAAATTTAAAAATAGACACACTTAAGCTTGAAAACATGTCGCATGGGGACACCCCCAAATGGCTTTGTGAATGGAATGAACACCTCGTGAACGTCCAACGTAACAGGTAGAAACCAGTCATGCACCCACAGGACTTTCGGTTTGAGGATAGGACACAAATTCGAGAACAAGCACACTTAGACTTGAAAAAGTGCAGCGGGGAGAGAGTACCCCTAGCGGCACCCAAATGGCATGGCTAGGTGTATGAAGACCTCATGCGCATCCAACGTAACATGTAATAACTGTCCACGCATCTATGGAACTCCCTTTTTAAGGGTGGGACAAGAATTTGAATATAGATACACTTGCTTGAAAACGTGCTGTGGTGGGCGGGCACCCCTCGATGGCACCCAGACGGCACTGTGAGTGGCATAGACACCTTGTGCACGCCCATTATAACACGTAGAAAATGGTCACGGAGCCGAGGGACTCACGGTTTAAGGGTAGGACACAAATTCAAAACACAGGAACACATAGGCTTGAAAACGTACCGGGGGCACCCACCAGTGGAAACCAAACAGCACCACGAATTGCATGAACACCTCGTGCACTTGAAACGTAACACATAGAAACCGTTCGCGCAGCCACGGTACTTTCAGTTTGAATGTGGGAAACAAATTTGAAAACAGACACACTTAGGTCTAAATGTTCCGCGGGGTGGCGAGCTCCCCCAGCGACACCCAAACGGCTCCACGAGTAGCACGAACACCATGTGCGCATCCAAGTAACACGTAGCAACTAACCGCACAGTCGTAGGCTTTTAGTTTGAGGGTTGGACACGAATTCAAAACCAGGCACACTTACGCTTGAAAATGTGTTTTTTTTTTTTTGGGGGGGGGGGGGGGCACCCCCATCGACACCGTGAGTGGCGCAGAAACCTGCTGCACGTCTAATGTAACACAGAGCAATCAGTCGCAAAGTTGTGGGACTTTCGATTTAAGGGAAGGACATGAATTCAAAAATAGACACATTTCGGCTTGGAAACATGCCGTGAGGGGTGGCGAGCACCCCCAACATTGCCCAAGCATCACCGTGAGTGGCACGAACACCTCGTGTGCATCCAACGCCACACATACAATCGGTCACCCAACTGCAAGACTCCTGGCTTGATGATAGGACATGAATTCAAAAACAAGAACACTTAGTCTTGAAAATGTGTCGCGGGAGGCGGGCACCCACATCATCCCCAAAATGGAACCGCGAGCGGCACGAACACCTTGTGTGCATCCAACAGAACGTGTAGCAACTGGCCGCACAGTCTTGCAACTCTCGATTTGAGGATAGGATACGAATTAAAAAATAGGAAATCTTAGGCATGAAAATGTGTCGCGGGGGGCAGACACCATTTTCTTCTGCAAATGGGTGGCGTATTTGTATTGACTATCAAAAACTAAATGATGTCACTTGCAAAGACCATTTTCTTCTTCCCTATATTGACCAAATGTTTGAACGTTTAGCTGGCCATGCATTTTACTGCTTCCTTGATGGTTATTCAGGATACAACCAAATTCCTATTGCCCCTGAAGACCAAGAGAAAACTACCTTCACATGTCCCTTCGGCACTTTTGCCTACTCCCGCATGCCCTTTGGCATTTGTAATGCACCCGGGACTTTTCAACGGCGTATGATTAGCATTTTTAGTGACATGGTAGAACATTTTCTTAAAATCTTTATTGATGATTTTTCTGTGTTTGGTTCTTCCTTCGAGCAATGCCTTTCTCACCTCACTATGGTCCTCAAACGTTGTCAAGAAAAGAAATTGGTCCTCAATTGGGAAAAATGCCACTTCATGGTCTAAAAGGGGATTATTCTAGGTCACATAGTCTCTCGCAATGGTATTGAAGTAGATAAAGCAAAAGTCGACATAATTTCCACGCATCCCATTCCTAAGTCTGTTAAGGACATTCGCTCCTTCTTAGGACATGCGGGCTTCTACCGTCGTTTCATCAAGGACTTTTCTAAAATTTCTCGACCTTTAACAACCCTTTTATCCAAATATGTTATATTTGTCTTTGACGATGAGTGTGTCCCTTATTTTGAGCGCCTTAAGGCCGAGCTCACTTCTGCTCCTATCATTCAGCCTCCTAATTGGTCTTCACCTTTTGAGCTCATGTACGACGCCTCTAATTTTTCTCTCGGTGCTGTACTTGGTCAGAGGGTTGACAAGATCCAGCACATAATTTATTATGCCAGCAGAACCCTCCATGATGCTCAACTTCATTACACGACCACCGTAAAAGAGTTGCTAGCTTTCGTATTTGCACTCGATTAGTTTAGGTCCTATTTCATCGGGTCACCTATCATTATTTACACTGACCACACTGCCCTGCAACACCTTCTTCAGAAGAAGGATTCTAAGACACGATTGATACGATGGATTCTCTTGCTTCAAGAATTTGACCTCGAAATTCGAGATAAGAAAGGTTGAGAAAATTTTATTGCAGACCATCTCTCTCGCCTCACTGTTAAATCTAAATATGATACTGTCCCTATTTCTAAAACCTTTCCCGATGAGAAACTTTTTGCTATCCCCACCTCTCCTTGGTATGTTGATATTCTTAATTTCCTGGTTACCGACCAACTGCCCAATCACTGGTCAAAATATGAGCGTTCGAAGTTCATGGCACAGGTGAAATTTTACTCTTGAGATGATCCATTCCTTTTTAAGTATTTCCCTGATCAAGTCATTCACCAATGTGTTCCCAACCATGAACAGTCCAGTATTCTCTCCTTTTATCACGATGGTGCCTGTGGTGGCCACTTTAGCTCCAAGAAAATTGCCACTAAAATTTTGCAAAGTGCTTTCTACTGGCCAACTCTTTTTTGAGATGCCCACCACTACTTCCAGGCTTGTGACAAATGCCAACAATCTAGGCGCATCTCTCGTCGTCACATGATGCCTCTCACACCCATTCTCATAGTAGAAATCTTCGATGAGTGGGGAATTGATTTCATGGGTCCTTTTCCCTCATCTCATGGTTTCTAATATATTCTCATTGCAGTTGATTATGTTTCCAAATGGATAGAAGCAATCTCTTGTCGCACTAATGACCATCACATTGTGGTCAGTTTTCTTAAGGAGTATGTCTTCACACGTTTTGGAACTCCCAAAGCTATCATTAGTGATGGGGGTAAACATTTTTGTAATCATGTATTTGAACATCAAGTGAAAAAGTACGGTGTTACCCACAAAGTTGGTCTCTCTTACCACCCTCAGACTAGTGGTCAAGTTGAAGTTTCCAATTGCGAAATCAAGCAAATCCTAGAAAAAATAGTTAATAATAATAGGAAAGATTGGTCCTTATGCTTGAACGACGCTTTATGGGCATACCGTACTGCTTTTAAGACTCCGATTGGCATGTCTCCTTATTGCTTGGTCTTTGGTAAACCATGTCAATTACCTGTCGAGATTGAACATCATGCTTATTGGGCTCTCAAAGATCTTAATTTTGATATCGACGAGGCTGGCATTCATCAAAATCTCCAACTTAATGAATTAGAGGAGATACGGAATGATGCCTATGATTTGTCCAAGAAGTACAAGGACAAATGAAGTGGATCCACGACCAAAGCATTCTACGCAAAGAATTCCACCCTGGCCAGAATTTTTTTTTATATAACTCCCGTCTTTATTTCTTTCTCGGGAAGTTAAAAACCAGGTGGTCCGGACCCTTTGTTGTTGAATTTTTTACTCCCTATGGTGCCCTCACAGTTCAAAATCCTAAGGATGGTAGCCTATTTCAGGTCAACAGTCAATGATTGAAGCCTTTCTTAGAGCTAGGCTCCTCTCACATTGAAGAAATTGACCTTGTTGACCCCATCTATAAAGACTGACTGTTCACTCTCTTTGGGGGTGATCATCATCACCCATTTTTCTGTCACCCCGTATTTTCATGGTTCTTATCCTTAGGGTGAGTTCTGATCGATTGGCTGAAGAAGTTAAACTTAGTGCTACCGGGAGGCAACCCGTTGTTTCATATTTCTGAGTACGAGTCTTATCCTGTTTGGGGGTGGTGTTTCACATCACCCACTAATTTTCACATGATTTCTCGACTTGTAGGTATTTTTGTGTGCATCTATTCTTCAGGTTTTATATCTACACAGTGCGGTACATTTTCATAAGTGATTCATTATGGTAATATCTTTCCTCCCTTATGTTTTTCCTTTTTTATATATAGTTTTAAACATCGAGGACGGTGTTCTCTTTAGTTTAGGGGTGGGAAATTTATCAAAAACATACCACTTTTGAAAAATTTCAGAAACAACTGATTTTTAACTTTTTGTGCAGTTAAAAATAAATTTTCATGACATGATTTGTCTATCATTCCTCTTTTATAAATCTCGGAATACCTGTGTTCGACCCTAAAATTACACTTTTTATCATAAAATTAAATAATACCTCTTAAATCAAGCGTGCTCGCACCATGAATTCCTAAACTCGTCAATTTGCACTATCACATTTATAATTAAAAGTTGAAGAGTAACTATATTCTCAAAAGAGCCTTAAATATCACTAGTGTCCACTTAAACCCGTGAGATTTGAGCTTTTCACCTTTTTGAGGGTTTTCACGTATCTCCGAGTCACAAGTTGACTCAACTTTCTTCGGATACTGCACTTAATCATTGCATGATCTCATTATTTCTTTCAAATTTGGCTTAATCACTAAGAATGTCATCATCTTCGAGTTATAAGAAACATGTGTCTTGCAGTTTGTCCCAAGCACTAAACCGATTTTATCATACACTTACCATTTTTAGCCTTCATTCCATGTTTTCCTTACCCATATATGTTCCAAACACCATCCATCATTGCCATTGTTTTTGAGAAAAAGAGTGTTTGAAATTATCAATGTCAATTTTCTTCATTTTCGTTATGAAAAGAAAAAAATGCATCGCAATAAAAAAAAGAAAAAAAAAAGAGAAAAACAAACAAAAAATAGAAAAAGAAGAAAAAGAAAAAGAAAATGGAAAAGAAAAAGTAAAGAAAGCTTGCGATCATAATTTTATGAAATGAAGGCATTAGTCAGTCAAAGTGTGTTTCACTCTTCTCAAAAACCCTACACTATCTTCTTCATTTTCCCCCCTATGCCTTATATAAACCCCATTTTCACCCTTGGTAAAGATTTTGGGCAAACGAGAAGTCTATATGGTGAATAACTCGACATTCTCGACATAGTGATTAGCATTCCTTCCTGAGATCAAATTTTTTTCATGTATCCGTCATTTTCTGTAAAGTGTGTGAGACGTTTGAACTTGCTTACATTTACTAACTTACTGACACACTAGAGAGATACACTTACCCAAATTCTCAGGGAGTTCGATTCAGAGAGATATATCCAGTGAGAATTGAAGTCAAAGCGTTGATCCGATAGAGGCAATCTAAGAATGCTTCTAATGATAATTAAGATTGTTTTACTCTAACACGTGCTAAGTTGTAGGAAGGATTATGCTTTTGGTATTAAGTAATTTTGTATCTTCTTTTCATAGCTGAATACGGTGTTCCTTGACGTCCTTTTTAGTTGGGTTGTATAGCATTTCATCGTCAAAATAAGAAACTGCATCTCAATTAAAAATTTGAATTTTGTGGGTACATTCACTGCAAACCCTCACGAGACACCACTCGTCCTGTAGGGCAACCTATGGGTTTAACGGCTTGTTGCAAATGCTAAGTGCGATCGCCAGTGCCTACGAAAGTGGCACACTTTTGGTTACTTATCTCTATTTTCTCTCTATTTTTTCTCGAGGACTAGCAATGTTCTGTTTTGGGGTGGTGTGATAAACACCCAAAAGTGTTCATTTAAGCCCCAAATAGATGCATTTTAGTCACTCATTTTAATTAAAAATGACCTTATGTTCATATTTGTTTATTTCGCAGCTCAATAGGCAGTTGCGGTACAAATAATGCTAAATTGGTATAATTGCAACACAATAGCGGTCAAAAGCATGCATCGGAGAAATTAAAGAGACCGTGAAGTCAGAAGTCCCATTTGAGCTTGCACCGAAGATTTCTGATGCCTCAAACCTTATCCCCGGACCAAACCTAAGCCTACACCGAGCCCAGACCATCACTTGAGCCTGTGTGTGTTGAGTTTGTACCTTTATTATTTTTCTAAATTTTTATTTTGAATCATTTTATTTTTAGGATTTATTTCAGATTTATTTAGAATTTTCTAGGTTTTATTTTCTATTCTTATATTTCGTTATTCTGATTTTGATTTTTATTAGTTTTTAATCTTTATTTTATTTTATTATTTTTCTTAGGATTAGTTTTTAGGAATTTATTTTATTTTTCTTTAGTTTTTAGTTTTAATTTATTTAGTAAGGATTTTTAGTTTTTTAGTTTTTATAGAGTTTTATTTATTTATTTTATTTTTATTTCTTTTTATTTTTGAGTCTCTTAGTAATAGATTAGAATTTTATTTTTAGATTTTAATTTTTTTTATTTTAGTCTAGTTTTATTTTTTTAGGTAGTGTTATTTTATTCAAGGGTCCAACTTAAAAACACACAATACACTCACACCCTACTATCACACAACTCACTCACACACAAAGCACTAACTCACCCTCACCATAACTGATGATGCTGGAAACAGCACCACCCTTCAAGGTGTTTGTGAGCTCAATTCAATGTTAACAATGGCAGCATAGGGTATATACACACATAGTAGAAGGAGATGAGGAGAAGAGGATTTACACCGGAATATAAGTGGTTCAGCCAATTAGGCCTACGTCCACTGTGCAAGTGTATGATGTGTATCAATATGTGAGGGCACTAATGGCCATAGATACAATCTCTCAAGCTTTCTCTCTCTCTATTGTGTATTTGAACAGAGTTTCAGCTAGGGTTTCTAATTTTGGGGATCCTTTGCAAGGTAGAGGATGACCTCTATATATAGTACCTGGGGGGTGTAATGTACCCCCCATACATGCAATGAGCATGTGTGTGTTGATCTAGCCAATCTGATGAAGACATCCGTCACTGTCACATGTAGAGAATGATGATGAAATATTCCCCCCACGAGTGAGGAATGATTTGTTATAACTGATTTGTGTACACGTGTCCTTATCCACATGTTAATGAGTGCTCGGCCATTGTGCTGGGTCATGACCTCGGCCTGAGATAAGTCGAGGTTGATACAATCTAGTTTCTCGTTCTATCCGAGGTTGTCCATGAAGGTCTCGGCTTAACTTAAGCCGAGACAATGAATAGGGGTCGGCCTGCGCCGAGGGTGAGCTGGCATGTGCCTAGAGCATCGACTAATATCTTGATGAGGATGACCTTGGTAGAAGTATGGCTTCCTGCTACCTCGGCCAACTCTAGGCCGAGGTTGTCATCCCCAGGCGAACTGAAGTGTCGCTGACCCTTATAATACATGCAGTGCCTCCCATGACATAGCTGGTGGTAGTGTCGGCCTGGGCCGACCCTTCTATGGCCGAGAGTTGTTATCACGGTCCCAGAGAATTTCCCACCTCGACAATGTCTTGGCCGAGGCTTTAGTTTCTAGGCCTAGGTGACAATTGGGGCATATCAATCACCCCCAACCCTTAGTTACATGCGAGAGTAGATGACTGGAGGATCTCTACACCTCTGAGGTCTTTCTCCCATGTGCCAATGCTCATTTGACACTTGTCCATTGCTAAAGTGTGGCTTGCCTGGCAAGCACGTGTTCTTAGCCGTCCTTTGGGGCTCGCAATGATGGGCCTTGGAAGATGTGCTCCCATATTTAAGGGTTTAAACCCCCCCTTTTCTCTTTCTTCTCCACTTCTCTCATTTCTTGGAACGATTCATTTCTGCAGCTCTCTCTCTTGAAACCTTTGGTTTGAGGCATTTTGGTTGGTGATTGCTTGCAGTTTCTTCATTCCCTCCTACTACTTCTTCCTCAGGTATCCTCTACCATCCTTTTTCCTTCATTTTTCCTGCAAGCATTCTTACTTTTGCATTTTCCGACGAGTTTGGGAGTTTTCCGGCGAGAACTCTATACTTTCAGGCGAACTGTATTTGCCTTAGGTTTTATAGTTTGATCCTTAAATTGCTTTACTTCATTAGCCAATCTTGTTTGTCGTTTAGAAGCTCCTTAAGTGTAGTGTCTGCCTCTGATGCTCAGACCCCTCTACCAACTTCTTGAGGAGTTCCCCTCTCTCAGAGGGAAGACTTTAGAAAAAATTAGGCAAATCGAGAGAACACATGAGGAGGCTCGTAGGTCATAAGAATTCCCTCTTAGACCCATCTTTCCACCACCCCTGAGGGTGATATACCCTGGTCCATTGGAACCATTTAACCAAACAGAGGTCCCTGCCGAACCTGTACCGATGTCTGAGTCTGAGTCTTCCACCTCAGACCATATGTCTCTGGATTCCTTCCAGGAGGCCATGGACTTCACAACTCGGTAAGATCAGGCCCCTGATCAATCCAAGGTCTCTAGCCGGGCCTCGTCCCATAATAATTCAAGCACCTCGTCCTCTTCCTCAGAGGTTGAGGTTGTTGAGCCGAGTGTGGCTATTCCACCCATTCTTGACGCCATTCCTCTGTCAGCCGTCACTAGGGCTGAGTTCGCTCAGAGGTTCCTGAGTAATCCATCAACGTCTGCTCCGGCCGACGTTGAGCAAGATAATGATGATGATGATGATGACGCTGAAAGTGATGTCGACGTCTCTGAGGCGGCCGAGATCGAGAGTATCGTTACAGAGGTAGACCTTCTTTGCTTCAGATATATGTACTCCATCAGCCCCTCCATAAAGCTTAGAAGACCTCTGAGGTATGAGAGGGCTTACCATGGCCGAGATGGAGAGATCTGCCTGTACGAGCAGATGTTCAAGTTAGGGTTTCGTTTCCGCTTCATCCCATTATTAGGTCCATCCCTGCCTTCATTAATTTGGCCCCTTCCTAATTGTCCCCTAATGCTTGGAGGGTCATTAGTCTTATGGAGGGTTGTCCACCACTCAGACCTTCCAATTCAGGTCTTTGTTGGTTGCTATGTTCCTTCCTCACCCAAAAATCATCCGAGCTACTATCATTTTGTAGCTCGGAAGCCTGAAAAAAATATGCTTCAGATAACTCAGACTTTCAACCACAACGGGAAGCCTCGATACTTTTTTGCTTCAAGGCCATGGGAATTTGGTCCATGTCTTCCCCCGTCCTTGTTAGAGCCGAGGATGCCCCTAAGATGGGGTAAGATCGCAATGTCTGCGAAGGCCGACCCTGGTCTGAGCTTGCAGAATCTTCAGAAGGTGAAAGACCTTCAAGATCAGGGGATGCATGGTCTTCTCGTTAAATTCGAACACTTGATGACCCCCCACTACCTCTCTGAGATAGGTCTAGGTGGAAGTCCCCTTGCCGATCTTGGTAAGCCTTTTTTATTCCAAGTTGAACCTCTGAGTTTATTCATGTCTGATCTTCTAACTTAGACCTTTCAATTTTGCAGAGCTTCCGAAGGATATCTCAGATGAGCTTTGGGAAATGGCAGCCCCGAGTTTAACAAGGCTCGCGAAGAAGGCAGGACTTAATGCTCCTCCTCCAGCAACCTCAACCTCGAAGTCTCAATCCATCAAGAAGAGAGCTTCTACCGAACATGCCCCTGAGGATCAGAGGCAGAAGAAAAAGGGGGGAAATTCTGCCATCCCCATCTCTTCTACAGACTTGCGGACGGCTCGTTTAGAGTAATTAAAGATTACCGATAGCATCGTAGGCCACAGTCTGAAGGCCCTGGATGGCTTAGGCTCTACCATGACCGAGGCCGATAAGCGTTTCTTTCGGTCACTGGATACACCCTTGCTGGTTGAGTTCGGCATCCACAGGTCCATTCAGGTATGACCTCATACTTCTTTGTAATTTCCAAGTGTAACCTCTAATCCAGTGTCTAACTTATACTTGATCACATAATCTGCAGGGCTTGGCAGCTATGCACTACCTCTCCAAATGGACTCTAAGGAAGTTGCCCCTCACCGAGGCCGAGAAGGTGCAAAGCACTCTGAACGGAGAGATTGATCACCTGAAGTCTGAGCTGGGTTAGTCTGAGAAGAAGGTGAAGTGGTTGGAAAAAGATATCTCTACTCTTAAGAGGGACCATGCTGCGGCTCTGAAGGCTAAGGACGATGTTTTACAGCAGAAGGTCAACTCGGTAGTGAAGGCAGCCCTTGATGATGCCTCTGAGGGGATATTAGCTGAATACAAAACCTCTGATGAATTTATGAGCTTTGGTTTTGAGTATCTTGAGAGAGGTATCAAAGCTACTACCAAGTGGGTAGCTATCAAGGAGAAGGAGGTTGGCAGTTTGAAAGCCTCTGAGTTGATAGGCCTCGGCTTTGCTAATCCTCAGCTTACCCAGGCCCTTCAGGAGGTTGAGGAGGAGGCTGTTGCGCCTGCAGAGACTGCAACACTGGATGGCACAGAGGTTGGAGGGGTTGGCCACAAGGAAGACATTACCGAGGCGACCAATGTCGTCCAGTAGGACCAGGCCGAAGACACCAGCATTCCCCCCTCAAACCCTTAAATTCAATTGTGAAGCTTTACTTTGTAACCCCTGAATATTTGTAATCTCTGAATTTTTGTAATCTCTGAATTTTTGTAATCTCTGAATGTATGGCGATCTCTGAGGAGGATAATTTCATTTTGTTGAATGTTTGTCATATGATGTTTTAGCTCTGAAGCTTGTGTAATGATGTATGCTTGCACTAAATTAGTAGCCTTACCTCAGACCTTGTCACCATAATGGTGTTATAGGGGTCTGAGGTTATCACCTACGATGCTATCCTCATAATTAATCTCACCAAATTAATGATGTTAAGGGTCTGAGGTCATCCAAGTATGGTGTCTGAGCTCAGACTCGTCACCACTGAATGGTGTTATAAGGGTCTGAGGTCATCACCTAAGATGTTATCCTCATAATTAATCTCAGCAAATTAATGATGTTAAGGGTCTGAGGTCATCCAAGTATGGTGTCTGAGCTCAGACTCGTCACCACTGAATGGTGTTATAAGGGTCTTAGGTCATCACCTAAGATGTTATCCTCATAATTAATCTCGCCAAATTAATGATGTTAAGGGTCTGAGGTCATCCAAGTATGGTGTCTGAGCTCAGACTCGTCACCACTGAATGGTGTTATAAGGGTCTAAGGTCATCACCTAAGATGTTATCCTAATAATTAATCTCACCCAATTAATGATGTTAAGGGTCTGAGGTCATCCAAGTATGGTGTCTGAGCTCAGACTCGTCACCACTGAATGGTGTTATAAGGGTCTGAGGCCATCACCTAAGATGTTATCCTCATAATTAATCTCACCAAATTAATGATGTTAAGGGTCTGAGGTCATCCAAGTATGGTGTCTGAGCTCAGACCTCATCACCGCTGAATGGTGTTATAAGGGTCTGAGGTCATCACCTAAGATGTTATCCTCATAATTTCTGACATACGTGCACAATGAAGCAAGAACCGTCATGGGAACTGATCTTTTATTAATAACCTCTTCATAATAAGATGGTACATTTACATAAACTCTTTGCAACATCATATGTAATACTTCTTTAGGTGATCAGCATTCCAGGGGTTAGCGAAAGGTTCCCCTTCTAGGTTTTCTAGCCTTTAGGTGCCGGGCAAAACCTCTTCCGTCACTTTGTAGGGACCGTGCCAGTTTGGGTGGATCTTGTTTGTCTTCTGTAAGGTATTCTTCAGCACTAAGTCTCCCACTGCGATGGGTCTTGACTTCACCCTCTGGTTGTAGAATTTTGCTGCTCTCTGTTGGTAAGCTGCTTGTCTGATCTCTGTGTCTTCTCTTCTTTCTTTAATTAGATCTAGGTCCAGCCTCCTCTCTTCCCCATTTTTATTAGGGTCATAGGTCTGAACTCTATGAGTTGGGAGTCCCACTTCTGTTGGTATGACAGCCTCTAAGCCGTGTGCTAGCATGAACGGGGTTTCTCCTGTTGGTGTCTTTGTCGTGGTTCTGTAGGCCCACAGCACAGCATAAACCTCTTCAGTCCATCTTCCTTTCGCTTATTCTAACCTTTTCTTGATTCCATCGAGGATTGTTCTGTTCGTGACCTCAATCTGACCATTTGCTTGAGTTCGGCCAGGTGATGAGAAGAACTGCTTTATCCCAACTCTTACACAATACTTCTCTAAAGAGGACTTCTTGAACTGGGTCCCATTGTCTGAGATAAGAGTGTTTGGGAGGCCGTGTCTGCATATGATGTTCCTCCAAATAAATTGGAAGGTCTTCTGCTCTGTAATCATTATCATCGGCTCTACCTCCACCCACTTTGACAAGTAGTCAATGGCAACTATCAGGAACCGATAACTATTGGCAGCTCTCGGTATGGGTCCCACTAAGTCAATCCCCCATACCGCAAATGGCCATGGAGAGGTGATTGACATCATAGGTTGATGAGGTTGATGAGGAATAGTGGCGAATCTTTGACATTTATCACACCTTTTCACGTAGGCTACAGCGTCTTTGGACAAGGTTGGCCACCAGTACCCCTATGTGATGATTCTCTTAGCCAAGGGTCTTCCCCCTATGTGGCTAGAGCAAGAACCCTCATGAACTTCCTGTAAGACCCGGGGAACTTCCGTGGGATGCACACATCTGAGGAGAGGCAACAGAAATCCCTTCTTGTATAAGACGTCTCCTATCATCGAGAACTTGGCAGCCCTGTATCTCAATTTCCTCCTCTCTATCTTGGACTCAGGTAGGTCTCCCTCTCTAATATATCTGACGAGGGGGTCTATCCACGAGTCTCCTAGGTTCAAATTGTGACAAGGGTTACATACCTCTTCTTCCTCGATGGTCGCTTTCCCTAAGACCTCGACCGAAACTGTCCTTCTGACGTCTGTCTTCGTCGTCGAGGCCAACCTTGCCAACGTGTCTGCGTGGCTGTTACTTTGTCGAGGTACTCTCTTCAGTTTTATCTCTTCGAAACATTCTAACATCGTTCTCACCCTCTTCAGATATTTGGCCATTCTTTCGTCTTTTGCCTCATAGACTCCCAATACTTGATTGACAACTAACCTTGAGTCGCTGTGGAGTAGGAGTCGCCTCACACCCAGAGTCTTTTCCAATGAGAGTCCGGCTATCATGGCTTCATATTCCGACTCGTTGTTAGATGCCTTAATGTTGAATCTCAAAGCGTACTCGATGTTAGCACCATCCGGGGTTGAAAGTATCAACCCTACACCGCTTCCACTGTCGCACAAGGAACCATCAACGAAGAGGTTCCAAATGTCTGTATCCGATGAGAAAGCCCCCTCTGTCATGACTCCCTGCCTGAAGAGGTACCGGTCCTCTTCATTGTCCGCTACTCTGTTCCTGACCTTTTTGGACGCCACCTCCTGATCTCGGGAGACGTTGGGTGTCGTCTTTTCCTGGTCCAGGAAGACACTGCTATTTGACCCTTCAGCGCCCTCTAGGTCATTCTTGACCTCGGTCTCTTCCCAAGTGAATTTAACCACAAAGTTTGCGAGGGCCTGCCTCTTGACGGCTGTCCTAGGTTGGTAGGTAAGGTCATACTCCCCCAACTCAATGGTCCAAGTTATCAACCTTCCAGATTTATCAGGTTTATGCAGGGCCTGTCTTAGTGGTGAGTCGGTAAGGACAACCATGGAGTGGGCTTGGAAGTAAGGCTTCATCTTCCTTAAAGCATGTATCAGGGTGTAAGGTAACTTTTCCATACGAGGGTAATTTTGTTTAGACCCTTGAAGGGCCTTACTATTGAAATACATAGGCCTTTGGATCTCGGTGTCCTCCCGTTCTATGGCTGCGCTGATGGCCGATTCGGAGACTTCCAGATACACATATAATTTCTCTCCTATTATGGGCCGAGACAGTCGCAAGGGATACCCAAGGTAAGACTTGAGTTGGTTGAATGCTTCCTCGCACTCTTCATCCCACTGGAAGGCCTTTCTAAGCACTTTAAAGAACGGAAGACACTTGTTCATTTCCCTGGAAACAAATCTGTTAAGTGCAACCACTCTCCCCGTGAGTCTTTGGACGTCTTTGATACTCCTCGGTGTCTTCATATCAAGAAGAGCCTTGATTTTCTCAGGGGTTGCTTCAATTCCTCTTTGATTGACAATGAATCCCAAGAACTTCCCAGCTCCTACCCCGAAGACACACTTCGCGGGCTTGAGTTTCATCCTGTATGAGTCCATAATATCGAAAGTCTTTTCGAGGTCAGCCATATGAGTGCAAGCTTTCAAGCTCTTCGTTAGCATATCGTCTACATACACCTCCATAGTCTTACCTATTTTCTCTTCGAACATCTTATTTACAAGATGTTGGTATGTTTCCCCTGCATTTTTAAGGCCGAAGGGCATCACTTTGTAATAGTACGTCCCTTTATCGGTAATGAAGGTTGTCTTCTCTACATCTTCTGCATCCATGGAGATCTGGTTATAGCCTGAATACGCGTCCATGAAGCTCATGAGCTCATGCCCCACTGTAGCATCCACCATCTGATCTATTTGAGGTAAGTGATAGTTGTCATTTGGATAAGACTTGTTCAGGTCAGTGAAATCAACACACATTCTCCACTCCCCATTAGCCTTGGGTACGATGACTGCATTCGATAACCACTCCGGATATATGACTTCTCTTATAAATTCAGCCTCTTCTAATTTTTTGACCTCTTGCCGAATGACGTCGTACTTCTCCCTGGAGTAGACTCTTCATCTCTGCTTGATAGGCCTGGCGTCTTTAGTCACGTTGAGCTTGTGACTCATGACCTCAGGGTTGATGCCGGGCATGTATGCGTGACTCCAAGCGAAGACACTCTGCCTCCTCCTGAGGAAGTTTATCAGCTCTTCCTTGATTTCTGACTTTAGGGCTTTGTCGACCTGGATGGTTTTTTCCGGCTCGTCCTCATTGAGGATGATGGATTCTACCTCTTCCGCGGCCTCTCCCATCTTCAACTTTGTCTCATATCTTGGGTCAAGTGTATCAATGCTATAAGTGGTGGTTGCCCTTTTATGGGCCTCTCTCTCGTCGGCCGAGTTGAAGTAACATTCTCGCGCTATGGTCTGGTCACCTTGCACTTCCCTTACCCCATAGGGAGTCGGGAATTTTAGCATCTGGTGGACCGTCGACGACACATCTTTAAACTCTTTAAAGGACACTCTTCCTATGATGAGGTTATAGGCCGAGAAGACGTTCTCATCCATTATGAAAAAATTTATCTTCCTGGTCAACCTCTTAGGCCACTCATCACCCATCCGTACGTCCATCTCATACATGCCCAATGGGGGGACCTTTTCGCCACTGAAGCCCATCAAGGGGTGATGATAGGGTACCAGCCTTGCTTTACTAAGACCTAGGCTCTTGAAGCAAGGCCAAAACATCACGTCTGCTGAGCTCCCCCCGTCTACGAGGATCCTCTGCACCTCGCACCCATGCACCCTTGTTGTTATTACCAAAGGGTCATCGTGGGGGGCTAAGATACCTTTGAAGTCGAGTCTGGAGAACCCAACTATTAGGGCGTCCATGTTCACTTTCTTTCTCTTCTTCACTGTATCGAAAGACGTTAGATTTACAACCTCAAGCTTGGCCACTGACTTGGCCTCTGCCATATGAGCTTTTGTGTCAGCCACTTCAGATCCACCCCCCGCGAGTCCTCCACATATGGTGTCAACACCAAAGGAGATCATGCCAACCCTCTTCACCGGGGTGTTGTCATCTTTCGGCGGAAGATCCGGATCGTCTTCATCATCACCTTCTGAATCATTGTCTCTTCTGGCTGGGGCATTGTCACGGCATCTGTCGTTTCTCCTTTTCTTAGGGTCATCTCTTCCCCCTTTAGGAGCCTTACCGTCCACATACTTCCTCAACTTTTTGGATTTTAACATCTTTTCAATCTCACCCTTCAAGGCGAAGCATCTGTCTGTAACGTGGCCATGGTCCTGGTGGAACTCACACCATAAGTTTTTATTCCTCTTATGTGGTGGGGCCTTCAGTTTATCTAGCCATCTTAGAGTCCTGTCATTCTTGATCTCGTTGAGGATGTGCTGATAGCTCACAGTTAGAGGAGTATAGTGAGCGAACTTGTCATCACCCGACCTCTTCTTTCCATCTTTCTTTCTTTGGGACTTCCCACTACCACCGCGATTCTCATCCTCATACTTGGCGACCATTGCCTCTTCTGCATTCATGACTTTTCCCGCAGTCGCTAGTAGCTCCGCCATAGACCTAGGAGGGTCTTCCGCAAGTTTCCACAACAACTTTCCTTTCTGAAGACCCCCTATGAGGGCGGTCATGGCTATATTTTCTTCGTAGTCTTCAACCTCAAGTTTCTCTTTGTTGAACCTGGCGATGTAGTCTCTTGGGCTCTTGTCCTTACCTTTCTTGACATACAGTAGGTGAGTGGTCTTCTTTTGAGGTCTTACCCCAAAGCAGAAGTTGTGGATGAATCGTTCGGCTAAGACCTTGAAGTTCTCAATTGAGTTCGTCGGAAGAGAAGTAAACCAGCTGTGCGCTGCTCCTGTCAAGGTCCCAGAGAAGGCCCTACACTTCATCTCATCAGGTATTGAGTAGATGTCCGCTGCTGACTGATACATCTTAGTATGGTGTACAGGGTTTGTGCTACCGTCATACTTGGGAGACACCACCGGTGGTTTGAACTTAGCAGGGGTCGGGAAGCTCACTATCTTAGCCACAAATGGTGAGCCTTCTGAGTAACCCCTTTGCAAGGGGTCCCTACTTTTTATGAGGTCTCCTATCTTCTCCTCAAGACGTTGGATAGAGTCATTCCATGGTCTCCTGCCATCGGCCTGGCCGAGGTTGTCCCCATCGACCTCCAAGGGATGGACTGAAGGTTCCCCTGTCGCTGCACAACGTTGGTTGTTGACCTCTTCCTGGTCTCTCCCCCTTCTTTCACGGGGTTGACCTTGGTCAGGCCGACCTTATCTGTCTCCACTTTGCGAGGCTGCTGCGCTTCTCGACCTGGATAACCTCTGTCTTAGGTCATTCACTGGGCCCAACCTCTCAAAGGCTGACCTTCTGCTCAATCGATCAAAAGCTGACCCCCTTTGTTGGGCCTCTTCACCTCTTCGGCCGACACAACCTTGGCTCTGCTGAAGAGGACGTACCGTGTTATTCGACACCTCATAAGGATCCCAATAATCTTCCGTGGCCTCTTCCGCCTCCAGATCGTCATACCTGTCGTCCGGGCAAGTGTTTCCTTGCCTCCCCAAGCGTAAGCGCCTAGGGTCAGCAACGTCCCTTCTCCACTGGGGTGTAGGCTGGTCCTTCATTGGTGCTTGGGGTGGTCCCCTGGCATCAGGATGAGGCTGGACAGCCTCCGGAATGATCATATCCGGTGAGACTCCAGGTGACCTCATCATAGTTTGGCTGAGCTGTGCAAATTGTTCCTGCATTGCTTGTTGTGTTGCAGCCAAAGACCTCAAGGCTACAGCTACCTCCGCCATTTCGAACTGAGGCGGTGCCTGGCTGGAACTACCCCCCCCCCCCACCAGGCGGCGGAAGGGGCGGCGGTAATTCTGGTGCCATGTGTTGCTTAATAAAGAGCTTAAGTATCATGTGAGCTTAATACCTTAAAGGACCTCTTTCAATGGTGAAATATCTCCACGCAAGGGGTGGTGCCTGGTTCACCACTAGAGTCTCCGGTGAGGTTAAGCTGAAGAAGAGGAAGAGACAGCTTCTCTCTTCCCACAGACGGCGCTAAAATGATGATGCTGGAAACAGCACCACCCTTTAAGGTGTTTGTGAGCTCAATTCAATGTTAACAATGGCAGCATAGGGTATATACACACATAGTAGAAGGAGATGAGGAGAAGAGGATTTACACCGGAATATAAGTGGTTCAGCCAATTAGGCCTACGTCCACTGTGCAAGTGTATGATGTGTATCAATATGTGAGGGCACTAATGGCCATAGATACAATCTCTCAAGCTTTCTCTCTCTACTATGTATTTGAACAGAGTTTCGGCTAGGGTTTCTAATTTTGGGGATCCTTTTCAAGGTAGAGTATGACCTCTATATATAGTACCTGGGGGTGTAATGTACCCCCATGCATGCAATGAGCATGTGTGCGTTGATCTAGCCAATCTGATGAAGACATATGTCACTGTCACATGTAGAGAATGATAATGAAATATTCCCCCCCATGAGTGGGGAATGATTTGTTATAACTGATTTGTGTCCACGTGTCCTTATCCACATGTCAATGAGTGCTCGGCCATCGTGCTTGGTCATGACCTCGACCTGAGATAAGCCCAGGTTGATACAGTCTAGTTGCTCGTTCTATCCGAGGTTGACCATGAAGGTCTCGACTTAACTTAAGCCGAGATAATGGATAGGGGTCGGCCTGCGCCGAGGGTGAGCTGGCATGTGCCTAGAGCATCGACTGATATCTTGATGAGGCTGGCCTTGGTAGAAGTATGGCTTCCGGTTACCTCGGCCAACTCTAGGCCGAGGTTGTCATCCCCAGGCGAACTGAAGTGTCGCTGACCCTTATGATACATGTAGTGCCTCCCATGATGTGGCTGGTGGTAGTGTCGGCCTGGGCCGATCCTTCTATGGCCGAGAGCTGTTATCACGGTCCCAGAGCATTTCCCACCTCGGCAATGTCTTGGCCGAGGCTTTAGTTTCTGGGCCGAGGTGACAATTGGGGCATATCAATAACCACCCTACACCCTCAAACACCCAAACATACCCTTATTCCCTATTCATCATTTTCCCAACTAAACCTCATTTGTCTCTCTCCTCTCTCCCTCCATAACCACAACACTCCAACAAAATCGGAACTAGCCATCGATCTAACCCCCAACCCCCTGTCTACCAAACCCAAGTTAACCCGGCGGCCAAACCCGAATACGCTTTAACCCGGACAGACCTTGACCCCCTTGCTGTCAAAAATCGAAACCCGAATCCTCCTACCCACCAATCCCAATCGCACCCTGTGGGGCACGCCCATTGAAGTTCTCTTTGCGCGTGTCGAGACCGTTTTATCCTGGGAGGCAAACGCTCATTGTTCATTGCCGTAAACACCATAATGGGAGCGCATTTTGTCTTAAGGAGAGAGTTTCAAACACTTGGCTCGGTCATCTTCTTCGTTTGTAAGTTTTCTAGTGGTATTAATTTTATTGCATATATATGATTTATTTCATATTTTAAATTTGATAAAACATAAAATTATATATTTTAAATAAGAATCTTAAGACAAAATTTTGGTTTATGCTTTGTGTTGTGTTTTATCATCCAAAATAATATTATAAAACATGTGGAATTAATTTTCATGCAGTTAGTGTTGACCGCTAATAGTTCGCTATAGAATTCGTTTGTGTTTGGTTATTTTTTAACCAATTTTAAAATGATAATTGCATTAACTATTCCTCTTGTGTGTTTAGAGGACTAAGTACAATGAATGCATTGTCAATCGGGTACTATCCTTTACTGGAAGTTGCTTACAACCATTGATAATTTATCTCATTTGCTGTGAAGTCTTATTATTTATATGTACCAAATAAGACATAATCAATTTGAAATTATGAATAAATAATGATATGATACATGAGGAAAGAGTTAATCTTTGACTCATTTTGTCGCGATGGATGATTAGTATTTCAGATTTTAATCATTTACTGTGAAATTTTCTGATCATTAGTAAACTTCTCATGGCATGCTACTTAAGGTATTACACTTCCATTAATGTAAGAGAGTTAACACAAAACGTCCTATTTTTGTTTTAAAAGGATATTTATGTAAATGGTTGAAATATTAGCATTCTTTAAATTCTACGAAGGCTTAGCAAAAAGAATGTTAATATAATCTCTCAATAAGAATTTTTTTTGTGTGCATATGTTTATAATAGTTTGGCCAAATTAAACAATGTATTCGACAAACAGAACTCTAGACAAGATGGTAGTATTTTCATTACCATTAATTATGATTTTATTCACTGTTAAGAAGATTTTATTTGATTGGTTTATACTTGGCCTTTGGCTTAAATTTAAGTACTTTTCAAGAACATTTGCATGAACGTGATCAACAATTCGAATGGTAGTGTCGTGTGCAGCCATCTAATAACTTTAGTTAATTACAACAATTATTATTTGGTCCATAATCGTTGCATGTATATTTACGGGATCGGACATGATAATAGATTCAATTATACAGTAATTGATTTTGTATATATATATTCATAATTTTTATATGTCGAAAAAGGATATATATTATATGACGTGTATAAATAGAAAATGTTATATTAAATACACATAACAAGATGTATTTGAAAAGTCATATTTATGTGACATGTAAAAGTTTTGCCTAATCCTTATATCGTGGAGATGTGATGGTATCAAATGATGTTGTCACACGTTTAGTGACATGATAGTGATGTGCATTCACGTGATAGTTTCATGTGTGCATATACATATATAAAGTGTGTTTTACCATACCTTTGGTGATTTATATGTTCACATGTCTCTTGTGAGATGCTATAAGTGACGTAGAGTGACAATAACATTTATAATGACGTAATGGTCACATGTGTGGCGACATGCATATGTGCTAGTATAATTTTAGTAATAATTTTTTAAATATTATATCGATTGCATATTTCAGTTTCAATATTAGAAATTTGTTTAAATATATTGATTATTTTGTATTGACATTCTTTTGAATATATACAACTGCAAAGGTGCGTCCCGAATAAAGTGATTTTGAATACATTTATTCATGCAACTAAAATTATGAGTGTGATACAATATCTAAGCCATAATTTTTTTATGATCTCATTCGAATTAATAGTGATGATTTCACTTGGAAAGAATCAAAATTAAATGCTAATTTTGGTGCGCTCTTACATCAGAAAAAAAAATAAGTAAACAATGATGTGTTGCTACATGATAATCGAATGTCTCATTATGTGTTGAGATTTAGTCACATCTTTGATGATGTATTTATTCATATGTTTTAAGTGCACTTTATGCGAAGTAATGTGAAAATAATATATGCGATGATATTATGGTCTCTTGTATGGTTAAATGTATTTGTGTGATAACACTATTTTAGTATCACCTAATTAAATGAGAGTACATGAAAATGTGATATATTTAGAAACATGATTTGAGTTGCATTCCATGTAGAATTACAATATTTTATTATTGTGATAATTCATGTAATCTTGATATTACATTTAAATTGGTTTTAATCTCCCGTGTCACGAAAAGAGAAAAGAAAATATAATGCATTGTCCATTATTGTTGGTATGTATGTTAAACATTGCAATGCATGCATTATATCGACTCTTAGAGATATGAATATGCACTATTGTTTAAAACGATGTGAACAAACATGTTGAAAATTTGAGAATATTAAATTCACACATAATAAATTAAAAGAACCTATAGGTTATGATTTTATTATGTTTGCATAATTTTATATAGTTGATGTCATGTTGTGGCATCCGATGACCTAATGTCCTGGAATGAAGATTGAGGTGTGTAATGATATACTATTCTCACATATAGAGGTTTATTGAATATTTGTGGCATGATTGTATATCATTAACCATATAAAATTTATGTAACATTCAATTTATGTTAATAGTGAGGAAAAATAATACAACTTGTATTGATATCGTGGTGCTCATTTTTTCCATGATGAGAGACTTGAAAGAGTGGATATGATTAATTTCAATATGTTATTCCTCTTCACTATATTGAATATTATCAAATGCGATGAAGATTGCAAAAGATATGACAGTCTTTAATTGATATGAAGTGCTACATTCCTTTTAGTAATATATAAATTCATTTTGGAAGAATATTATACTTCCAATTAATGTGTTTGTCGAACGTGTTCTTCAATGGAGAAAAATTAGTGTGGCGTGATTACAGATCCATTTATTGAATTTATGATTCAAAATTCAGAACCCAGCGGTTTAACGACTGCTTTAAAGATGGTATAGAATTAAATCATAAATCCATATAAATGATCAAGTGATTCAGAACCGAGACTTAGGCATAATTTCAAGACTCCACAACTAGTAAACTTAAAGAAGGACAAGTAACCGATTGGTTTTGAGACATATGTATTATGTGTGACACAACTTGAGTTGAATGCCAAGATTTATCACAAATGCATTTGTAGGGCTATTGAATGATAACGAATGTACCATTAAATGTCAAAATTACTAAAGTAAAGAAACTTATCTGAACTAAATTTTATTTAGAATGCAAAGAATGTTTACCTTCTAAATGGACATATGTGTTGGTTCAAATAAATATGTATGTGGCAGTACATAGTTTTATGTGCTAAAGTCATTGCATTTTAAGATAAAAATAAAGTGTTTGGAGGTTGAGAATAAATGTAGAAATTTTGTATAATTTCAAATTTATGTTTGAAATTGTGGGGGAAGTATTGTGTTTTCTATGAGTCATATTCTCAACACATTAACCCACGATAAAAATTTTATGGGAAAGGTTGAGAAACTTTGTATGAATTATGATAAATGTGGGGGTATTTATCTAAGGCAGTAATTTCTATCCAAAAATAGAAACAAATATGATTCCTATTGAAAATAGGATAAACACTACTGAAAGTGTAGTATTTGATTGCATAAGTGCATTTAATGTACTATAGTATTTTCAATGTGCATTTGTCTAGAGAAGTGTATACCTCATTGATTGAACGATAATTAATACTTAAGTACTTTGATTATATTCCAAGGTTGGAAATGATTAAGCGTGTACACAAATCTTTAGAATAAAGATAATAGATCAAAGCGTCTAAAGTACAAATGAGTCGTTCACTATCGATACTAAGATATAAGTGACAAATGACATAAACATTAGGATATTATGAATATATTTTTAAAACAATATATGACTTTCGAGACTCGTATTCCGAGTGATATATTAGCACGATTAGAGGTGTTAATGTTTGGAAATCCTCTTATGATGGAATATGAATATTATTTCTTAGAAATCAAGGTACCTTGGCAATTTTAAAGAGGATGATTTGAGATAACAATTCTAATGAATGTTCTTGCAATTGAAAATCATTGCTTGAAAAGGCATAAAATAATTTGGCAAGTCACGACTTATTAGTCATGACATAAGACCATAAAGAAATCTTTCTTTGTTAATGATAACATTGGGCCTAATAAAATCATTGCGGATCCGCTAACGAGAGAGTAAGAGAAGTTCATCAAGGGGAATGGGCTTACAGCCGGTTAAAACCTAAAACAATTGCCATAATGGAAACCCAACCTAAATGACTAGAGATCCCAAGAATTAGGCTCAATGGGACAACCTAATTATGTGTGATTCAGTTAGCAGTAAGAAGAAAATAAATTCTTCCTCCCATTCCTAGGATGAGTCAGTGCATTATCTGCCCCGTATAACACGATACATTTTATTTTAATGATTTCTATATCTTGAACATATGGGTCAAGTAGAGTATTAGCAGGATACTCTTTATAGAAATCACCTATGTGAGTGAGAAGGGGCCGCTTCTATGAGAATAACCAACGACTACATTGTTAAATTCTCAAACGCGCTCATGAAACCAGGAGGTGTCCAAGGCCAAAATGGACACAACAGTGAAAACCAAGAATGTTTGGAGAAGGGCTGTGTGAATTCTATTGTCTCGGTTTACACAAAAAGGTTGATCAATCCAAGACATCGCATTCATTGATTAACCAGAAAACCCGATAGTCTCTCACTAGGAAAGATTCAAGGCTAAAAGTTATCTTTACCGATGCATCTTTTTTCCGCCGATACTCTTTCTAATTTGTCTTCATGTTCATTTGATTCTTCACCCAAATTTCATTTATGTGGGGGATTTTTGGAAAATATTGTGTTTTTACACAAATTATTTTATGACCAAATTAATATATTGGTCAAAGTAGGACCAAGTACTTACGCGTTCCTTGTAGCATGATGAGTTATGCGATATATTTATTTATTTAAAACAGATAAATGATGAATAAGAAATTTGGTATCAAAGTGCCCCATTTATGTATGAAGTTTATCGGGAAATTTTATTTACTTTCTGGGACGAATTTTCGTAACTGTCGCTAAAGGTTGTGACTGTTCGCTATATAGTGACTGTTTTTCAGAACCGTCCCTAAAGGTCATAATTGTTCACCATAAGTGTGACAGTTCGTGAAAAACGTCCCTAAAGTAGTTGTTTCCTAAAGACGTGTCTTTTCATGAAAAAACACCTTGTTTTCTATAAATACGACTTGTCTTCATTTTTTGAAAAGAGAAAAAAAGGAGAGAAAATATATTTTCAATACTTTCCATTCCCGATAGAGTTGGATAGCGTATCAAACATAATTGGTTCGTGGGGCACGCACATTGAAGTGCTTCTTGCGCGTGTCGAGATCGTTTTATCCTTAGAGGCAAACAATCATTATTCATTGCCATAAGCACTGTAGCGGGAGCGCATTTTGTCTTAAGGAGAGAGTGTCAAAAACTTGACTCGATCATTTTCTTCGTTTGTAAGTTTTCTAGTGGTATTAATTTTATTGCATATATATGATTTATTTCATATTTTAAATTTGATAAAACACAAAAGTATATATTTTAAATAACAGTTCTTGGGAGAGATTTTTGGAGATTTGAGTAAACCAAGTCAAAGATTTTTTTTGGTTAAATTCACATGGGTTTATTTTTTCAATAGATTTGGTAGGTGGAGTTTCCTATTTTGGTGGATATAAAGGGGGTCTTGGTTAGATGGTTCAGGTTGGAATGGAGGTTGGTTGGGTATTTTGTGGATTGGATTGGGTCGAGTTGGATCCGGGCTTTGGATCTTGCAGGTATGGTTTTTAACGGCTAAGGTGGGCCGAACTCCGGTGGGTCAACTCCGGGTTTAACCTCTGAGTTGTGGATTATGGCACTTGGTTGGATAGGGTCGCAGGGTTTCGAGATCTGATGTGAATGGGTTTGATTTTTCACCGGATTTCCACCCTGGTCGGATTTTCGAGTTCAGTTGGGGTTAGGGATGGCAGGGGCTGCCATAGTGGTTTGTCTATTGGTTCACGAGTTGGTCAGGACATGTGTATGATCTTGTCAGGTTTTGGATCATCTCGATTTGGTCGAAACCATGGTTGGGAGTTAATGGAGGCCGAGTTTGAAGGTCGATCGGTTTATGGGTAAAATCGGGCATATGGTTTCAACAGGTGGGTTGCGGTGTGGTTTGTTGGTGAGAGGTGAGAGAGAGTTTGGGAAGGAGAGAGAAAGTATAAGGTGGGGACTGACTTGTGTGTGTGAGTGTCTATGGTATGTTAGGTGTGTGTATGTCTTTAGTTTGTCCAAAAAAAATTACGAAAAAAGTAAAAAAAAAACTAATTAAATATTTATAATCTAACTAAAAATAAATATAAAAGAAATAGAATCTACTAAAGAAAATAAATTCATAACCTAACAATAAAAGACTCAAAATAAAATAAAATGATAGAATTAGACTAATTAAAAAATATAATAACAAATAAAATGAAGAAAATTAATCTAGTAAAATATAAGACCTGTTATATTTACAAAAAATACTCGACGCGCAAATTAAAAATACCCGTACCCTACTATTTACAACTATACGTACACAATTAAAATAATAAAAATTCTAAAACTTATCTATGACTCAAATAAAAATCTAAAAACTATATGCGACGCAAATAAAAGTCTAAAAAATACAAACTAAACACACACAAGGCTCGAGAATCGTCTAGATTCGATTTAAGTTTAGGCTTGGCACGTGATTGGTCTCGAGGCATCGGAACTCATCTAGGAAAACTTAAATAGGCACTTCGGACTTCACGTCCTCTTTGATTTCCTTCACTGAATGCTTTTGACCGCTATTTTGCGATAATTCACTTGATTTAGCAATATTCGCTGCTACGAGAGATAATTGACCTGCAATGTAGATAAATACGACATAAGGACACATTTGGGTGCTTATCACCACGCTCGTAATTCTAGCAGCTTGACTTTCTCATTGGGGATGTGACCGCTGTTTCGGTATCTAGAAAATGTCACCATAAAAAGTTTATTCCCTCTCTTTCTTCTTCATTTCAACACGGAAACACTTAAAGAATATTTCTTACTCCCTCCATTTTTTGTAGACATTATATCTTAATTTCTCTCATTTTTTTGCATTCCTGAATCTCGTTCTTTAGTTTTTCCTTTGTGTCGTTCTTCACTTAAATAATGATGTGCGTAATTAACAAAAACATCGTAGATAAATTTAAACTTGATTATATCCCTAACTGGGTTAGTTAGTTGTCCTTGTGAACTCTATAAGCTTCATGAGGGCCATTGGTTTCCCACAATCTTTATTACTGAGTGTAGGGTGACCTGTATCTCAAATAAACTTTTTCTCCATTATTTTAACATTTTGATATGGTTTCGATCGAGGTCACTCCAAATACTTAGAGGATAATTAATAGGGTCCATCATATTAATGAGTTGTACGGGACTAATCTTGGCATCACTGATGTCATGTATTGTTACCACACGTTACCAATGGGTGTTGACCAATAAAAGAATTTACTTCCTATAAATAAGGGCCGCTAATCAAGACTTGATAGTAAACCGGCCTAGTTCTAGTAATAACTACTGGGATCATGGTATTGTTGTGAAGAAATGGCAGAATACCACTCTTCTTAAGTGCACAAAGCATGAAGGGCATAGGTGCCCTCGGTAAAGAAGAGGAATAAGTTAGGTTACTCTTGTGTTTCTGCTTTGTATTTTCCCTTTTTGTTGCAATTGTTTAGCTATAATTATTTCCTATTTATTTCTTAATAACCAAAGAAAAGACAATGATCATCAAGTGTGGACTGCTTTTCTCCTCGACTACACAAGTTCGATAACTTTTTTATTGCAATTTTCACTAACTACACTCCATTAATCCTGGTTCACTTGAACGATCCAGAGGCCTCCACCTATGAAGGATCATATAAGGATACAAAATCCTCCTTCTTTGAGTTGTTAGCCCTTTCGTCTATCCTTACTGTCGAACTCTCTCCCATAGAATTTCTCCCAAGATAGAAATGGTGGATCTAATATCTGATAATTTGGGTCTCAGATCTCCAAGTGCTTGCTTAGAAACGAAGAAAAAAAAGCTTGTTCGACTTGTAAGCTGGCAATATGAAGCTAGGGTCCTATCAACTCCCGATCGATTAGGGACTCCTGTAATACCTAGTATATTCATGGACTAAAATGATTATTTATTAGGTAAGAATAGATTAATAAATGGGACTAATTATTACTTTATGGCCTAGTAATAATAATTTGGCATAATTTAAATGATAATTGAATATTGAATGTAGTGTGATTTTCGTAACATGGGTTTGAAATAATTAATTGGTGATATTAATTATATGATTATGGATAATTTGTATGTGTAGAATAATTAAATGTACCATTTTATTGATACCCTGAGATGTTACTGTAGGTTATAGGCAGTATCGTTTAGTCTAGACTCTCGGGTAACACGGGTGTCCATTTATGTGCTTTTATCACTTTAAATCGGATGGGGGGGGGGGGGGGGGGGGGAGGGAGCTGTTAGCATACCTTTAGGGGAGATTTTGGGCCATTTCGAAATAGCATTTTGGACTCTTTTAGTTGCCTGAAATTAAGCCTTTTGGAGGAGATACTGAATTTAAGAAGTTATTTATAACTGAAACCACCCTAATTAGGTTTTTCCATCCACTTTGATTAAGCCTATTAGCCATAAACATTTTGAAAGAGGTTAGAAAGTTTGGAGGGGAGAAACGTAGGAGAATCTTAAAGGAGGAGTCTTCAATCATCTTCTAAGGAAATAATTTTCTTTCAATATCGTTAATAATGTATTCCCTAATTTATAATCATGCTTTTTCATACTATTTCAGAGTTTTTAATTATGTTGGAGACTGATTTTACATGATGATTTATGATTGGGTCAGATTATGATTAATAGTAATTAATCTTCCTTTGAAAGTTAAGACTTTATTGATAAGACCCCAAATCGACATTGAATAACTACTGTGAATTATGTTAGAATCCATGTTTACGTTTGTATATATTTTTAATCGAATTCTTGTTTAATGAATCTTTAATTAAAAGATATTAGGTATTTATTAATTCTTCTTCAGAAATGTTAGGTTTATTTTATTATTGATTGAAATCATGATGGAAACCCTTGGTTATGAATAAAAATCGTTAGGATTCTTCGCCTAGATATTAGTTTAAGTTCTGGTATGATGAGGATTATATTAGAGACCTTGATGGCGATTTAATGGAGGTTTTTGGGGAGTTTTGGTGCTAATTTTCATATATGGGTATGAAGCACATCGTCTTTCTCGTTGGAATTTCGTTCGAACAAACTTCCTTTCTTGCTTGAACGATGTGAGTTTTTTGTTCCAATGAGATGCCTTTATCATTAAAATGAGGTTCCATTCTAGGTTGAATGACTTTGGAAATTTACCCAAGTTGTGCAGAATCGAAATACAAATGCGAGCCGGGGGGGCTAATTTAGTTTTTTTTTTTTGGATTTGATATGATTTTTCTACTAAACAGTGTGAGAGACCTAAAGATGGATTTGGGGATTTCTAGTTGGGACTTTTCTTTAGGAATACTACACATAATTTAGTGATGGATCAGACATTATTAATGATAATTATGTAGGTTAAAGTTGTTACCTTTGTACAATTTTTCTATAATCTACTGTTAGGATTTGGTTAGAATGGGTAAATGCGTGAGTGAGCGGTATCCTACGGTCGTATGTATATATCCAGCTTAGAGAGCAACAACATAAAGTGTTTCGAAAAATAATTCAGGTTTTCAGAGGATATATACGTATGAAAGTAGAGTTGTTCAAATGAGATTTAGATCTCATTTACAGGAGGGGATCAAACGAGCTTCGAACAAGGTTCCACTGTCCAACTTTTAAGGGTCGTTTGAAGTTCGTTACAACTCATGGATCGAACGAGATGCACTTATCATTTGAAAGAGGTTCAATCTCGTTCAAACGAGCATTTAATTTTTTTGTATCAGAATGACCTTGTGCGCTGTCATATTCTGGACAGCTGTCAAGTTCTGGTGATCCCAGATTGGGAAAAATAGGAATTCTAGGTTTTGTACGATTTTTATAAGGGTTAGTTTGGCTCATTTAGGCTTAATTTCAAGTTGTATCTTTCCATCACAAACCACCACCGGTCCTCCACCTTATATCCCCATATTTGTGATGTATTCCACCATATTTAAGCCACGTATACCCATTTACACCATGGATGAGGAGAGCTCTTATTTTTTGGAGCTTTTTTGGGGGGTTCACGAAGATGGAGAAAGAAACTTCCTTGGAGTTTGAAGAGTGTTTTATTGAAGATTTTTCTTGGAAGTTTAAATGGAGCACATTAATACCATTAATGGAGGATACAATTGGTAATCCCTCGAGGACACCTTTAGAGGTGGGGGTTGCACCTCCTGCACCACCTTCTCTACTTCCATTTGAAGTATTTGAGGTGGAAAAATAAATCCTTAGTATTTAAGACTTTATTTTCATTACTAATAGTCTTATTGCTAGATTATATGAGTGGAATGGACATGAGTAAATAATGGTCTCTAGTAAACTAATATTAAACATTTTTATGGAATTAAAAAGTTGGTAAAATATTATTTTGTTAGGAAATAAAAATTGGGTAAATATTTCAAAGTTTTGAAATATTAAAATTGGTATTTTTATGAAAATGGTGTGTTTTCTAGAAATATTTACTCAATTTGATGTTAAACATTTTATGAAATTAAATGTTTGAAAAATAATGTTGATCTTGATGCATGTTTGTAAAATAAAGTTCCAAAGTTTCTTGCAAAAATGGAGATTTCATGAAATGGACATTTGTTGAGTTGAACAGTTGAAATTTTCTTTATGTCTTGAAAAGCATAATTTTGCAAGTATTATGAGTTTCTAGAATGGAAAATATGTCTAACCCATTTAATAGGAATTTAGGATTTAAAATCCATCTTCTCATGCATATAAACATGTAGTATCTTGATAATGAACATATACATAAGTTTAAAGAAGTTTTTGTCCGGTTTAAACATGAAATAAGAAAAGTGGAAATTCTAGTCTCCAAAATGTGTGAAAATGAATTATAAGTGTGATGAGTATAAGGTTATAAGACTACAAGTGTTAATAAAGAAATGGTTATTTTCTTATAATGTAGTCCTATATGTTAATAATTCTAGAAAATAAAAGTGTTGAAATAAAGATGTTTCCAACTAAGAAGAATATTACTCCAAAAGTTTAAAAATATGTCATGATTTTAAGAACACTTAAGAAGCTAGTGTGAAAAACTTAATGGGGTTTTAAAAAACTAACACTTGTGAAATGGAGTAAAAGATGAGTTTGGAAACAAATGGGTAAAATGGTAATATTAGGTAAAATGGAACGTTTTCATGAAATAAACAAATGTTGTAATGGGTGTTACACATGACAACCCTAATGAACATGATTTTTGGAATAAAATCAAGGTTAAAGTGTAAAGGACATAAAACAACCATTTTCAAAGTGTAACACAAGTTGGAGTGTAACCTTGGGTTTTGACTTCGGTTGAGAAAAAGAAAAAGTGGAATAATGTGGACATTTGCAAAATATTAAAACACATAAAGAGAAATTTGAATGAAACCGAAAAAATTAAGGAGGGCCCGAAGCTCGGGGTGAAAGACCCAAAATCACGGGCCATAGCATATGGTGCGCATAGCCGACCTTATGGAGCCCATTAAAGTAAGTGATTATTGAAAGATTCCAAGAAAACGATAAAGGATTAAGGAATACATCAAGAAATGGTTTGTGTGGTGAAATGGTACTTAGACAATCTAACTTGAATGAATTAATAATTGTTTTGGTAAAGGATAAAATGGGAAAGTAAAAGGAAAATTGATTAATGTCCATAAGGTAAAGAAAAATGGAAAGTAATTGGTTAAATGGGTAGTTACCAACCCAAGAGGTTTAACCCATAATTAACACAAGAATGTGTTGTGAAAGGTTTTCAAGACTTAAAAAGTATTTTCTAACACGGTGTTCACGTGTGTTGAAAGGGTGATTTTCAATGAAAATATTAATGTGAAATGGTTCAAATGAAAAAGGGTTATTTTGGTACAGAAATGGCTTTGGTCAAACTAAGTGTTGTTGTTTCAAATATTTAACTGTGTGTATTAAATAAAGGGGCAAATGTCAAAATAGGAAAAATTAAGTCTTTTACAAGATTAACGTAAATTAATCTGGATAAATAAGGTTTTAGAAGTAAAATAGTTTCATACATTAAATATACGTATATTGTTTACATTGGTATCTTATGCTTCATTGTATAACCAAGTTGGTATCATTTATTGCATCAATATTTGTATCAATTGATCATTGTATTGATTATTTATAATTGCATTGCCATGTTGTGTTCATTTCACTTTACACCATTGCATCATAGTATCCTTCCTTCCTTAATTTCAATTGGTATCATATGCTCTCACTTTTTTAGCGATAAATGTTTTAAGGGGATAAATTGTTTATTATGCATTATTTCTTTATCTATTCCTGAACAAAAAGGGGGAGAAATGGTATCTTTCACTTTAGTTTTAGGATGAGATATTTATCTTTGGGAGAAACGTCTTACCTAAGTGTGGATGAATACACATAGGGAGAATTTATCCATGTGCATATTTATATTTATTATATATTGTCTTTGTATTTTAAAATGTGTTTAAGTGTGTAGACTTGCAACGTGTGGAAAAGCTTACAAGCGCACAAAGCTACTCGGAGTATGAGTTTATCAAGTTTGTACTTTTTTCATTTTAGGGGTGGGGATTGAGTCTTTTAGATGAGATTCACGACCCATATGTTTTTACTTTTTGTTTTTTTCGAGAATAGCCAAAGGGGGAGATTTGTAAGGACCAATTTCTGATAGAGTCAATTTGTATGTATTTTAGCTTATTCCATGTTTGGGCAAAACCTTAATATCATGGGTTAGGACTTCTGTATGTTGACCTTTTAAGCCTATGATGTGTTTGATTGAAGACGTAGGGGAAAAGTTTCAAAGACTACATCCCCGTGTCGTGTTTAATGTCACATTTCATTTTCAACATCAGAAGAATCTAAAAAAACTATGGATGCATTTTAGTAGATTTGTGGATATCATTGAGTGTTTGTTTTATAGATTTGAGGATTTTTTTCATATATAATTTTTTATAAGAAAAAATTGTTATTGGACAGAGTTGTTCAAAGGACTTTATAGTCTTCGTTCGAACGAGATGCAGTTGTTCATTTAAACGAACTTTAAACGAACACCGAACGAAATTTCTATATTAGCAGAAAATATATCATTTGAATATCATTATAAGTTAGTTCTAATGAGATGATATGTTCATTAGAATGAGTTTGGTTTTCGTTCAAAAGAGATATGTTATTTCATTTTAACGAACTTCTGTTTTTATTCGAACAAGATTTTGCCGCCTCAAAATTCATGTTTTCTATAAATAGACATGCTGGAAACTTTTTAAGTGGAGAATTTTTAGCAAAAACCACTTTCTAATCAGAACCTGAAAACCTTCAAACCCTAGTTTCACCCAAGCTCTTTGACATCCATTATTTAATCTTTATGTTAGTCTGAGATCTCCAAATTGTGGGCACCAAGAAGGTTTATACTCTTAATGTCTCTTGAGTATTTGTTTTGTGTGGTGGACTCCATACTGTTTGTTATTTACACTTGGTGGACTCCGTGTTTGTGGTGTTGTGGTGAAGAAGTGGTGCGTACGTGTTTATAATCTGTAGAGAGTTTTTGAACGTTATCGATGGACACTGAAGTATGTATGGACTCACACGTTATGGAAGTTGTGCGAGTTGACTCTTGTGTGCAACTATGAGGAGGTTAAGGAATGAAAGGCATCAAGGCTTGCGAGGGCATAGAGTGTGTTCGCGTCCTTATAATCCCATGCATAGTGAATTTACATGAATGGTCCGTCCAAGGTTTTTACCATTTTGGGTTTTTCTCGTACATATGCGTGTTGTGTGAATGATATTATTTTCTCCATCTATCACCTACATGCATGGTTTTGGATAAAGATAAAAAAAAATTATCTGTCTTAACACAATATTCTCTTAAAATAGGTGAAACATTTTACTTTCGGTTATATTGTTTAATGTTTAATATTTAATTTGAAAAAATTAAAAATAAACTTTTGTTTATACCACTCTGTATTAGCACGCTTTCTCAGGATGTTTACTAAGGCAATCCCCTAGGCATCGTTGGGTACGCCCAGAAGATATTGGGAAGCTAGTCAACCCATATTCAATTTTCTTTCTCCAACCACTTCATTATCCCATTGAGGACTATCTCATTAGAAGTTTCTGATTGCCTATTACTCTGGGGATAGGCCACTGTACTGTATCTGTGCTTAATCTTGTTCTCGTCGTGGAAACTTTGAAAGAAGATACTCTCAAATTGTGTCTCGTTATCAATTATGATGATTCGAGGAATTCTAAAACATGTTATGATGTTCCTCCAAATGATTTGTCCCTGTCAACATATTGGGTGTTTCCTAGAGGTTCCCTTTCAACTCATTTAGAGAAGTAATCAGTTCCAACCAAAAGAAACTTCCTATTATCAGACATAAGTAATTGTGTACCAATAATATCCAATCCCCACTGCGTAAAAGGCCAAGGATTTGTGAGTTATTTGAGGTCGTTGGCTAGCTGGTGCACTAAATGCGAGAAGAGCTAGAAGTTATTGCACTTCTTGACGTATGTAATTGTGTCATATTACATGTATGGCCACCAATATACTTCTTTCATAGTTATGAATCCCATCGATCTTCCCCCCAATGTGGCTCTCATATATCACCTCATGAAACTCGTTGAGGGTTTGGTCGATGTCTTATAGGTGAACACACTGCACACATGGTCCTAAAAAAATACCAATTAGGGGTGGTAAACGGATGGATACAGAGCGAATACTATGATATCCATATCCGTATCCGCTATCTATATGCACTATCTGTATCCGTGTTTGCCTGAATAGTAAAAATAGCTATCTATATCCTCTCATATTCTTCAGATTCGGATAATATTCGTATCCATTTACATTGTTTATCCATTGCAATTAACACTAATTTTAAAATCAACTAAAATTCATATTGAATAAAAATTAGACGATTAAAATCCAAGAGAATATTTCTATAACTAACTAAACAAATGAAAATATAAACCTTTAAGAGAATTTTTGAGATCGAGTGCTAACCTTTAATGTTCATATTCCATAGCTCCTCAACATGCATTTCCTTGTGTTAAAAAAAGAAAGACACACATAAAAATTCTCTACTTTATGAAGCAACTCTACGTCAGCAAATGAAAATAACTAAATAAGTAAACAACACCCATTTCTTTTCATTGTGTGTGGTCATAATTTGTTTCCATTCCTTAAACCATAACTGCAACGAAATTTCAAAAGAAGCATGTTGGACATTAACATTTTAACTGGAGACACTTTTATAGTATTTTAATAAATCATAATTACAAATAATCGTGTACACGGGGAAAAAAATTAATACTGGAAATAACTACTAATAAGTAACTGAATTACAAGAAAAAAGGTAAAACAATATCAAGTTCAAGCCCTAAACTCGTATTCACTACCAAAAAAATAAAAGGGTGAAACTGATATATGTTATCAATGAGTATTGTTCTCTGCATCTCTCTGAGTGTGCGTGTGTGTGTTATTGTTGTTCTCGTTATTATTGTTGTGTGCATATGTTACAATGTGCATGTGTGTGTTGTTGTGTTATTATGTGAATACGTGTGTGGGTGTGGGTGTTGGGTGTGAGTGTGTGTGTGAGAGAGGGAGGGAGAGCTTACGAGGGAAGGGAGGAATAAAGAAGACGAGTGAGTGTGTGCGCCGCAATGAGGGGAACAAGGAAGAAGCGAATGGGTTGAAAAATAAGAGAAAGGTTTATTAGGTTTTGGTTTGGGGATTTTTGTGTTTGTTTTTTATCCATCCACTTTTTGTTCTTTGGTTTTCATTATTTTTTCTTTTTTTCTTTTTAAGCCAGTCATTATCTTTTGATTTTTTTAAAAGTATTATTTCTCCATTTTCTTAAATGAGTTTTAACATTTTTATATTCAATATTTATATTTAGATAAAATAAAATAAATATTATAAATAAGAATTATATATAATTAGTCGTAATAATAAATTAATATTAAATACAATACGAATATGGATGTTTGGAAAAATGGATATCCGTAAATATGGATACTCCGCCTCGGATATGCATCATCCATGTCGGATACATATAACGTCCTTATATGTATCTTTTTTCCCGAATATTTTTCACGCTATCTATATCTGAATCCATATCCGTTTCCCCAAATAAAAATTCGCAAAATTCAAACTCGAATATCGAACGGATTCGAATTTTTGAATATCCGTTTACACCCATGATGCTAGTAAAGATTTTCATCTAGAGACAAATGGAAGTGATCAGACTTTATTTAGATCTTATATACTACTTTCTTATCATCAGGCAAAACATCCCCTTTCAAATAAAGCACTCTTGGATCCATCCATCTTGAGGTCCTGTCAATGACCATAACCCAATCGGCTTGCTTACCATTATTGATATTGGGTTGATTGGGGTACTCTACTTGAATTATTTTCTTAAGGTCTCCCTTTATGGCTAAAGCAAGTGTGGTTAATGCATCTATATGACTATTGTTCCCTCTTAAGAATTATTGCATGTGAACATTCCAGAACTGAGCAACCAAATCTTGGGTCTCCTCAAGGTATGAAACCATGTGTTGATCCTTGGAATTTTAGTCTCCTAATATTTGATTTTATACCCGGCTTGAGTCATAAAATATGTCAAGGTGATGGGATCCTAAGGAGAGTGCATTCTTCAAACCGCCGATTAATAGTTCATACTTCACTTTGTTGATGGAGGATTTAAATCCTAAGCATATTGCATGATCGATGAAAATTTTATCTAGGCATACTATAACTATCCCTACTCCTTTCACCTTGGAATTGGAGGGCCCGTCAATATAAAGGGTTCATATTTCCTCTTCTTCAACCTTTTATTGTATATTTTTTTCAGTTCTGGTGCTAACTTCTCGAATTTGTTATCAGTTCATAATTCAACAATGAAGTTAGCTAGAACCTTTCGCTTTATTAATATCTTATGTTGATACTAGATATCAAAGCTCCCTAGCTCCACTGACCAATTGGACATTTGTCTACATAAGTCAGCCTTCCAAAGAACGTCTTGTGGAGGGAAGGAGGTTAAAACAATGATTATGTGCACCTAAAATTAATGTTATAACTAGCGAGAGGTTGTCACCATTGCATATGCAAGTTTTTCTAAGGGGACGCCGAGAAGATATTTTCTCATATAATAGATGGTGGTTGTCTCAAATACTTCTTCACTTAATTTAGTTCCTAGGTATATTGGCCATTCCATATTTATTTCCTTTCCTCCATCAATATTTAAAAGAAATTTTGACACCTTTGTGAAGATCTTGATATGAATCTATTGAGGGTAAGGAGCATGATAATTAGCTTCTGCACTTCACATATAATTCTTAGCGATTTAAACTTCCTTATCACTTCAATTTGGTTACTGTTTGACTTAATCCTCCTTTGGTTAACCATGTCACAAAGGAACTTTCCCAACTGCACTCCAAAAGAGCACTTGGCAACATTCAACTTCATTATGCAGTGACAAAGGACTTCAAAATTCATGTCTAGGTCCGCAAGGTGATCCTCTTTCTTTATATTTTTACAAGAATATCATCAATGTAACCCTACGGCATCTCTCCTAACTTATACTTAAACATCTTGATAACAAGCCTCTAATAATTTTCCCTAGTGTTATTAGTTCGAATAACATCACCATGTAGCATACAGTCCTAATGTGGTGATGAAAGAGGTCTTCTCTTGGTCGGGGTTGAACAATGGGATATGGTCCTACCCTTAGTAGGTCGAGGAAGCTCCCCATTAGTGATTAGTAGTTTTATTAACCAGTTAATCTATATTGGGTAAAGGAATTTATCATTAGGTCAATCCTCATTCAGGTCGATGATGTCTATACAGACTCTCCACTTCCCGTTTCTCATTCTAACCACCATAGTATTTGATACCCACTTGGGGAATTAAAATTCATGAATGGATTGTGCCTCAGTTTTCTCACTTCTTACTCTACTTCCCTCATGTTTTTTGGGATCGTTCTATGCACCTTTAGGGTCACAGGCCAATGTGACATGAGGGTTGTGACACAACCTCTGGGTCAATGCTCGACATTCGATTATTGAGACTCAAATTTTGTAAGTTAATTAGTATTAATGAGAATTATATTTTCATCTTGCAATTTTGTTTTTCAATCATGTTTTTAGCTTAATTTAATTGCAAGGATTAGGTTAATTTACTAGTGATTAGATCATATTTTAACTAGTTTAATTAATTTAAATCACTACAGGTTCTAAAACGTTTTAAAATTTTAATTCATTAAAATAATCACGAGAATGATATTTTAGACCTTCAAAATTAATTGTTTTATTCACATTCTTTGATTTTATGTACTTATGTTTGATAATTTATACTTAAGTTAAATTATTTGATAGTCCATGCTTATATTTGACATGAAATGCTTAGAAAGGATAAATTATTTTCATATTATTTAATTTTATGTTCTTACGTTTGATGTATTATGCTTATGTTAAATTGTTTGATGGTCTATGCTTATGTTTGACATTTAATGATTAAGAGTGATATTATGAAAGGGAATATGATTTTTTGTCATATAAGAGAGATATAAAATATTTTAAAACGAACTTTCATGTTTTCATCTTCTGAAATTTACGTGATGAGAGTTAGAATAATTTTTAGTTATAAAAGGAAATAGCAAGTTAGACCTACTTAATCATAATCTAGTAAAAATAGTAAAAGAATATGAAATCATTGCAATATTCCCATACTCGTTATATAATTTGTGTTTGAATTCCTGACGTGTTAATGTTTTATTTGATATCTTCATCTTATTTCTACAATAATTTCATCTAGTTGGAAAGTTTATGATTTATACAAATTGATCAAGTCCTCATAGGTTCGCCCCGTTTACTATATTATAATAGCTCGTGCACTTGCGGTAGTTTTATAAATTTAACAACACCAATCACCTTCCCGGTCGACTGCAGCCACAGTGTTTTCAACTTTTACATGCTTCTTTATTCTCTCCATGAAGTAGTTTATAGTTGTATCCTACCTCTTGGTGAGAGACCGATGAAGAAAGGAGCTGCGACAACCCAATCTTAAAGGAGGACACCATAACTGGCTCGGTGCAATCCTCCACTTTATTATACACTTCCCATTATCTTTTAGCACAGTCTCAGATAATTTTTTGAGGCTTATTTTTTAGAATGATAAGTGAGTATATCCTTTAGGATGGGTGTTACTCATGATGAATCTAAACGTTAAGGCCTCGGTTAGATCTTTGAAACATGTGATCGAATTGTATAGCAGCTTCTCGAACCACTCATGATCAATATCCCCAATGCTCAAGGTAAATATGCGGCAAGTCAAACTTTCATTGTTATTTCATAATTTCATAGCTTTGGCGATATTACTTGACGTCATTGGTGAGATCTTGCCTTCCATTGTAAATCTTGAACTGTGTAGTGGCGAACTTCATGGGAGGCTCAAACTACGAAATAGTTTGGTTAAATGGTGACTTAATCTGGCAAATAAAATATCTTCGGGAATGATCCTTGGAGGTAATAACTTCTTGGTGAGAGGGGTGTCTATATACTTATCTCCTTATTAAATTGCATAGGTCATTATCTCCTCATTGCACACTAGAGCGGGGTCTTTTTTCTGGTTAATTCTTACAAGGAGAACATTCCTTTTGACTCTAGGTACTCTTCACTCGGTTATGAGATCTTATCGCCCCGGGAATAGAAGTATGTGATGTGTGTCCATGCTTATGATTTTCCCCTTGTGTTTCTCTTTCCAACTCTAGACGTCATTGGACTGCAGTTGTCTGCTCCTGTTGATACCTCGTAGCATCCCTCTCTTCACGAAGTCACTTTTCATTAATGTCACTAAGCCTTAATATTTGAGTAGGTTGTTAGGATTCATTTCTCTCATACATTCACTCCTCCTAGGGTTGATAATGTGAGGTAGGAGATTACTAATAGTCACTAATCACTAGTTTGATCCTTAGGACAACAGAGGTCATCATGGTTGTCACAATAGAGATGGTGAACCTCCTTATCTCCATGGTTTTGTTGGTAATGACACTAGTGGTGATCCGGACTTAGGTGATCTCAGTCAGGTGAGTGAAACATCATAGAAAATTGTCTAGTGGCAAAGAACATTAGATTATTCCCACAAATGATGTCAATTATAGGTTGTAATTTCTTACGGGCTATGATATTCTATGCACACAAGCCAAAGAACAATAATTACTGTAAAAAATAATGATGTTACACACACAACACAAGATATACGTGGTTCGTCAACTTACATACGTCCATGGGGTGTTAAGGTTTTTTCTCTATTGATTGTAAATGCTAGTAAACAGAATTATAGTAATACTCTTAGTGTTACATACATCATGCCCCTTGCATATGGGGTGAGTTTAAATTTATAACAAAGATTAGTTAGGGCTTATCCCTTTATTGTAGTCGGACGTTATTTGTGATTGAATTGAATTGTCTTTCTAATTTTGACCAGATGACTCTTTCGATTATGGGTCCACGTGGCCGATCATGTTCTAGTAAAATGATTTACCCCACATAAGATAACAAATAGGGATCTCAAAACCCTGAGGCCTAGTAACACATTTTAAGCCTTACGTCAGGGTGTAGGATTAATTAACAAGTGTGTATTTAATATGAGAGGACTATTTTATTAACTTGCTTCTAAGATGAACCGAAAATTGATTTAAATTAAGGGGATGAAGTCTTTGAAGGTCGTCTAAAGAGTATTTCGGGTTTATTTTTTATGAAGTAAAGTTAAAATGAGGGTCAATAACTTCTAAATCAATGAAAATGTATAAACCATATAATATACAAAAGATGGAAGAAGGAATCGCGACCTAGCCTCAACCTATTTGCACTCGCGGTACTAAGCCTCTTGACAGCTGCCTTTGTAGGTATGGGGCTAGGTTTGGACGGATTTTAGGTTAGTCTTCCGCATTCAAAATTTAAAATGCTAACTTATTCCCCAAGTATGACATAAAGACCATCTTACCCCAAGCCTTTCTTAAAATTCCCCATGTGTCCAATTTTAATTTATAACTTACACTAATTAACATTTGAGCCTCAAACTTTATAATATTAAAGCTTTAGCCCAAAAAACGTTAACAGTTTACCAATTAACTCTATAATTCCAATTAAATTAATTTTAATTTTAAATTATTATATATGATTTTAAATTCACAAATTAAATTGTATAATTAAACTAAACTCCTGATCAATAAATATTATTTCAATTTTAATTAATTAAATATAAATTCCTCTTAAAATTATGGAGTATTACAACTAAATATTCTCAATTTTCAAGTATTTCGTGTGAAGGCCCTGCAAGGCAAAATCAAAAAACTAAAGGGTCTTTTACTGTTTTGGAGTCTAGATGTTCTCACTGTTCTCTCATTGGGGTACACTAGTTTTTATATATACTCGCCAAAGTCCATCTTCACCTATAGCAATTTTTTATAATATTTTTAGCAACGATTGTTTTCAAACATTGTCGTTAAGGCACCTATCAAGGCATCACTTTATGCAATATGGACATGCCAGAGTGTAGTGAATAAACTATCAACAACGATTGCATAATCTTATCATACCACATATTGTAAAATATAAAGTTGAATCACCTTATACTCTTGACTCACTTGAGTCTATATTGTATAAGTGTTCATCTAGTTTGGAAATTGTGACAAAATTATGTCTAACCTATAATCCAAAGAACCTCAGAGCTTGCACTACTATTTCATCATTGATTGAAGTGATCTAGACCTCATTACCAACACTCACACACAGTAGAATGGATCATATACATGTCATATTGCATATTAATGTGTGTATATATGTTGAGTGTGTTTAAATCCCTAATATTGCTTTTTAAATATTTTTTGGGATTTTATAAACATTTTAAAATAAGGTTTTAATAAATTAAAACTTGGTTTTAAAAGTTTGTGGGGTCAATCTGCTATTTCACATTGTTGGTTTAATTGACTAAAAGTTGCCTTGGGTAGAATCCGAAAGCGGCAGAGACTTCAGGGTGTTCATTGTAATTATTTTCAGACGCCCGTTTTATCCCGCCTTATTGTCCAACACTTGTTGCCCTCTGATTGGTTGTAATTGTGTTTCTTCACAGAGTGTAAACCAGCGCCTATTTTCAACCCTTGGATCGTTTTTATCAACGATCTGCATGCGCCCTTTAATAATACCTGTGAACCCTGTTTGGACCAATCAGGAAAATTTTAGCCACCGCATATCGTGAGCCCTTGGATTAAAGTCAATCCATCTTGACTCAATCTGGTCCCTTGATTTCAATCCTCATTCTCGAACCTTCTCAGCCTCCTATAAAAAGGCTCCTACTCTCAGCCTTCGAAGACTTTTGGCCATTTCGTCCTTTGAGAGAAAAAAAAGAGAGTAGAGAGAGAAGAGAGAAAAAGAGAGAAACCATAAGAGAGAGAAAGAGTTAGTAAACCTAACCCTAACCCTAAATCGTCCAAACAGTTCAACTAAATATAAACCTTCAAACCCCTGTATTTACCCAAACACAACCTTGAGTGTTTGAGAGGTGATTTGAGAGTTGGTTTGTTGCTGTAACCTCTTCGTTCTTGAGATCTTGTTTCCAACTTTATCATTTTCTTACATCTATTTTTCTTTTATATAGAAATTTCAGATCTGAGTTTTTCATGGTATATTACACTTAGTTTGCATTTTTATTTCTCAGCTTGAGAATATATTGTTGATTCTTTTCTAAAAAGTTTTTTAACTTTGAAATCAACAATAATGTTTTCTATTTCTAGTTCTCTTGAAACAAGACCTTTGACCTAGTTTGGAATCGCACTTGGTGGTTTTCAATCTCAAAATTTTTTTCAGAAACAAAGATTGATTAAGATCTTGATACGTCTTCTGAGCAAGATAGCCGTGGATTATGGGATTGCTTTAAAGGTCAAAAAGGTTAAGTTTTATGAGAAGAGAGAAAAAGAAAAGTCACTGCATATAGTCTTATATGTAATTTGTTAGGACTGATTGTACATAATAAGTGTGTGTGTGTGCATGCATGTGTTAGAGAGAACCTCCACAAAAACTTTCACTCTACCACACGAAAAGTGTTGGTAATAAGATCTTGTGAACAAGAGTCGACGTAAAGAACTTGAACAAATTGGAGTTAACAAACTAGGAGAACAACATCAACAATCAGAACTGCAGAGAAGTTATAAGGACATCAGAGGGTACATTCCTAAACTTATATAGGTTTGAGTTGTATGCATGTTTGTTATATAGTTTGTAACTGTTAAAATTTGTTTGTAGTGGATTTTTGTTTTTACTCCATAGAGGGAGTCGTGGATGTTTCCTCAGTTGGGTGAGGTTTTACCACCTAAAAAATCTTGTTCTTAATCTTCCTACATTTTCTCATCTCATTCTTGGTTGTGCTGAGTTTAAAGTTTATTTAAACTGTTTTATAAACCTGTTAATCAAATCTTGAATAGATCTCGTACGTACTTTTATAAAAACACATCTTGTGTTCAAAATAGTTTTGGTTTTTAAGAAAAGAGTTTCTTCAAAAAACTGTTCGGAGTTACTTAAATAGTTTAATTTTATTAAACGTCTTTAGTAATAGATTTTCATTTGGTATCAGAGCTTGGTAAACTTCTTTTAAAGAGATCCTGTGTTTCTAAAATTATTTTCTGAAAATCAAATATAGACGAGAAAAATGAAAGATTTGGTAACTTGACCAGACCTCCTATCTTTGATGGAACCAATTTTGCTTACTGGAAAGTAAGAATGATTGCTTTCATTCAAGAAACTCTGGGAGAAGATGTCTGGGACATTGTTGAAAATGGTTACAATTTTCCTACAAAACCAGCCACTGAAGGAAGTAATGAGAGGGTTAAGAAAGTATTAAGTGAGTTCACACAAGAAGAGAAACAAGTTTCTCAAAATAATAACAAAGGAAAGAATGCCATATTTATGTCCATAAATGAACATGAGTTCAAAAGAATCTCATCTTGTACCACTTCTAAGGAAGCTTGGGACACCTTGGTTACTGCTCATGAAGGTGACACTAGAGTTAAAGCTGCTAAAACTCAAATGCTCATTCAACAGTATAACTCTTTAATTATGTCTGAGACTGAGTCATTTGATGACTTCTATATGAACCTGACTGATATTGTGACAAAACTACATGCTAATGGGATAACATATGACAGACAAGAAATTGTATCTAAAATTCTAAGATCATTACAACAAAAATTTGATAACAAAAGATATGCTATTGAGGAAATGTGTGATATAAATCTCACTCCTGAACTACTCAGTAGTAAATGAAGAACTGTGGAAATGGAACTGGAATTTAAGAAACAATTGATCCAGTCCCATAGGAAACAGACTAGTTCCAATCTAAGCTTCTCTTATAAATTGATTAAACCTGAGTTTAATACTTCCAATGATGACTCTGATGAGGAATGCGATATAGAGAGTTTGGACAATCAGATTGCCTTGATGTCAAAACAGTTTAAGAAAATCATTAAATTTAGAAACAGCATGGAAAATAAACAAGGTAAGTCTAATTATCCAACTCCCTTTAATCACAGACCTCATGAGAAAAGCCATGACAAAAATCACAAGGACTCTCACACTAGACCTAACAGAGACCTTAAGAAGACTGAATGCTATTGATGTGGAAAACAAGGACACATTGCACAAGACTGCAGAGTTAACTTGAACACTCAAAACAAACACACTAGAGCCAACATTTGCAAGATATGGGATGATTCAAGTGACTCTGAAAATGAGGAACCTAAGTCATCTAATGTTTTTTACCCTTGCATGTCCTTCTTTGCCAAGATTATCTATAATGATGATATGCATGTGTTTGCTAGTGAGATGAATCTAGTAATTTTACTACTGATGTTTAGAATAATGTTGTTACTAGTTTAGATGCCTTGATTACTGAGAATATTGCTATCTCTTCTTCGGGGTGTGTGAGTCAAAGGGAAAGCGATAATGACGATGTCAATGGGTGTGTGAGTTCTAAGAATGAAGCGTTAGGGGTCACTTCACACACTACACTTAGTGACTCGGACAATGAAGACCTCCCAGATATTCACACACTTTATGCTAAAACTCTCAAGAAAAGCACTAGACTGGAAAAAATTGTGAAAGATCTCACCAAAGAGCTGGAAGATCTAAGCCTGATGGTCAAACTGAATGATGAAGAGTATACTACCCAATGTTTAACTCGTGAAAGTGAAATTAAAATGTTTGATCAAAAACTCAAAAATTTGACTGAAACAAATGAAATTCTGGAGAAAAAATACAAAGGGACATTGTTAGAATTGGAACAAACTAAAGAAAAGACAGCAACTGTTTTCAAAAAATTTACAAAATTTGAAAATAATTCAAACTGTTTTGATGAATTTGTTGTTGAATCTAAAACCAATTATGATGATCAAACTAGAATAGGGTTTTGCCCTAATTTGAAGACACAAACAAAATCTTTTGAAAGTATCAAGTTTGTGTCAGGAGGTAAAAGACCTATTGAAACTTGCCCAGATTTCCATTCCCTAAAAACTGAGTTTGATTCAAAACATCACAATTTTAACATTGGGGAATCAAGTTACTCTAAACATGAAAGTTCACCTAAGACTAAATACGTCTGCCCCCAATTAGGAAGAGTGAGTCCATATTCAAGACTGTCCTACCTAGGAATAGAGTCTAACCTCAAAATTCCTCAAAACTGTTGTTTAGAGACTTTCCTAAGGAGACCCCAACCTTGAGAAATCTTTATTGCACTTACTGTGATATATACGGTCACTCTTTTGATAGTTGCTATGCTTGGAGACTAGTTACACATGTCTATAGTTCTCCTATTTATCAGAACTTTAACTATTCTAGGAGGAGACGCAACAATTATGTACTTCCTAGACAACCTGACAAAAACTCTAATTATAGGAAGAAAAAGACCAAACCTAAAAGAACATTTACTCGAAGGATTCCTAATCACTTTCCTAAACCAAATGCTCATGTCTTTCATAAAATTCAAAATCATGCGCAAAATATTTTTCAACAAAAATCCAATGCTCGCAAATTTTATCAATTGAGAGCTAATAAGCGCAAAATGAAAACTAGAGCAATTTGTGTTAGAAAAGAAGATCTATTATCTTAGATGAAGCGTAATATAGTTATTACTGCCTTAAAAGCTGAGCACACATCATCTGGTTGGTATTTAGACTCTGGATGTTCTAAGCACATGACTGGGGATGATACTAAACTTTTGAACAAAACCAGCTTCGCTGGTGGAAAAGTCATTTTTGGTGATGGAGTATCATCTCAAATCATAGGCAAAGTAACTCTCCAAGAAGATGGACTTCATGTTCTTAAAAATGTTCTTCTAGTTAAAGGACTTAAGGTCAATCTACTTAGTATCTCGCAATTTTGTGACTCAGATCATAGTGTTACCTTTTCAAAGAACAATTGCAAAATTTTAAATGAAAAAGGTGAATGTATAATTATAGGATTCAGAACTCCTGACAATTGTTAGACTGTCATGAAATATTCTAAAATCTGTAATGTTGCCAGAATGGATGACAACGAGATATGGCATAAGAGAATGGGTCATATAAATTACGATAACCTTAGTAGACTGACCTCTCAAGAAATAGTTAGAGGAGTTCCTAAAATCAAACCCATTCCTAACATTGTTTGTGGTTCCTATCAGGAAGGAAAAATTGTTAAGGCACCTCATAAGAAAGTTAATGATGTTCTTACCTCTAATCCCTTGGAGCTCATCCATATGGACCTAATGGGTCCTTCCCAAACTGTTAGTCTATGTGGACATAATTATATTCTTGTTATGGTTGATGACTTCACCAGATTTACTTGGGTAGCCTTTTTAAAACAAAACTCTGACACTTTTCAAACTTTCTTAAAAATCCTTATTCGGATTGAAAATGAAAAGGACACTCAAGTAAATAGAATCCGTAGTGATAGAGGTGGAGAATTCAAAGACACTGGTATAATAGAGTATTGTGACTATAATGGTTATAAAAATGAGTTTAATGCTCCTAAGACTCCTCAACAAAATGGAATTTCCGAGAGAAAGAATCGTACACTTCAAGAGATGGCACGTGTTATGTTACATGCCAAGAATTTGCCTAAATATTTTTGGGTAGAATCCATTCGTACTGCATGTCACATCATAAATAGGGTATATCTTAGAAAGAATTCCAAACAAACACCTTACGAACTTTGGTATAATAAAAAGCCTAATCTTAAGTACCTTAGAACCTTTGGTAGTACTTGTTATGTATGCAAAGATAGGGAACACTTGTCCAAATTTGAGAGCCGGGGAGATAAAGCTATATTTTTAGGATATTCCCCTAACAGTAGAGCCTATCGAGTGTATAATCTTTGCACTAAAACCTTGATGGAATCCATAAATGTAATTATGAGTGACACTACTGTAGAGAACAAGACTGGTGAATCAACTATTATAGAATAGCCTACAAGCATTTTAGAAAATGACTCTCCTGAAATAGATGATTCATTACCAATTGAGATACCTGAAGTACCTAACTAGGTCTCTAAAGATCATCACATAAATAGCGTAGTTGGTAACCCTAGTGAGCCAGTACGTACAAGATCTTAACTAAGAAATTATGCACATTATGCATGCTTTGTTTCCCTAGTGGAACCAAAGAATGTAAATGAGGCATTGAATGACTCTCACTGGATTTCTGCTATGCAGGAAGAACTTCTTCAATTTGTCATTCATGATGTTTGGTATCTTGTACCTAGGCCTGATCACAAAAAGGTTATTGGCACACGTTGGATTTTTAAAAATAAATCTGATGAAATTAGGATAATCATTAGAAACAAAGCTAGATTAGTTGCCCAAGGATATTCTCAAATTTAAGGAATAGATTTTAATGAGACCTTTGCTCCTGTTACTCGTTTAGAATCTGTTCGTCTTCTCTTTGCTATAGCTTGCCACTTGCATTTTACACTCTACCAAATGGATGTCAAATCTGCATTCCTTAATGGAATATTGACTGAGGAGACCTATGTAGAACAACCTAAAGGGTTCATTGACCCTCAATACCCAAATCATGTATTTCGTCTTAAAAAGGCTTTGTATGGGCTTAAACAAGCACCTAGAGCTTGGTATGAGCGTCTTTCCAGTTTCCTCTTAGATAAAGGTTTCAAAACAGGTGGAAATGATCCAACCCTTTTTGTCAAACATTTTGACAAACACATCATTATTGCTCAAATTTATGTTGACGATATTATATTTAGATCAAGTTCTCCCTCAGAAGTAAAATCCTTCTCTGAAATAATGCATAAGGAGTTTCAAATGTCTCTTATGGGGGAGTTGCAATTTTTCTTAGGTCTTCAAGTCAAACAAAATTCAGAAGGACTATTTCTTTTGCAATCTAAGTATGCTTTAGAGATAGTAAAGAAATTTGCCTTGAGAGTGCTAAAAATGCTAAAACACCTATCAGTACTACGGTAAAACTTTCTAAAGATGAAACCGAAAAATCCATAGATCCTACACTATATCGTAGTATGATAGGAACCTTACTATACCTTACTGCCTCGCGTCCTGATATTATGTATGCTGTGTGTATTTGTGCTCGATATCGAAATAACCCTAAAGAGAGCCATCTGAATTCTGTTAAATGAATCATTAAATATATAAAAGGCACTCTGAATCTAGGACTTTGGTACACTAATGACACACCAAGCACTATAATTGGGTACACTGATGCTGACTGGGCTGGGTGTACTGATGATAGTAAAAGCACATCAGGAGCATGTTATTATATAGGTAATAACTTGGTAGGATGGAGTAGTAAGAAACAAAACTGCACATCACTCTCAACAGCTGAATCTGAATACATAGCCGCTGGCAGCTGTTGTGCTCAATTACTATGGCTTAAACAAATGCTGAGTGATTATGGTATTCAAGAAAACCAATTGCATCTCTATTGTGATAATCAAAGTGCGATCAATATTTCTAAAAACCCCGTTCAACACTCGCGAACAAAGCACATAAAATAAGACATCACTTTATACGCGAATTAGTTGAAACTAAGGAATTAGAAATCAATTATCTTCTTACTGATTTGCAACTTGCAGATATATTTACCAAACGTTTAGATTACAATCGATTTATTTCTTTGCATAAATCTATTGGTATGGTGTGTGCTGATTAATCTCTTTGATCTCTTTATTTTTTTCCCTTTGTCTATTTGAGACAAAATGGGGGAGAAATTTGAGTCTCTAATGATTCTTTACATATGCTAAACAGCTTGATCTTAGTGCTTCATTGCAGGTTTTTATACAGTTATTCTCAACAGTTGTAATAGGGTATTCAATTGTAAATAGTTGAGTTATGTACTTCTGCTTTCTAGGATTTGGTTAGATAGATTGTTGTAGGAATAGGTTTCCTCATTCTTGTTACCCTACGAGTTCTAGATGACTCAAAGGATAATTTGTCTCATATTTCCAAAGGGGGAGATTGAAGAACCTTATACTCTTGACTCACTTGAGTCTATATTGTATAAGTGTTCATCTAGTTTGGAAATTGTGACAAAATTATGTCTAACCTATAATCCAAAGAACCTCAGAGCTTGCACTACTATTTCATCATTGATTGAAGTGATCTAGACCTCATTACCAACACTCACACAGAGTAGAATGGATCATATACATGTCATATTGCATATTAATGTGTGTGTATATATGTTGAGTGTGTTTAAATCCATAATATTGCTTTTTACATATTTTTTGGGATTTTATAAACATTTTAAAATAAGGTTTTAATAAATTAAAACTTGGTTTTAAAAGTTTGTGGGGTCAATCTGCTATTTCACATTGTTGGTTTAATTGACTAAAAGTTGCCTTGGGTAGAATCCGAAAGCGGCAGAGACTTCAGGGTGTTCATTGTAATTATTTTCAGACGCGCGTTTTATCCCGTCTTATTGTCCAACACATGTTGCCCTCTGATTGGTTGTAATTGAGTTTCTTCACAGAGTGTAAACCAACGCCTATTTTCAACCCTTGGATCGTTTTTATCAACGATCTGCATGCGCCCTTTCATAATCCCTGTGAACCCTATTTGGAACAATCAGGAGAATTTTAACCACCGCATATCGTGAGCCCTTGGATTAAAGTCAATCCATCTTGACTCAATCTAGTCCCTTGATTTCAATCCTCATTCTCGAACCTTCTCAGCCTCCTATAAAAAGGCTCCTACTTTTAGCCTTCGAAGACTTTTGGTCATTTCGTCCTTTGAGAGAAAAAAAGAGAGTAGAGAGAGAAGAGAGAAAAAGAGAGAAACCAGAAGAGAGAGAAAGAGTTAGTAAACCTAACCCTAACCCTAAATCGTCTAAACAGTTCAAACCAAATATAAACCTTCAAACCCCTGTATTTTCCCAAACACAACCTTGAGTGTTTGAGTGTTTGAGAGGTGATTTGAGAGTTGGTTTGTTGCTTTAACCTCTTCGTTCTTGAGATCTTACTTCCAACTTAATCATTTTCTTAGATCTATTTTTCTTTTATATAGAAATTTTAGATCTGAGTTTTTCATTGTATATTACACTTAGTTTGCATTTTTATTTCTCAGCTTGAGAAATATATTGTTGATTCTTTTCTAAAAAGTTTTTTTAACTTTGAAATCAACAATAACGTTTTCTATTTCTAGTTCTCTTGAAACAAGACCTTTGACCTAGTTTGGAATCGCACTTGGTGGTTTTCAATCTCAAAAATCTTTTCAAAAACAGAGATTGATTAAGATCTTGATACGTCTTCTGAGCAAGATAGCCGTGGATTCTGGGATTGCTTTAAAGGTCAAAAAGGTTAAGTTTTATGAGAAGAGAGAAAAAGAAAAGTCACTGCATATAGTCTTATATGTAATTTGTTAGGACTGATTGTACATAATAAGTGTGTGTGTGTGTGTGTGTGTGTGTGTGCATGCATGTGTTAGAGAGCACCTCCACAAACACTTTCACTCTACCACATGAAAAGTGTTGGTAATAAGATCTTGTGAATAAGAGTCAACGTAAAGAACTTGAACAAATTGGAGTTAACAAACTGGGAGAACAACATCAACAATCAGAACTGCAGAGAAGTTATAAGGACATCAGAGGGTACATTCCTAAACTTATATAGGTCTGAGTTGTATGTATGTTTGTTATATAGTTTGTAACTGTCAAAATTTTTTTATAGTGGATTTTTGTTTTTACTCCGTAGAGGGAGTCGTGGATGTTTCCTCAGTTGGGTGAGGTTTTACCATGTAAAAATCTTGTTCTTAATCTTCCTACATTTTCACATCTCATTCTTGGTTGTGCTGAGTTTAAAGTTTGTTTAAACTGTTTTATAAACCTGTTAATCAAATCTTGAATAGATCTCGTACATACTTTTATAAAACACATCTTGTGTTCAAAATAGTTTTGGTTTTTAAGAAAAGAGTTTCTTCAAAAAACTGTTCGGAGTTACTTAAATAGTTTGATTTTATTAAACGGCTTTAGTAACAGATTTTGAAAAGTGATGTAGGATATTCACGTGAGCATGTGAGAAAATATTTTGGAATGCATTCTAAGTTATCACACACACACACACATATATATATATATATATATCATAGAAAATATCCACAAGATAAAATGTGATGCACACACAACATAACATGGATATATAGACATCATCATGCACATATTGTCAAAAACTTTCATTACAAAAACCTAGTAAACACACATGCTTCATACACAGAACACATATGAACACATTCCTATATATGCATACGCACACTTACACTCCACATACATACACAAACACATGTAAACACACACACACACACACACACATTGTGTGTGTGTATGTGCGTGCGTGCATTTACTAGTTGTCGGTGCACTTGTGATGCGTGTAAAATCATATTAATAGTGAAATCATAAAGAATTTTTGAAAAAACAATCCATGGAATTGTTTACACCATACTATTTGTAACAATCCGCCTAATGGGATATCGGGCGATCACTCCTATATAAAATTATAACGGGACTTACATATGGATCACTCTTAGCATCACTGTCGAAAATCCATTTAATTACTAATATCCTATTAGGCGAGCGTTAAAATTTTAACTTAACTACTCTTTTTAACGATTAAAATAAAACATCCACAATTAAATGCGTAAATGAACTGAAATGAAAATGAAATAAATTAAAATAACAGAACACTCGGTCCAAATTATACAACCATATCGAATATCGTGCAAAGAATAAACAAAATCAGTTGGACCATTGGCCCAAATGTTTGTACAATACCTCCTATCTAGAGTACAAGGAAAGAAGCGTCTACCGAGAACCCGCAAGCATCCACAGCTGCTGCAGCAGACGTCTAACTCGAAAGAATTTCCATCCAGGCATCCTTGTGTCTGGACACCTATATAATATGTATATATACAACAAGAGAGGAAAAGTAGATATGTGGGTCAGAGCCCGAATTTTGAAAATATTTTGCAAGTGCATAAATGCTTTATTTTTAGAAAAATAGTTTTATCTCATATTTAAATTGGTATCGCACTCCCATGAGATACCCCTCACCTCTCCTCTAGTAGTGCACACCTAACGCATCCTAACAACACCTCCTAGTCAAGCTACCCCGCCCAACTAGTCTAATTTACCCATCTACTATCTACCCTAGATAGTCCAAGTGCTAAGGGTCAAACTTCCCTCCATTCTTAACACTGCACTAAGTTTGTGCGTGGGGTGTCTCGCAAAGCGAAATCCAAACAAGGAACCCCCCCGATACACTACTACTTGGCAGGGTTAATGGTAGAGATCCATTAGGCCCGTAGCACACACAAATGTATAATTACATATATATATATATATATATACATCTACAAATACATCCAGATAATATCTCCCGGACTGAGGTTTACTTATCATCATCTTAATAATACTCATCCGGACCTACCTCCCGGACTGAGGTGTATTCTATACACAAAGTATATATCATTTTTATTTCAAAACTTTCCATTTCCCTTATCATATCCAGGAAATGTATTTAAAATCCAATTCATTAGCATGAATTGCTTTATCATAACATATACTTTTTAAAAGCCAGTTTTATTATCATAAAAATGCTTTTCTGTTTCAAAATATCCCATTTCCCTTTTTATATTCAGGAAATGTAATTAAAAGCCATTTTTATTATCATAAAAATGCTTTTACCATATCATATGCTTCCACATCCCTTCTACCATCCGGGAGTGTTACCGAAGATAAACATATAACCCATTTCCCTTCCTATATCCAGGAAATGTTATTAAAGCCAATCCATTATCATGAATTGCTTTAATATAACGCGTTCTAAGACCGCCCGTCCGGATTTCTCCACTGTGCGCGCCCCTAAATGGCTATCATCTTCCAGGGCCTATCATCAAGACAACCTGGGATCCTACATCGCAAGACGTCGGGAAGCGACCATGTGCCTGCGGGATAGTCAAGACCACACCCGGAATCTCCTAACCAGAGCAGAAAAATATATATCAACAAACGCTCACATGGCCTATAGGACTATATCCACCCTGCATTCATTATCCAGGGGGCTTCACCATACGTACGCAACTTCCCTTATGATAGCGATTTAGAGAGGTGTGTAATCCATATTTTATCAATTATGAAAATCATTTATTTACCATTTTGAAAATATTCATTTTTATATTTTCAAAATCATTTCCATCATAACATATATATATACCTAAATCACACAGTATATACATAACCTATATATTCTTCCTAGAATATATATAAACAGCCATAGTGGCCTATAACATCTAGCGATGACCAATAATCCCAAAGATTCCCTCCAGGAATCATAATCATGCATTCATATTAGCATGATTCTAAATCCAAAGTATTTCCTTACTTCGACCAATAATAATCTCCAAACCCATAGTTTAAATCTCCCTGACTTTAAAAGGAGAAAACCTTAAAATTTTGCCAGGACCGAATCGATTCGGCCTGCCCGAATCGATTCGCTGGCCACCGAATCGATTCTCCCTGTCCGAATCGATTCGAAATGGTTCTTCTTTCAAACTGTCTCTTACCGAATCGATTCGGCTGGTCCGAATCGATTCGGCTTGTCCGAAAATCCCAAATCTGCCTAGGTTTTATACATATCCCAAAAACTCCAAACTCAATTCAATCTCTATTTAATTTATAACTCGGATTTATTCCAACAAACCCAAAGTTTTAATATCTCCTCAAATTCTTTAGAGGTCCTAAAAATCCTCTTTGAGAACCCCTAATATTTATCTCCAATAAGTTACAACTAATGATTTCAATCTCGGATAGCTTTCAGTAGAAAAATCACTATAAATCCAAAAAAAATCAGAAAAATACGCGGTCGGCGCCCACGCGACTGCGTCGAAGAGATATACAAATTTTATTTTTTGACCAAGAGCTGAATCGATTCGCATCAGGCCGAATCGATTCGGTTAACACGCAGGCCACTATTCATCATCTTCAAAAAATTTCCAAACCTCCATTATTCTCCATTTTTGTCGTTTCTAAGATCATCCAACAACTCAATAAACATCTAATCTATGTTTTACAACTAACACATCAATTTATTTGGGGTATTAAACTACTTCTCTTATATTTAAACCCTAAAACCATAAAAGCCCCAACTTATGATTTTAACCCATTTCAATCCAATTCTTCACTCCATTTACATGGATTTAACACTAGAAATCATTAAGAGTTTACATTACATCAATATGTAAACTCATATCTAAGTTTTCCCAATTTTATTTTAAGGGTTCTAACCCAAAATCATATTTTTACCAACTATGATATGAGATTAATGCACAAAAGTAAATAAAGCAAGTAAACACTTGCCTGGAGGATGAAATCCGACGACCTCGAGCTGAATTCCGCGGAGTTTGGCCGGAGTTCATCCCTTTTCTCCTCCTTCTCTCTCTGTTCTCTCTCTTTCTTTCCTTCTCCTCTCTTTTCTTTCCCTTTCTCCCTCTTTAAATAAGAAGAAAAGGGGTTTAATCCCTTTAAACCCCAAAACGACTCGTTTACTCAATTACGAGCCCGTTTAACTCTAAAATTCCCCGAAACTCAATTTCGACAATCGGACACTCTTTTTTTACTATCTCGGGCATTCTGAGACTCATGGCGCAGTCGAAATTCCCGTCCGAGGTACTTGACCGCAAATCACTATTCTAACCCATAATAAATAAGTGCGGTCTTCTACTCAAAATCTTACCTCTTTTGTCGCTATACTCCCCGGCGACATATAATTAAATTACTTCGACCTATATAGTCCCAAAATAATTTATAACACCCTTCGAAAATCATTAAATCCTCGAAAATCCCAAAAATTAATATTTCGAGAAATTCTTCAAATTCCAAATTATACTTAATTATGGAATTTAATTGTCTCCAAAAGGACGGGTTATTACATACTCCCCCCCTTACAACGGAATTTCATCCTCGAAATTCGGATACAGCCTACACCATCTAACTAGGATCACTACAAATCCTAAAACCTCGAGGGAAAGATACTAACTCAATGGTTTCCAACCATGAGCTACACGACTACCACGATCGTAAAGTGACTCTAATACGTCACTTAATACCCATCCACTATGATGCCTCTTGGCATGATTTTCAACCTTATATACTACTCCTATCTTAACTAGGTGGTATACCAAACCACCTTACCAAGGCACCCATACACCTTCCTAACTTGTGCACATCTGCACAACCATAGTGAAAGTTCGACACGTTACACTCTCTCCCAATAAGGGTCTCTTTCCTCGATGTAATACTCACCTATGGGTCCTCCCGACCCGGGAAAGTCCAAACTCCTAACCTCGGCATCACTAACTTTATCGATCCTGCATCCTACAATGCTACTATCTATGCGTTACCCTACTTAAGCGAAATGAGTATCCTAATTATATCCCTAGTTCCCAAGGCCTCTCTCAACTCCCGACATTTGCTTGGTTTCGTGCGTGGGACGTCTCGCCAAAGCGAAATCCAGACAAGGAACCCTCCCGTTACACTACTCCCTCGCGCTGTCGGTTATCGAGATATAACGACCTAAGGCACACCAGCGGGACGTCCTAAATCTTACTAAATTAACCTACAACCGCATTCCTACTGTCTTATCCTTCCGCCCATACGAAAGGAAACCTAACTAATCAAAGTGCCTACTCTCTGTAGGAACACTTCTTATATCACACCGATCACAGATTTCCTCCGAATTTGCCTTCTTATTAAGGCCTGGCTATCATCCTCAAATCAATTTCTCTAAGTCCTACTCCAACCCAACTACTTGTGGTGAGAGGACCACTTTAGTGCTTTTCCATAGCACAATATTTCCATAAACATACCATCATCACAGGGCTCATAGTCTATAGTGGTTCATCCACACTATAGGACTAACCCCCATCCTTGCATCCGATAACAGCTCTCCACTCCCGACGCCGTTAAGAGTCATGTGTGGAGTGCCTCATAAAGCGAAATCCAAATAAGGAACCCCTCCACACATTAACACTTGACTTCGGCGGTCACAGAGTCCCGTTATTTCAGACATGCAACCGGGATAATCCTATCCCTTATCATCGAAAGGTAGTCTGAACTCCTATCTCTAACTAAGAGTCACACCACCCAGCGCTCGCTCTAATTCTAAGTCCTTGCGCAAACCAGCACTGAGCTAAATCTTACAGCTCAACAATGATCCTGTGGGCCTTAAATTATATCTATAAGGTTGCCACATATACAAACCAAAATAAGGAAGCCTCTTCTCATCGAGGTACCATCAATCCATAACAATAAAAGTGAACTCAACCTTTATCAAGGTAAGACACCACAATGACAACATGTTCCCTCCAGGAACTGCGGACACGATAGACTTGCCATCATTAGCCTGCTATCGCTCCGATATACCATATACCTTATACGTATATATACAAAATATAATCACCCGCCTCTATGGCGAGTGAAGGAAAACAAAATTCCGCTATCGCGAAAAACACATAGGCCTACATTATTATGTTATCGAAACCGAGACAAAGCTCAAATTACACACACGAGTCTAGGGCTATCGAACACCACAACTTCATCTAGGCACACCTTTTACTAGAATTTCTCAACTCTAATCCCCATCAGGGCACCCTAACCTTGTCCTTTATTCCTACCGGGAAAGGACTAACCGTGTGTCTCCACACTCCACAATACCATTTTCATCACTGGCTTTCCTGACCATGATAAGGTCGTCAACACCATCAGACTATATAACCTCGCTCCTTACAATCACATTATTCATCTGTGACACCCCGACTAATTAAATACCGGGTAGCTACTCCTTTATAAAATTAATTCAAAATGCCAAGTTGGCTCAGTTAATAGCATCACTGTCGAAAACATTTTTTTATTTTATTTTTACTAACCACCTAGTATTTAAAAAGCAAGTTGCCAAATTTTAATTTAAGTCTGATTAACATGCAACAAGAGTAATGAAGAAATAAATAACACCATTCACCATACTGAAGTAAAATGAATAACCATCACAATAGAAATAAATAGAGTCTGGAGGAAACCCCTCACTACAATCCCATACTGAAATAAATAACTGGAACTGAAATACTACATGCTAAAGTCTGAAAACTGAAATGTAAAAGATGCTCTAAATAGAAATGGGCAACATGCCCTACAACTGATAGATAGTGACTCTGGAATCCAAAAGATAGAAGCGTCTATGAGCAAATCCCTGTAGCTTCCACAAACAGCTACAGCTCGTCACCTGAATGAGTACCTATGCTTGGTGTCCTTGTGGCTAGGCACCTAAAATGGTTTTACAAGAAAAAGATTTGAAAAGCAAACGGGTCAGAGCCCGAATGTGTTATATTTTAAAAACCTGCAAGTGCTTTAAAAACATTTAAAACATTAAATGCAAAATACATGTTAGGACGTACACTCGCATGATATTCTCACCTCTCGTCTAACTGTGCACTCCTAACGTAAGTACCCATCTATAACTACCCTTTCCACTAGCTAAGTGACAACGTAAACTAGCTAGACAACCAACAGTTCTACCCATTTTACTCGGTTAATTTAACATAACAACGCTCGTAATTTAATAGAGGTTTAACGTAAGCTCAGTTACTAAATATGCCATTGATATAACTATTAGCTAACTCATTATATATCTCGAAACAATACCGTAATATTTTTACCACATTAACGTGAGGATTTCCATTAATTTAATGTATATTATTCACATCATAAATATACGATACAAGCACCCCGCAATCTAAGCTATGGTGCACACATACTCTGTTATCCATCCCGGTACATCACGTACATAAGGATCACATATTCCGAATCTCTCAGGAATAGTTCAGATAACACAAATCACAAATAGTGGAGGCGAACACAGTCACCATCACATGGGTCACGCACATACCTACGCTCCCATGGTCAGCGGACTTATTAATATCACAATAAGTCTTTCTATGACCTATGTTCATCAAGGTACCAGTCTATATCCCCCCCGTAGGCACACAAGGATTAGAGGGTCCTAAGCGAATGAAACCTCCCGTGATAGCAAGTATGGTAGGTATGTCATACATACAATCCATATATCAATACTAAGTAAACACACATCTTAGTAATACCGTATCATATTCGTAGTACATATTGCACTCTCGTACTAATTATAATTATCACAACTTATTTTATTCCGGTTCATAATTATACGTGCCATAATTTATCCTCACATCGTAGTAGACACTCACGTCTCAACCCAAACGGTTCATTGAATATAACTCTCGTGTATGATTTACTCAACTCAATAACCCAAAAGTCCCAAATCAATCACTATATCATCAAAGGAATACTAACACTACCCTTGAACCAGTTCCCGGGACTCCAAAAGTCAAAACAGTCCAAAAAGGACCAAACTATCAACTCTTTAGAAGTCTCGTTCAAACGAGGCTTCGAACGAGTTTGGACTGTCAGGTCGTTAGAAGTCTCGTTCGAACGAGGCTGTTCGAACGAGATCCCAGTTCGTTCGAACGAACTGACCCTTCTAACGACATCTCCTTCGAACGAGATATCGAACGAAAATCCTACTCGTTAGTAACGACTGGTCAACTCGTTAGAAGCTCGTTCGAACGAGCTCGTTCGAACGACCTGGGGGCTGCTTCTAACGAGTGGCCAGTTTCGGCCCAGATTTTTCCAAAAATCGTTTTTCACCATTCTTACTCCTCAAACCTCTTCTAAAATTCGTTCCCACAATATATTGAGTTCTCTAATCATCCTCAAACATGTTAAGGGGCTATACTAACATCATTAAAGGGTTTAATATCTTCTAAACATCATTAAATCACAATTTCTACATTAATTCCCAATTTTCTTCAAGAACATAAACCCTAACTTTTTCTCATCATAAATTCCCAGATTTTAATTCGTTTATACATCACCTAGATATGAAATCTCCGAAATTAAATCTCCCAACAATGTTTCTACATGCAAACCTATCCCAACATTCAATAATAACTTCAAATTTCATGGGTTTTCTTTTAATCTTTCAAGAACAATCAAGATTCTTCAATTGCTAACATGGAAAATACATTCTTCGAATTTAAATGAAATAAAGTCACTTGCCTTGGTTTGATTTCTGAATTTGGTGTGGATTCGGTGTAGAATTTCTGCAGAATTCCTCTCTCTCTCTCCTTCTCCAAGCTTTCTTCTCCAAAAGGCTATGGTGGCTAGGGTTTGCTTTGGGGAACTAATGAAAACCTAATTTAATAAACCTCTGTGGCTTGTTGGGTTAATAAGGTTTGGTTGGGTCAAATCCTTATCAGATTACAACTCTCAATTTTCGTCACTTTTAATTACCCAAAAATACCAAATTACTAAAATACCCTTTATGGTGCCGGGATGGCCTGAAAATACCCCGGGACCCAAACTATACCCCCGGCTAGTGTTTTCTGACTATCTCGACCCTTCCGGACGCGTTGGCGCACTCAAAACGACCATATGGATTATAGATTTTAAACTCACTTTTATTAACAAAATATTATACCTTGACGCGGCGGTCCCACGCGTCTCAACAAAATTTCTAAAATGCCGTATATAAATCTCACGACAAATTTCATAATACCAAATACATATATAATCATATATGTACATAATCAAATACCAATTTGCATCATATTAGTATTTATAACCCGGATTAATTTCCAATTAATACGCATTTAATTAATTAATCCCAAAAATAAATATAGCCAAAAGTACGGGGTATTACATACTTCCCCCCTAATAACTGAATTTCGTCCCGAAATTCGAAACTAGAAAGTACCTGCTAAAAATAACTCTGGATAACGTTCGCGCATCTCATCCTCGCGCTCCCATGTGGACTCCTCAACATTGTGATGTTGCCACTGAACACGTACTAACGGGACTATCTTTGACCGCAGTTTCCTCTCGCTTTTGTCCAAAATAGCAATTGGCCCCTCCTCATAAGAGCTATCCGGCTGGAGATCTATGTCCTCCACAGCAATGTGAGAATGAGCCAAATTATTTCTAAGGTATTTCATTAGCGAGGAAATATGGAACACGTCGTGAATCCGATGCAAATGCTCCGGTAACCCGAGTCTATACGCAACCGGTCCGATCCGCTCAATAATAGGAAACGGCCCCACATACCTCGGTGCCAACTTCCCCTTCTTCCCGAAACGCATAATCCCCTTCATAGGAGATACCCTGAGCAAAACCTGGTCCCCCACTTGGAACTCTCTGAAAAATCTCTTCGCGTCAGCGTAACTCTTCTGCCGGTCTTGAGCTACCCGAATGCGACTCCGAATCAACTCAATCCTTGCCGAAGTATCCTGAATCACTTCCGGCCCAAGTAGTTTGTTGTCTCCCACCTCCAACCAACATGCTGGGGAACGACAAGGCCTACCGTACAACGCCTCAAACGGAGCCATGCCAATCGTGAACTGATAGGAGTTGTTGTAAGCAAACTCCACCAGTGGGAGGTACTGTTCCCATCCACCCCCGAAGTCAATAATGCACATGCGTAGCATGTCTTCCAACATCTGATTGGTGCGCTCTGTCTGCCCATCGGTCTGCGGATGATAAGCCGTACTCAACCGCAATTCCGTGCCCATGGCCTCCTGGAAACTCTCCCAAAACCTCGAAACAAATATCTTGTCTCTGTCAGACACGATATTCAGGGGCACACCGTGAAGTCTCATAATCTCTGAGATGAAGAGCTGGGCATACTGTCCCGTAGTGTAGTCAGTCCTTACGGGTAAGAAGTGAGCGACCTTGGACAACCTGTCCACAATTACCCAAACAGAGTCGTGACCCCTCTGCGACGTAGGCAACCCCGTGACAAAATCCATGGATATGCTCTCCCACATCCACACCGGAACCTCCAACGGCTGTAGCAATCCTGCTGGTCTCTGATGATCCACTTTTACAAGCTGACAAGTGGCGCATTTCGAGACAAACTCAGCGATATCTCTCTTCATACCGCTCCACCAATACTGCCGTCTCATGTCTTGGTACATTTTGTCCCCTCCGGGATGTACCGCGAACCGTGAGCCGTGCGACTCTGCCATCACCTCGTGCCGCAATTCTTCCCCTTCCGGGACTACCAATCTCCCATTGAAGCGTAATCCCCCGTCTGAGCTAACGGTATAGGATTCAGCTCCCTCAGTGAGTAATCGAACTATCTGCTCCTGACAGAACGAATCATTTGCCTGTGCCCGTACAACCTTCATGACAATCTGCGGTGTAACGGTCATCACGGACATGAAAGATCGGGCCACTGCATCCTGGTGTCCCAATTCCTTCCACTTAGCTTTCCACACCTCTGCCACCTCATCTGCTGGCCTGCGGCTCAACATGTCTGCTACCACGTTAGCCTTACCCGGGTGGTACTGGATGTCGAATTGGTAGTCTTTCACAAACTCAAGCCACCTACGCTGCCGCATATTCAATTCCTTCTGCGTGAACAGATACTGTAGTGACTTGTGGTCCGTGAACAGCTGAAACTTCTCCCCCAAAAGATAGTGCCTCCAAATTCGTAAGGCAAATACTACCGCTGCCAACTCCAAATCATGTGTGGGGTAATTCTTCTCATGAGGCTTAAGCTTACGGGAAGCATAAGCTATGGCCTGTCTCTCCTGCTGCAACACACCTCCCAGTCCTTGCAAAGACGCATCGGTGTAAACCAAATACTCAACTCCCGGTCTCGGCAATGCTAACACAGGTGCTGAGGTCAATTTGTCCTTCAACTCATCGAATGCCAACTGACAGGCATCACTCCAGATATATGGCACACCTTTACGAGTAAGATGTGTCAAAGGACCAGCTATCTCCGAGAAACCCCGAATAAACCTCCTGTAGTATCCTGCCAATCCCAAGAAACTTGAATCTCCGTCGGTGTCGTGGGCTGTCCCCATTCCCTCACCGCTGACACCTTCCCCGGATCAACCGATATTCCCTGGTCGGAAATAATATGACCCAAGAACTGGACTTCCTTCAACCAAAACCCGCACTTCTCGTATTTTGCATACAACTCGTTCTGACGAAGTGTCTGCAAAACCTGCCTCAAATGCTCGGCGTTCTCCTCCTCTGTCTGAGAGTAAACCAGAATGTCATCAATGAAGACAATGACAAACTGATCTAGGAAATCCCTGAACACTCTGTTCATCAAGTCCATAAACACTGCTGGAGCGTTGGTCAAGCCGAAAGGCATAACCCGAAACTCGTAAGAACCATATCTCGACAAAAACGCAGTCTTCGAGACATCCTCCTCCCTGATATGCAACTGATGGTAACCTGACCTCAAGTCAATCTTCGAGAAGAAAGAAGCTCCTCTCAACTGGTCGAATAAGACATCGATTCGAGGCAACGGATATTTATTCCGTATCGTGACCTTATTCAACTCTCGGTAGTCCACGCACAATCTCAGTGAACCATCCCTCTTCTTCACAAACAAAACTGGAGCGCCCCAAGGTGAGGTACTCCTGCGAATAAAGCCCTGCCCTAACAGCTGCTCTATCTTATCCCGTAACTCTCGCATCTCAGCTGGAGCCATACGGTACGGTGCACGTGCTATAGGTCTCGTACCCGGTAGCAAATCAATAACGAAGTCTATCTCTCGACTGGGTGGTAAGCCTGGTATCTCCTGAAACACATCCGAATACTCCCTGACAACCGGGATCGAATCTAAAGGAATAACAACCTCCTTAGAGGTATCCTCCTCTATGTAATACAGATGAGCGGTCGATCCTCCCTCTGGGCGAGGCATCGCCACTACAAACATCTCTGCCCCGGAATGGCAAAAACAATGCTCCCGCTGAAGCAATCAATCATGGCCCTATATGCTACGAGCCAATCCATACCGATGATCACATCGTGAACATGCATGTCTAACACTAACATGTCTGCAGGCAATACCAAACCACCAACCTCTACCCCGACTCCCCGGCATATAAAGAAAATAAGTGACCCACTCCCCAATGGTGAGTCGACACACGTCACTGTGCTCTCTGCCGTAGCTAACAATCCTAAAGCTTTCGCGAAGTGTGTAGCAATAAAATAGTGTGTAGCACCCGTATCAAATAACACCCGACCCATAGTGCCATGGATAGGAAACGTACCCTCGATCGCGGGCGGTGCCTGTGGAACTGCAGCCTGGTGAACGTTGTAGACACGTCCATACTGTAGCTGCCCCTGTTGAGCTGGGACTGCTGGAATGGGTGGCAAAGCTGCCATCTGTGGCGGTGCAGGAAGAGCGGCGGGAAACATAGGTCTCTGTGGCTCCTGGCAAGCACCCTGCTGCTGCTGCTGTGGGGCCCTGCCCCTATCAGGACAATCCTGCTTCTTATGGTCAGTCTTACCACAAGTAAAGCACTTCCCTGGGAAGTTCCCTCCCCTCTGCCCCTGCTGTCCCCGGCCCTGGTGGCCGTTACCATTCCTCCCTTGGCCCTGCTGGCCCTGATGGAACTGCTGCCCATTCTGCCCCTGCTGGCCCTGATGGCCGTTTGGACCCTGATGGCCCTGGCGGAAACCTCCCTGTCTCTGCCTGTAGTTCCCTGACCGGAACCTCTTATTGTCCCCCTGCTGGGTACCCTGCTCAGTCTGTCTCTGTCCCTGACCAGTCTGTGCCCCGCTGGCACCATGTCCTCCAGTCCTACCCTGATGGCTAGACTCCCCTGACCGCTTGCCCTCGGCCATATGAAAACGGTGGTCCTGGCAGTGTAATAATGCAGCGTTAACCACATCAGAATACGTGGCCAACGATAGGTTCCCTAGCAGATGCTGACGGATCCTCCAATTCAACCCATCAGTGAACTTCTCTATCTTCTTCTTCTCTGTTGGAATCTCGTCTGGAACGATATTCAACAGGTTAGTGAACTCGGCCTCATACTCGGCCACGGTCTTGCCCTCTTGCTTCAAACTCATCAGCTTTCTCCTCATCTCTGTATGAACTGCGGACGGAAAGTACTTGCGGTCGAACCGCACCCAGAACTCCTGAATCGTTAGGGTATCCCTCTCCTCCGCGGTGGTAATAGACTCCCACCACTGTAGTGCAGATCCCACTAGCTTGAAAGTAGCTAGCACCTGTTTCTGAACGTCAGTGCACTCATGCATCCTCAAATGCCTCTGTATGTCCTTCCTCCACTGGCTCGAGACCACTACATCTGAGCTTCCTGCAAACTCTGGCGGATGCGCTTTATGAAAAGTGTCACGTACACGCTCCCAAGCAAACGGGAATGCATTAACCTGTACTGGCGCGGCAACCGGCGCCTGAGGTGGTGCCTGCTGAATCACGGCAATCGCGGAATTTACCGCTTGAGCTACTATAGCAGCAACCTCAGCGGCGTTCAACATACCCTGAACTGGAGCGGGCTGGGGTTCGGGCGTAGCATCCCTGGGAACTCGTCGTGCACGTCGTGGAGGCATCTGAAATAAGAACAAAGTTTATAAGTTCACGGTTTATAAACTTAACATAGCTGAAGAACGAAGCATACACAAAAGAATACAACAGTCCTAACATATAGGGCTCTATATCAAAGAAAACGTAGCGGAAACATAATAGCCGTACAGATCCTAAAGGACACTAGAACCTGATGCTCTGATACCACCTGTGACACCCCGACTAATTAAATACCGGGTAGCTACTCCTTTATAAAATTAATTCAAAATGCCAAGTTGGCTCAGTTAATAGCATCACTGTCGAAAACATTTTTTTATTTTATTTTTACTAACCACCTAGTATTTAAAAAGCAAGTTGCCAAATTTTAATTTAAGTCTGATTAACATGCAACAAGAGTAATGAAGAAATAAATAACACCATTCACCATACTGAAGTAAAATGAATAACCATCACAATAGAAATAAATAGAGTCTGGAGGAAACCCCTCACTACAATCCCATACTGAAATAAATAACTGAAACTGAAATACTACATGCTAAAGTCTGAAAACTGAAATGTAAAAGATGCTCTAAATAGAAATGGGCAACATGCCCAACAACTGATAGATAGTGACTCTGGAATCCAAAAGATAGAAGCGTCTATGAGAAAATCCCTGTAGCTTCCACAAACAGCTACAGCTCGTCACCTGAATGAGTACCTATGCTTGGTGTCCTTGTGGCTGGGCACCTAAAATGGTTTTACAAGAAAAAGATTTGAAAAGCAAACGGGTCAGAGCCCGAATGTGTTATATTTTAAAAACCTGCAAGTGCTTTAAAAACATTTAAAACATTAAATGCAAAATACATGTTAGGACGTTCACTCGCATGATATTCTCACCTCTCGTCTAACTGTGCACTCCTAACGTAAGTACCCATCTATAACTACCCTTTCCACTAGCTAAGTGACAACGTAAACTAGCTAGACAACCAACGGTTCTACCCATTTTACTCGGTTAATTTAACATAACAACGCTCGTAATTTAATAGAGGTTTAACGTAAGCTCAGTTACTAAATATGCCATTGATATAACTATCAGCTAACTCATTATATATCTCGAAACAATACCGTAATATTTTTACCACATTAACATGAGGATTTCCATTAATTTAATGTATATTATTCACATCATAAATATACGATACAAGCACCCCGCAATCTAAGCTATGGTGCACACATACTCTGTTATCCATCCCGGTACATCACGTACATAAGGATCACATATTCCGAATCTCTCAGGAATAGTTCAGATAACACAAATCACAAATAGTGGAGGCGAACACAGTCACCATCACATGGGTCACGCACATACCTACGCTCCCATGGTCAGCGGACTTATTAATATCACAATAAGTCTTTCTATGACCTATGTTCATCAAGGTACCAGTCTATATCCCCCCCGTAGGCACACAAGGATTAGAGGGTCCTAAGCGAACGAAACCTCCCGTGATAGCAAGTATGGTAGGTATGTCATACATACAATCCATATATCAATACTAAGTAAACACACATCTTATTAATACCGTATCATATTCGTAGTACATATTGCACTCTCGTACTAATTATAATTATCACAACTTATTTTATTCCGGTTCATAATTATACGTGCCATAATTTATCCTCACATCATAGTAGACACTCACGTCTCAACCCAAACGGTTCATTGAATATAACTCCCGTGTATGATTTACTCAACTCAATAACCCAAAAGTCCCAAATCAATCACTATATCATCAAAGGAATACTAACACTACCCTTGAACCAGTTCCCGGGACTCCAAAAGTCAAAACAGTCCAAAAAGGACCAAACTGTTAACTCGTTAGAAGTCTCGTTCGAACGAGGCTTCGAACGAGTTTGGACTGTCAGGTCGTTAGAAGTCTCGTTCGAACGAGGCTGTTCGAACGAGATCCCAGTTCGTTCGAACGAACTGACCCTTCTAACGACATCTCGTTCGAACGAGATATCGAACAAAAATCCTACTCGTTAGTAACGACTGGTCAACTCATTAGAAGCTCGTTCGAACGAGCTCGTTCGAACGACGTGGGGGCTGCTTCTAACGAGTGGCCAGTTTCGGCCCAGATTTTTCCAAAAATCGTTTTTCACCATTCTTACTCCTCAAACCTCTTCTAAAATTCGTTCCCACAATATATTGAGTTCTCTAATCATCCTCAAACATGTTAAGGGGCTATACTAACATCATTAAAGGGTTTAATATCTTCTAAACATCATTAAATCACAATTTCTACATTAATTCCCAATTTTCTTCAAGAACATAAACCCTAACTTTTTCTCATCATAAATTCCCAGATTTTAATTCGTTTATACATCACCTAGATATGAAATCTCCGAAATTAAATCTCCCAACAATGTTTCTACATGCAAACCTATCCCAACATTCAATAATAACTTCAAATTTCATGGGTTTTCTTTTAATCTTTCAAGAACAATCAAGATTCTTCAATTGCTAACATGGAAAAGACATTCTTCGAATTTAAATGAAATAAAGTCACTTGCCTTGGTTTGATTTCTGAATTTGGTGTGGATTCGGTGTAGAATTTCTGCAGAATTCCTCTCTCTCTCTCCTTCTCCAAGCTTTCTTCTCCAAAAGGCTATGGTGGCTAGGGTTTGCTTTGGGGAACTAATGAAAACCTAATTTAATAAACCTCCGTGGCTTGTTGGGTTAATATGGGTTGGTTGGGTCAAATCCTTATCAGATTACAACTCTCAATTTTCGTCACTTTTAATTACCCAAAAATACCAAATTACTAAAATACCCTTTATGGTGCCGGGATGGCCTGAAAATACCCCGGGACCCAAACTATACCCCCGGCTAGTGTTTTCTGACTATCTCGACCCTTCCGGACGCGTTGGCGCACTCAAAACGACCATACGGATTATATATTTTAAACTCACTTTTATTAACAAAATATTATACCGTGACGCGGCGGTCCCACGCGTCTCAACAAAATTTCTAAAATGCCGTATATAAATCTCACGACAAATTTCATAATACCAAATACATATATAATCATATATGTACATAATCAAATACCAATTTGCATCATATTAGTATTTATAACCCGGATTAATTTCCAATTAATACGCATTTAATTAATTAATCCCAAAAATAAATATAGCCAAAAGTACGGGGTATTACATCATCCTCTTAACTTCTTTGTGTAACACCCCGTATTTTTGGTACAATTAAAATTTAATTAATTCGAAAATTCTAAATTACTAGTGTGTTGTAATTTAATGAATTAATTATAATAGAATAATATATAAATATTAATCTGGGACTAATGGTTAATATTTAGGGAAACTTATTTACTAAGTAAATAGTAATAATGTAATTTCGTCGTTTCGAGTATTAATGAAGAGGTATGTAATTATCACATCCGGAAGTCGGTATAGACTATATTGGGTGGGGGATAAGTATTTTTATAAATTAATTCGGATGCAAATTCTGAGTGTACAGTTGAGTCCGGATGGGCCGCGATAGTCTGAAAAGTGTACCCGGGGGTAGTAAACGGGTCACGGGACGTTTTTAGACATAGTCGGGCCCACTCGGGGGCATTTTGGTCACTTGGGCTTGGCCCATTAGTCAAAAAACGGGAATTGAAAAATTAACCTAATAAAAAGAAATTAGGGCATGGCTGAGCTTAATTAGAAAAAGGAACTAAAGGGTTAGGAAACCCTAGCAGCAGCCAAAGCCATTTTGGGGATCTCAAAGAACCAACAAGGTCATCTTCAACCTTGGAATCCATCGCAAATTCAGACACTATGAAACCTAAGGCAAGTGAATAACTTGCAATAGCATTAAAACTGTCTTTCAATTCATATTTGTGTGCTGTGATAAATAAAAAATTCGTTTTGGGGTTCATGGTATAAACATGGGGTTTTGATAATACAAAAGAAAAACATGAATCTGATTTTCCCGAAATTATGAGAAGTTTTGTAAAGTCTGATATTGGAATATTGATGTGTATCTGTTAGGATGATATTCAGTTAAATTAGAACGAATTTGATGAAGAAATTTGGAGTAAAAATGTGTTTAAGGAAAAAGATAGATTTTTCCCCAAAATTATGAATCAGTAGTTTATGGACGAATTGATGATTGTTGTGGACCTTCTGGGTAATCCTAATAAGGTTTCTAATATGTTTTGGGGATAAGAAGGCTTAAAACTCATGTTAGAAGAGATTAGGGTTTAAGAAAATTCGTCCATGGCTGCCCTGTCTTCGCGAAGAAGACGAAGACCTGTTCGATCGATCGATCGACGGTCTGGGGTCGATCGATCGATGATCGCCAGAATCTGGCAGTTCCGCCAGTTGGTTATATAAGAGGGAAAATTTATATAAAAATCTTATGTAATTAATTATGGAGAAATTAAATACATGAGTTTAATCTAATTAATTGTAGATAAATTAATTAGGGTTTGAGGCTAATAAATTTGAGTCGGAAATTTTGACTCGGGTAAATTTTGGGCTACGAGAGTAAAGTTCAAATTTATGGTGGGGGCGACACCAAAAATAACTTAATTAATTAAAGTGCGATTTAATTCATATTTAGAGTTGGACCATAAACTCTTAATGATTTTTAATAGGCTTATGTTACGGATTTAGCGAACGGTATAGCCGGGACTTTTATATTTATATATATACGGAGGTGATAGTATATATATATATGGTGTGCACATTAATATCTGTGATTAGATATTTTATACTATAGTGCTATAGGGGGAGGTTGCGTGTAGTGGATGAATCCCCTAGCTTGAGGAGTAGGGTGAGTATATTCCCGAGGTCATAGCGTCCGTTATATGGGTGAGGGACATCTCGCTTTCAGGGAAGGAATATGACCGCCTCCAATTATTTATTTTTATCAAGTTGGTGTGAAAATTCTGACTTGGGATAACTAGGCTATGTGATTGTACTTAGTGGGTTAGCACTTTATAGAATTTACATTCCGGGAGTATTTTGCTCGGGAGGTTTCAAGTTGTTATATATATTACAGTGTGATTGTGAATTCTGAATTATGATTTTAAGTATATAATTAAATAATTAATTATATACGGGATATTAATGAAAAGTGAGTTATTTCACATGTATGACAAGTGTAGAAGTTATATATATAAAAAGGAAGATGATTTAGTTAAGTTGATGTTACTAATAACTTATAAATCATAATCACTACATACTCAGTTAGGGTAGGGTGGGTATAAAGGAACTTTGTTAATTATCTAGTCATGGGATGAATAACTAGGTAATTTAATTAAAGCGTGAATAGGGTACATTAGAGGAAGGGTAAGGAAGTCCTCAAGAGAGTGCGACATTAACTAAAAATATGAAGAGCATGCATATTTATTTATTACTGCAAGTAAATCATTTGTTAAATGTTTTTCAAATGTTTTGGGTACTAACCCTTGCTATAAAAACTTTTAAAAACCCTTTTAGGTGTCCAGCCACAGGGACGCCAGCCTTGACTATATTCCAGGAATCCGTTGCTGCAGCATATGTGGATGTTGCGGGGTTTTGATAGACGCCTCATTCTTCATTCTTACTGTAGAAGTTCGTGATTAGTATTCGAGCATGTTGCTCACTTTCCATTTATTTGTTTTAGACTTGTCGGGAGTTTATTCGGGACTTTATGGGATTTATTACTTGGACCGTTGGTTTATTCGGTCATTTATATTCTTACTTGTGGATGATTAATTCAGTTATCTGTGATTGTTACATAGTTTTATATTCTGCATGGGTTTTGTTTAAATAATGAAAGATAAAAATGGCACCAGTCTATTTTTCTCACTTAGGTGGTTAATAATTTAATATGACGACAGTGATGCTAAGAATGGACCAAATGAGAATCCTGTTCTAACTTGATTTAGGACTGATCACCCGGGATTAATTAGGCGGGGTGTCACACTTTGTTAAAAGGAAACTCCACAACCGGTTCCAACAATCCTATTTCAACAAATCTCCCCATGTGGATGTCCCCTCAGGGGCACCTGAACACACCCACATTCTCCGTAACTGTTAACAATACTTCTCTAGTGAGCCTATCCTTCCTGGAAAGGGCTCATTATTCATTGTACCTTCCTCACCTCGGTACAAAGTTCACTTCTCCATAATGTTCTTTATTCACTGTCGGTCTTTGGTCGACCCTTATGTGAATAATTACAAAACGGAATTCTTCTCCTTCCTGCACAATCATGGGGACTCACGGTTAAAACTATCCATAAGATCCTTTTGGAATCCTTATCTCCACGGGGTAATTCAATTTGAGTACCACTTTCTACCACAGTAGTACTTGGTTGCTCATAACTACTATACTTTAGTAGTCGTTGCAACAATCCTTAGCATTTGCCACAAGGAGAGTGGCCTCTACTAAGGTCCTCGTCCCCAACTTCTACTAGCTTCCCCCGCTAAGCTCCAACTCCTGATGCCCTCCGAGCTCCGTACACGATTCTCAACGAGCGCGTAAAAGATTTCTATAATCTTCTAGCATGGCAGGAGAACGAAATCTCACAAGAGAAATCAACAATCCTAATCCTGGGGCTCTATAACAAATCGAGAGCAACCCTGAAAGCGTAATACGTCCGCACAGATTCCTAAGGACACTAGAACCTGATGCTCTGATACCATCGGTAACAACCCACCTAATGGGATACCGGGCGATCACTCCTATATCAAAGTATAACAGGAGTTACATATGGATCATTCTTAGCATCACTGTCGAAAATCCATTTAATTACTAATATCCTATTAGGCGAGCGTTAAAATTTTAACTTAACTACTCTTTTTAACGATTAAAATAAAACATCCACAATTAAATGCGTAAATGAACTGAAATGAAAATGAAATAAATTAAAATAACCGAATACTCGGTCCAAATTATACAACCATATCGAATATCGTGCAAAGAATAAACAAAATCAGTTCGACCATTGGCCCGAATGTTTGTACAATACCTCCTATCTAGAGTACAAGGAAAGAAGCGTCTACCGAGAACCCGCAAGAATCCACAGCTGCTGCAGCAGACGTCTGACTCGAAAGAATTTCCATCCAGGCGTCCCTGTGTCTGGACACCTATATAATATGTATATATACAACAAGAGAGGAAAAGTAGATATGCGGGTCAGAGCCCGAATTTTGAAAATATTTTGCAAGTGCATAAATGCTTTATTTTTAGAAAAATAGTTTTATCTCATATTTAGATTGGTATCACACTCCCATGAGATACCCCTCACCTCTCCTCTAGTAGTGCACACCTAACGCATCCTAACAACACCTCCTAGTCAAGCTACCCCGCCTAACTAGTCTAATTTACCCATCTACTATCTACCCTATATAGTCCAAGTGCTAAGGGTCAAACTTCCCTCCATTCTCAACACTGCACTAAGTTCGTGCATGGCGTGTCTCGCAAAGCGAAATCCAAACAAGGAACGCCCCCCCCCCCCCCCCCCCGATACACTACTACTTGGCAGGGTTAATGGTAGATATCCATTAGGCCCGTAGCACACACAAATGTATAATTACATATATATATATATATATATATATATATATATATATATATATATATATATATATATATACATCTACAAATACATCCGGATAATATCTCCCGGACTGAGGTTTACTTATCATCATCTTAATAATACTCATCCGGATCTACCTCCCGGACTGAGGTGTATTCTATACACAGAGTATTTATCATTTTTATTTCAAAACTTTCCATTTCCCTTCTCATATCCAGGAAATGTATTTAAAAGCCAATTCATTAGCATGAATTGCTTTATCATAACATATACTTTTTAAAAGCCAGTTTTATTATCATAAAAATGCTTTTCTGTTTCAAAATATCCCAGTTCCCTTTTTATATTCAGGAAAAGTAATTAAAAGCCATTTTTATTATCATAAAAATGCTTTTACCATATCATATGCTTCCACATCCCTTCTACCATCCGGGAGTGTTACCGAAGCTAAACATATAACCCATTTCCCTTCCTATATCCAGGAAATGTTATTAAAGCCAATCCATTATCATGAATTTCTTTAATATAACGCGTTCTAAGACCGCCCGTCCGGATTTCTCCACTGTGCGCGCCCCTAAATGGCTATCATCTTCCAGGGCCTATCATTAAGACAACCTGGGATCCTACATCGCAAGACATCGGGAAGCGGCCATGTGCCTGCGGGATAGTCAAGACCACACCCGGAATCTCCTAACCAGCGCAGAAAAATATATATCAACAAACGCTCACATGGCCTATAGGACTATATCCACCATGCATTCATTAGCCAGGGGGCTTCACCATACGTACGCAACTTCCCTTATGATAGCGATTTAGAGAGGTGTGTAATCCATATTTTATCAATTATGAAAATCATTTATTTACCATTTTGAAAATATTCATTTTTATATTTTCAAAATCATTTCCATCATAGCATATATATATATATATATATATACCTAAATCACACAGTGTATACATAACCTATATATTATTCCTAGAATATATATAAACAGCCATAGTGGCCTATAACATCTAGCGATGACCAATAATCCCAAAGATTCCCTCTACGAATCATAATCATGCATTCATATTAGCATGATTCTAAATCCAAAGTATTTCCTTACTTCGACCAATAATAATCTCCAAACCCATAGTTTAAATCTCCCTGACTTTAAAAGGAGAAAACCTTAAAATTTTGCCAGGACCGAATCGATTCGGCCTGCCCGAATCGATTCGCTGGCCACCGAATCGCTTCACCCTGTCCGAATCGATTCGAAATGGTTCTACTTTCAAACTGTCTCTTACCGAATCGATTCGGTTGGTCCGAATCGATTCGGCTTGTCCGAAAATCCCAAATCTGCCTAGGTTTTATACATATCCCAAAAACTCCAAACTCAATTCAATCTCTATTTAATTTATAACTCAGATTTATTCCAACAAACCCAAAGTTTTAATATCTCCTCAAATTCTTTAGAGGTCCTAAAAATCCTTTTTGAGAACCCCTAATATTTATCTCCAATAAGTTACAACTAATGATTTCAATCTCGGACAGCTTTCAGTAGAAAAATAACTATAAATCTAAAAAAATCAAAAAAATACGCGATCGGCGCCCACGCGACCGCGTCGAAGAGATCTACAAATTTTATTTTTTGACCAAGAGCTGAATCGATTCGTATCAGGCCGAATCGATTCGGTTAACACGCAGGCCACTATTCATCATCTTCAAAATTTTTCCAAACCTCCATTATTCTCCATTTTTGTTGTTTCTAAGATCATCCAACAACTCAATAAACATCTAATATATGTTTTACAACTAACACATCAATTTATTTGGGGTATTAAACTATTTCTCTTAGATTTAAACCCTAAAACCATAAAAGCCCCAACTTATGATTTTAACCCATTTCAATCCAATTCTTCTCTCCATTTACATGGATTTAACACTAGAAATCATTAAGAGTTTACATTACATCAATATGTAAACTCATATCTAAGTTTTCCCAATTTTATTTTAAGGGTTCTAACCCAAAATCATATTTTTACCAACTTTGATATGAGATTAATTCACAAAAGTAAATAAAGCAAGTAAACACTTGCCTGGAGGATGAAATCCGACGACCTCGAGCTGAATCCCGCGGAGTTTGGCCGGAGTTCCTCCCTTTTCTCCTCCTTCTCTCTCTCTTCTCTCTCTTTCTTTCCTTCTCCTCTCTTTTCTTTCCCTTCCTCCCTCTTTAAATAAGAAGAAAAGGGGTTTAATCCCTTTAAACCCCAAAACGACTCGTTTACTCAATTACGAGCCCGTTTAACTCTAAAATTTCCCCAAAACTCAATTTCGACAATCGGACACTCTTTTTTTACTATCTCGGACATTTCGAGACTCATGGCGCAGTCGAAATTCCCATCCGAGGTACTTGACCGCAAATCACTATTCTAACCCATAATAAATAAGTGCGGTCTTCTACTCAAAATCTTACCTCTTTTGTCGCTATACTCCTCGACGACATATAATTAAATTACTTCGACCTATATAGTCCCAAAATAATTTATAACACCCTTCGAAAATCATTAAATCCTCGAAAATCCCAAAAATTACTATTTCGAGAAATTCTCCAAATTCAAAATTATACTTAATTATGGAATTTAATTGTCTCCAAAAGGACGGGTTATTACACTATTGTCGACTAGTAAAGTGTTACCTCATGGAAGTACAAATTGGTTATTATAAATGAGAAAATAAAGGCACAAGTTAAGTTTAATGGTTGCACAAACAATTGACACTTTTCAAGACCTTGAACGTGGGGTGATCACTTAAAAGACGATTATAAGGGCATGAGTGTACTCAGGCGGGAATGTTTAAATGGTTAGCCACCCAACAGTCACATGACAAAGGATTATAAATAAGGAACTTAATGATGAAAGAAGAGAGGAATCCCTTAACAAAAAACTACATTACTAGTTTTAACTTTTTTCTCCTTTTTATCTACCTTTCTTTTATTGTCCTTACAGTCTTTATTCTTGTTTGAAGTGGTTTATAAGGTAGACTTACAATAATTATCTATAGATTTTATGAAAATTTCATTTACCATTACATTTAAACTTTCGTAATTTAACTTGCTTTATATTTCCTTGTGTAATTTTTTTTCTTTTAAGTTCATTTATCTTATCTTGTTGTTTTATTTAGTTTATTATCTTCATTTCTGTACTTTACATTATCTTCTTTAGTTTCTAGTTAATTTGGATTTATCAACTCATTTAAAACTCACAAAAGTCTCCATAATTAGAGCATAAGTCTTCTTAATTGAAGCATATAATAGTACACACTCGCCCGATTATCCCAAGGCTAGGATAATCAATTGGCCCTCAAGACCATAATTTGTCTGACATGCTTGCACATCGTCAAAACATATAAATTAACTAAGGTAGTCCAAACATATTTTTGGCATGCCTGATGGGACCCAAGTATTTTATACGTGTTTATCATGGGTGGAAACAAAGAATGTTGCTAAAATTGGTTGAACTAGCCAACATGTCACAACCAAAGATCACAAAGTGGTTGAAACTAACCAAGTGATCTGAACTAGGAGTTGAATGTAATAATGACTTTAAGGGCCAAAAAATTGAGTGTAACACCTATTATAGGTGTCACAAGTTAAATCCAATTCTTGCCCAACTTGGGAATATAGTGCAGAATATTAGTACAATGATCACGAAAGTAACCAGTAAGTTATCTCCTCCTATTGTTACACTATCTAATGATAAATTATACTCACAACAAACTAGTATGAATATTACCACACAAACTAATCTTTTTCACCAACTTTGGTACAAACCTAAGGATGGGAAACTACGCAAACTGGTGGTTTAGGTGTAAAAATACAAATGGAAGATTCAATAGTACCTAACATTTAACAAAAAATGGGGTATAATAACACAATATGTAGAATGCTTATCCTAAAGATGGGAAAGTCTAGATTATACCTCAATAAACCCAATCTAGGTATTTTAGGGACTTGGAACTATGGAATGATAAAAAATCATGTGTTTGAAAATGAACTCGTGGGGGTTGGTAAACAATAGGAGGGTTGTGAATGAACATTTCCAAAGGGTATGCAACAAGATTCCTTAAGTAACTCAACCCATGCCTTTCCAGACTCAACAAAATTCACTTTCATAGTTTCCTACTCCATTACTACAACCAACATCGATGGCAAACAAAATAACTTCCCAACCAAATAAAAAATTACCTACGAGAGTTGGAAGGTATGAAATAGTAAATTTCATCCATAAGATTTATGGACTAATGACTTAAGGGTGAAGACTCCAATCTATAAAAAGTCATACCCTGAGTGGGTGGATAGGATTGAACTTCTAAAGGAATTCAAGATCCCAACCATTGCCCTTTTTCCACAGGATGGAAGTTAGTTCATAATTGAACATATAACAAGGTTCACCACTCATTGTGCTGATGTAGGAACTAATAAATATCACAAACTCTGTTTGTTTTCCAGTTCCATCACCGATGTAACCTTTTCATGGTTTGTAATCTTGCTATCAAACCCATTTGTAACTTGGCAACAAATGGAGGATACTTTTTATACCAAAATCTTCTAAACTTAACCAAAGGTTTCTATGGCTTATGGATAAGCTAAACCATAAGACATATTAAAAATCTCTAAGCTTCAAAAGTAGAGTTTAAAGAGCCTAGAAAAAAATCAAGATATCATTACTTGAATCTGAATGTTTTAAACTGACAAAAATAGGCTAGAATTTAGATTGAAAATAAGTTCGATGCCACTAAATTTAGAGATTTGGTAGAATTAATTGCCAAAGTATCTAGATATGAAGCTCTATTAGAAGAGGAGCGTGATATAAACACTTTTTATTTCGAAACATATTACAAATATCCAAATCTAGAAATAGATGCTACTGAAATTATTGGAACCAAATTCATGGTCTGTGAACCCTTGGTAAAAAATACAGCAGTTGAATCATATGCACCAAAGTTAAGGGCTATAATTAAGAAATACTCCTTCAACATCTCTAAGGCAGAATAAATCTTTGATTATCTTTTAATATTCAAAAGGATAAAATTGACTAATGGTTTTAAAATGCCAAGTGAAAATGAAGTGATAGGAAAGAATTATTATAACATGTATAATGTCTTATCTCACTCAACTAAAGCTTGTTTCTTTTTTTGTTACAGGATTCAAAAGTTCACAAGGAAAGTGAAGATTAAATTTCTTGGAGTAAAAGGAAGTAACATACGGGTGATGAAGATGCATTTCCCAATGTCACAGAAATGGGAACTAACATGCAATCCATATAATTACCAAGAAATAAAGTCCATGTTGAATTCAAAATGAAGACAAAGGCAGATACTAAGATTTCAAATCCTGAAGCAACTGCTGATCCAGATCAAAAAATGTTGAAACTTAGGTATGGGAGAAATACACTAAAATGTTCCAAATTATTGCTTTAAAGGAAAAGAAATAAGAAAATGATAAAAGGAATACATATGGTGACTACTCTGCCAAGACTCCAATATTTCACAACTAAAAGGATTTCCAAGGGTCTTCCCTGAGAGAGGTGAGACCAATTAATGGCCCCTATCATCTTCTAGGAAATATAAAGATTCTAAGGAATTTCTAATATCTCAAGACAAGCTTTAATAAAGTGAAATCTCGCTAATTTATGGAAACCTAGGGGGCCATGTGGATTCTTAAATTAACTCCCATGGTGAAGGGTGTTATAGTCTGGTTTGTGTCTTAAAACCAAAAGGTTTCCTAACAATTCAACATGATAAGGAGGCCAAAGGTTGTGAAACCTCAACAGGTTGCTCTAGGAATGTGGCATTAATTTCAACCACCAAAATCAAATAAGAGAGAGCCAGAAATTATGATCTTTAATATCGAGCAAAGACAAATCCGAAGAAAATAAAAGTTCTGACAAGAGGCTTCAAAATTTATTCATCCTAGAGGGTGGTAGGATATTGATTCTTTATCTTCAAAGCTTAATCCAAGATTCCACATAAAACCATATAGTAGTAAATCTTCTTGAGATATGTTGGTCGAGAATATTAAAGAGTTGGATAAAAATTTCAATGTTGATGGATATACAATTTCTGGTGGACTTTGTCAACCTTATGGACATAAGGGAAGACTAGGATAAAGCCAATGATAGCCGGGGAAAGGCTTTGGATGAATCCTAAAAGGATTTTGATGCTTACGAACAAAAAGAGAAGGAGTTTGAGGTTGTCGCTTGATCCAAAGAGTTGGCTCTCGCCATGTTGAGGTCGAAGGTGGACAAGTTGTTAGATAAAGTATAACAAACCCAATTTTCTCACATAAGGTTGTCCAGACACGATACACGGAAGATGGGGCTTGCTTATAAATTTATATCATTCTCATCAACAACCGTAAATAAACAATTATATTTTAAACCACATTTGAATTTAAAACTGATTTAGATTAATAAACAAGAGATAATAATAAATCCAATATCCACGGCTTACAAAATAAAATTCAACATGAACATAATTGTCTCGACTAATAAAAACCAAATGACTCCGGGCTTATTCTCATATAATAATCCAAAAGAAATAAATACAAGATGAAAAATAAACCTTGTAGAGGGGGCTTGAAGGTAATTGTGAGATTAGAGTTAATTCCACATTAGCAACAGTGTTCTGGGGATCAAGGCACCGTGGAAGCTCAGCGTGGCAGCTCAAGCGAGGCAGCTCAGCATGACAACTTGTATTTTAGCTTGTTGTATTAGTCATATTGTACCTTTATTTATGTAAGGACACAAATTTCAAATTGAGTCCTTTGTAGTTTTGGCTCAATTTCGGACAAAAACGTTTATGTCATAGGATAGTGTTCAAGTGTACCTACTCAAGCCTATGATGTGTTTAGTTGAAGACGTAATGGCAAAGAGTATAAAGCTTCATCAAAAGTCGTGGTTTATGTGCCTCGTTTGTATGTCATCAACAGTAGTTCCATGCTCCCAAGGCATGAATGCATTTATATATATATATAGGATATTGGAACAAGTTTATTGGGTGTTAGGCTTATATAAAACTGTTGCTAAAATCGAAATTTATGAACTTTCTGGATGTTCGTTCGATATGTCGTTCGAATGAGTTTTTCGTTTGAACCAAATGTCGTTCGAACGAGTTTGCCAACAAGTTCCCAGTATAGGCCTTTGAAATATCCTTCGATATGTCGTTCGAACAAACCTTAATTAAATTTGGTGCTTAATTAAATTTGGTGCTTAATTAATTTCGTGCTTAATTAATTTGGTGCTTAATTAAATTTGGATAATTGTTTATTTAATTCAAGTCTTTTGTTAAAACTGGTTTGGCCTAATTTGGAAATATTGATAAATATGACTTAGGAAAATTCTAGGACTTGGATTAATTAATGGAGTTTAAGTGAAACCAATAGTGTGTGTGATTCCATCTCATTTCACTTGTGTTTAATTTTAATTTGAAAGAAGAAATTAAAATTGGTAATTCGTTTTATTGAACCATCACCTTCATTTGTTTTAAGTTGAACCATCACCTTTTATGCTTCCGCATCAAGGAAATATAATTTTAAAAGAGTTTGAAAATCGAGGGAACCTTCGGGCGTTACAAACTGCTATCAGAGCCAAAGCGATAAATTATTTCGTTAAAGATCCTTTAAATAATTTTTGGCTAAAATGGAATTTTCCCCATTTTCAAAATTTCCTATTTTCGATGGTTCTAATTACGCGTATTGGAAAGCGTGTATGAAATCTTCACTTAAATCTATTGATGAAAGGGTTTGGATGTCTGTTGTTAACGGGTGGTCTCCACCAACTTATTTAGTAGAAAATGAACTTTCAAACCTGCCGATAGATGGAGTGAGGGTGAATTTAAACTTTCAGACTTTAATTCCCGAGGTCTAAATGCGTTGTTTAGCGTTGTCACACCGGATGAATTCCGACGTATTATGATGTGTCAGACCGCTAAAGAAGCATGGGATATTTTGCAACTCACTCATGAAGGTACAAGTGTCGTTAAAGCTTCTAAACTCCAAAACCTCACCACTCAATTTGAAACCATCAAAATGAACGATAATGAAACTTTTGATGAATTTTATGCTAGACTTTCCGATATTGTCAATTCATCTTTTAATTTGGGAGATAAAATACCTGACAACCGAGTTGTAAAGAAAATTTTAAGGTCCCTACCCGATAGATTTATTCCAAAAGTGACCGTTTTAAATTCTTTACCAACTTTAGCCTCTACGAAATTAGAAGAGCTTGTAGGTGATTTACAAACCTATGAACTAGACATGTTTCCCTCTAAAAATGAAAATAAAATAGAAAAGGGCGTTGCTTTAAAAGCCCTAAAAGAGGTCAAACAAGTAATAGAGAGCGAGAGTGATAGAGACTCACAAGACATGGCCTTGTTCTCTCAAAAATTTAGAAAATTTCTTAAATTTAACAAAGATAAATTTGAAAATGATTTTAAGAAATTTGAAACTTCTAAGCATGACAAAGATGAGAGGATCCCTAAACCTATTGATGAAAATTTAAATAGGGATAAGTCTAATAGGTGTTTTGGTTATGAGGGTTATGGCCATAGGGCTTCTGAGTGCCCCACTAAACTAAGGAAAGAGGGTAAACAGCCCATTTCATATAATGCGACCCTTAGTGATAGTGATAAGGAAGAGGGACCCGATTCCCCCCACTAAGCCCAACTTTGTGGCTTTTATGGCTAGTCATGTGAGCATCGATAATGAATCTCCTCATGAAGATATTCAAACACATGACACTTCCTTGGTCAAAGTTTATGAATCCCCTATTTTTTATGGTAGTGAGAGTAAAGAAGAGAGAGAGAGAGAGAGAGAGAGAGAGAGAGAGAGAGAGAGTGAAAATGAAGAAGAGGTTAATGTTAGTGAACTTCAAAATGCTTTTCAAGAATTATATGAAGAATCTATTAAATTAAAAAGAGCGAATTTCAAGTTAGAAGCTAGGTTAATAGAGCGTGTCAAGGTCATTGATGATAGTATATTGGTAGAAGACCTTAGGACACGTGAGAGGACTCTTCAAGATAAGCTTGAATATGTAGAAGGCGACAGAGATAGCCTTAGGGGTTTAATGGAATCCTTGAAAGGGGATCTTCTTGCTTTTGAAGAGCGAAATGTTTTATTAGAGTCTAATATGTTAGAATTGCAAAATAAATTAAAAGGCTCTAGTAATGTCAAATTTGATTTGGAGTGTCGTTCAGAAAAATTAGATAAAATCTTAGGAACGGTCCAAATTAAAAATGACATGTGTGGTTTAGGCTTCAATTCTTGTAATGAATCTACTCATAAAGCCAAAACCAACGTTTTAGGAGAATCAACTAGGAAAGTCTTTAGAGATCATTTCTTAGGTACCACATTTCGACGTATTTTTTCTTGTACACATTGTGGTTGAAAAGGTCATCTTAGGAAATTTTGTTTTGATCTTAAACGAATTCCTAAATAATCCCATCGTAAAGTAACCACGGTAGTTAAAGTTCCTACACCCCAAGATAGTCATTCGTCATTAATTTGGTTTAGGAAATCCGACTTGGTTGCCTTGCAAAATAGGGTTTTTGATTCTCATTTACTTTCACATGCTTCCTCCCTTTCTAAATCTAAAGGATGAATGTGTTAGTGCTTGCATACTTTAGCTTTTGTACTTCATGCTATATTATCATGCTAAATGTATGCTTATTTAATCATTTTCTAGTCTACGCCTCATGCTTAATCACATGCTAGAATAATGGTTTTTATTTATCTTTTGTATTTTATTTCTTCATTTTGTTTGCATTAAATGAAAAATACAAAAAGATTTTTGTTTATCATTTGGGTTATTATCTCTTAATAATTTAAGCTTAATGAAAAGTCCAAATGATTTGTTTGTCTTTTGAGTATATATTTTTATTTTTATTTTGGTTAATAATTTCAAAAACTCAAAAAGATTTTTTTTGTGTATTTTAGTTTGACACACTTTATGTGGCATATACTTGTGTTTGAATCCCTTCTCTAACGCTCCCATGTGGCTAGAACTTTTGGTTTAGATTGTCAATCCTTAAAATGTTCTTTACCATATTTTTATGGAGTAGTTGGATTTTGTATTGATTAAATGGATTCTAGTTTTATATGACTCCATTCACACATGCACGAGCTCTTTTGAAATTTTAATGTCACATGTTATATTTGAGCTTTGTGAGATGTTGTAATACCCCGTATTTCTGAAGATTTAAATAATTATGTGATTAATTATTATTATGGGAATAAATATGCAATTAATTATTGTTATTGGATTAATTAAATTAAAATGTGTGAAATTAATTTGTTATTAATCCGAATTTAAATAATTATTAACTAACGTGCCAAGGGTTAATACTTATTGTTGTGAACTATTGAATATTACTATGTGATATGTAATATGGAATTATAATATTTGATAAATTATCGAAAGTGAGAAATACGGCAGTTTGGTAATTTAAGTCTGTCACACGTGTGACTCGTGTCGGGACTAATTGATTGAGATAAAAAGATAATTTATTTTTTGTAACTCGTATGGTCATTTTGAGTGCGCCGCTGAGTCCGGAAGGGTCGAGATAGTCAAAATAGTATATCCGGGTGTTTAGTTTGTGTCCCGGGGCGATTTTAGGCCTAACCGGCACCCCGAGAGGGCATTATGGTAAATTATATTTTTGGGCCAAATTAATGGACAAAAATTGGGATTTAGTATATCATCCTAGGAAGTCCATTAGGGTTAACAGGTTACACAAATCAAGAACGGCCATGGAGGGTGTGAGGGAGAACCAAACTCCAAGAAAGAAGACTCATTTGGCATCACCTTGCACTACCGTGACCACCAACGCGTAGATCGAGAAGAGAGGAACGCGTATGTACAAACATCACCAACGGATCAGACCGTCATATTTGAGGCAAGTGTTTATTACTTTCTTTCTTTTAGCAATAATCATGATCATGTTAGTATAGGTGGATTTAATCATGATTTATATGTTAATTGGGTGAAAATTGGAGATTTAAATTATGATTAAGGATTGGTTTAATTAGTGGCTGGATTTCCTTCATGTATGTAGAGGATTAATCACGAAATTTGATTAATTATTGATGAACGAATCTGGGTGGATTAGGTTTTGTAATTGAAAATTTTGGGAACTAGAGTTCATATGAATTAATTTGGGGGTTTTACATATTTATGATGATTTATGACGAATTAATGATCCTAGGAAGTTAGGAATGATTTATATCCTGCTGGGTGTCGATGGGTATTGATGATGAGTTGTTGGGAATCGAATCTTAGAGGTTTTTAGGTTTAAAAATGGTGAAAAACGCTGATGTTTGGTGAAGAAGACGAACAGTGTAATCTCGCGCGAAGTCGCACGAAGCGGTTCAAACGAAATGGGGATCTCGCGCGAAGTGGTTCAAACGACATGCATTCTAGTTCGAACGACATGTCAAAGTGATTCAAACGACATCTCATTCTGGTTCGAAAGACATGCATTCTGGTTCAAACCACATGGCATTCTGGTTCAAACCACTGGATGAATTTCTGGGAATTTTCTTAGAGCCCAGTTTGGAGTTTATTGGTTTATTGGAGTGAGAGAAACTACCAAATAGTAAATTCAAATAAGAAGGAATTTTGGGAAAAGTATGTGGGAATTAATACTTTAATTATTTCGGTATAGAGGGAATGTACCTTGGAGATTACGAGAGAGATAGTAATCTAATTATTTTTACTATACGTAGTAATGAGGTTAAAATACGTATGAAGAGTATATATGTAGGTTGGAGAAATACCTATAAATTATAATAGGATGTGTGTATGCCTATTATGTGATATTATTATTAAGAGCACCAATGGGTGACAACCCGGGGGTGCAAGAACCTTATAGTTAAGGGCACTAATGAGTGATAACTCGGGGGTACAGAAACTCTATTGTTAAGTGTACTAATGGGTGATAACCAAGGGGGTACAAGGATGATTATTGTTAGGCGCACTAATGGGTAATAACCCGGGGGTGCTGAATTATTATTGATAGGTCCATTAATGGGTGCTAACCCGGGGATGCAAGATACCATTGTTAGGCGCACTAATGGGTGATAACCCGGGGGTTCTGAATTATTATTGATAGGTGCATTAATGGGTGCTAACCCAGGGATGCATGATTTTCTGGATATGTGCACTAATGGGTCTTAGCTGGGGGTGCAAGATTAGTATATATATATATATATGTATAGGGATGATGTGACTATATATATATATATATATATATATATATATATATATGGACTTGTGGATATTGCTACTGTGTGAAATTAGTAGACTTGGTAATAATAATAATCATTACAAATCACCAAGTAGTCTTAACCTAAGAGTGCAGGATTAGTGTATATCTATATATATATATATATATATATATATATATATATATATATATATATATATATAGGGATGATGAGACAATATATATGTATGAGTGTACTTAGATAACTTTCTACTTTGTCAGATTAGTAGATAAAATGAAAATGAGAAGTAAAATAATCTTAGTGAATAAAAGATTTAACAATTCAAACGGTGAATAATGAGATTTAGTATGTGATATAAACTATCTGAATAGCGTATTGTATGGGCGATACGGGAATACTACTTGTGATCATAGTTAGTATTAGTATGGTTTCTGACTAGTTAGACTGGGAGGTATAACTAGGGGGAAATTAGATGTACGTTTGGCGTGCACAATAGACGAGAGGTGAGAAACTTATATGAGAGTTCGATAACTAACATGCGTATAAGACTTGTTTTAAGTACCAGTTTTAAATACTTGCTAAATCATTTTTACACATCGAGCTCTGGCCCGTTTCTTGTATCACTTCTCTCTTTTTCTATATATATATGTATTATATCAGGTGCTCATCCACAGGAGTGTCAAATTTATAGATTTGGATTGCTTGACGTGCCTCAGCTGTTGTGGAAGATGTAGGTCCTTGCAGTAGACGCATCTATCCTTTCCATTTAGTTTCATCTAGACTTCTTGTTTAGGGCATATGTCGCCCACTTCTAGTTCTTCCATCAGAGATATTGTATTCAGTTTATTGTATGGTTTGTAGCTCGAACTGGGAGATTTTATCCAGTCTTATTTATTTCAATACTTGATTCATGTTCAGTATTTATTTACATTCCTATGTGTGGGGAATGGTTTATATTTTAATACTGAATGAAAATGGATTACTTGGTTTTATTAAATTGGAAATGTTTTGACACCTAGCTTAATTTTATAATAGGTGATTAATATGTTAAAAAGTTTTTCGACAGTGATGCTGAGAATGAACCAACTGAATATCCTGTTTTAAATTGGTAGAGGACTGATAACCCTATATTTAATTGGGCGGGGTGTCACAGGTGGTATCAGAGCATCAGGTTCTAGTGTCCTTAGGATCTGTGCGGCTTATTACGTTTCAGCGTATCGTTCTTTGATGTAGAGCCTTATGATAGGGTTGTTGTGTTCCCTTACGTATGTGACTTACGTTCTCCTGCTACGAATCATAATGGAGGTGATTCATTATACAAAATTTAGTGTGATTCGAACCCCGAGCATTTTAGAACGACCAGCGAGGGCCGTAAGAAGAAGTGCGGGAGGAAAAGCTCAACAGAAGACATAGAGCAATCGGGTAAGAGTGATTGGGACAAAAAAATCACCACGATAATTACTTAAGTAAGAGATAGTAAAATTGTCACTTGTGAACTGTGGGTCCCAGGACACAATCATAGATAACGGTGGAGTGAATTTAGGTCCACCTAGCATAGTCGATAAAGGGGAAATCAGAGGGAATCCTTTGAAAACCCATCGGTGAAGATGCGGAAAAGAAAATGAGAAAGTGTAACAGGCTAGCGGAGGTAAAAAATTCGAAGGAAATTGTGTAGATTGGGGCATGACAACACTCATAATTAAATTTGGAGTTAAAAGTTATAGCTCTTAGGAGCATCGTGTAGTGATTAGAGACAATCACCACATATGAAGAAGTGTGTTTGAAATTTAGAAAGAAATTTTTGTACGATTTGACTGTGAAGTCTTCCATTCGGCGTGGTAACAAAATGTGAGTGAAATTTTGATGTTTAGCAAACTGTGTAAGGTAGAAACCGATCGTGAGAAAAAGGTTGAATTGCATAATGAACTTCGTGCCTGGCAGAGGGGTATAAACTATCCAAAGGGTTTATAGTTGATAAAGGACTCGTGAGTAGAATACCAGTATGGATGAGAAATCCAGCTAAGATGACTAATGTTGATGTCATCAAGGTTATACGGTGACTAGTTCTCTCGTTCTTTCCAGAAGAAGCAAGCCAGGAAGGTTAGAGAATTTGTGTAAAGGGAAGAATTGAACATAACGGTGTTAGTGAAACACCACATGGGAGTATACCCAATAGGGAACTCGGTTAGATGATTTTAAGTGATTAACTTCAAGAGGACGATGAAGTCAATCAGGCTGTAGAGGCCAACCATAGTTCCGAATAGCTAGCATAGCCAAAGGGACAATGGAAGAATAATAGTGAGTTGAGACTGTCGGTCCGAGAGAAGTACATTCCAAAAATGGTCAGTGGGACCAGTGATGGGAAATGGTTCATGAAGTTTTCCTTATGTGAAGGAAGTAGGACTATAAGTGTTGAATGTGTCCACAATTGAGAAGTGAGACCAAAGAGATTAGAAATGGTAAACCATGCAAGTTAGGCATAACAATTGGGGGAGCGAGACTTCTAGCGAAAGAATTTGGGTTCAAGAGATTAGGCCCAGGAAATTTATAACCCTAGAGTGATGGGTTCAGGTTGGACCAGTAGAGTCCTCGTTAATAGTAGCATACAGTATGTCAGAGTCTACAGGACCCGGGATGTTAAATTGAGTTTTATAAAGCTATAATTGAGGCCTGGAGAGTTTGGGCCAACGTTTTAATAATGGGCGTGAAATCCACATGATGGAATAAATTGTCCATGGTGAGAGGGGACAACTATAGGATGAAATCCTAGGATGTATGACGATTGCAGATGTTCATGGGTCGTGATGGCAGCCACGTGCTGAGACCCTGTGATTTGGCGAGACTGGTGAGGTTTTGCTTCTTCCTTGTGAGTAAAGGATAGATTCTAGTGACATGGGTGTGCCACAACTTTTATGTAAATTGGAAACCCTAAACTTAGCGTGCGGGTCGAGTTTAGTGGGAACATTAGTTTTAATAGTCTTGTTACAAACATATTTCTCCTTATTAGTTGGGCATTTTGATGATTGCTCGTGAGGGAAACGGGCGGGCCCTAAGAATATGTTTTGTTGTTATAATTTACTACTGCATTGATTCATCTTTAGTAGAGTTTATTATGGTAATGTGTAGTGATTAATTATTGTATGGTTAAACGATAGTATATATGTAGTGTTATGACTGTCGTGCCGGATACTCCAGAAGGAGTGTTCTTAGTTTGTGTGACGCCACCTGAAATAGGGTTGGGCCCAGATATGAGTATATATATGAAACTTTTATGGTATTATAGACCTCAGCGAGTATAGTGTCTAATTATATGTGATTTCCAAGCATAGGAATTTATTTGTCTGTTAAGACTTAGAATACATTGTGTTCTTATCGAGCGGCGAAATATAGCTCGTTATATATCTATAGCGCCAAGTACTTGGGATAGTGTGGGCGCCATGCTTCATGTTACATTTTTAGGGACATAAGAGTGGACGAGTAAACCTTTATGTCATAATACGTAGATTGTGGGAAAGTACATAGTAAGTACTGAAGGCCTTACGGACCTCAACAACCGGCTAGGTTAGATAGTAGTGTATCGAGGGGTTCCTTGTTTGGATTTCGCTTTGCGAGACATCCCACACATGAAACTAGCGAATGTCGGGAGTTGGAGGGAAGTTTGGTCGATAGTACATAAGTTTTGTATGTGGAATTATTATGCCTATAAAGGAATATAATTGAGAGTTAATAATTTGTTTATGACTTAAGGCCAATAGAGTAGCCTGGCCTTAGTATTTTTCGGAATAGATGAATGATGCCATTGAAGGATTGATTAAGTTTTGACTAGTGGGGTAGTTGAGTGTACCCCTACCACATCAGCATACCGAGTGTGCAAGAATTGAGGTAAGAAAATTTTATGTCTTTTGTATAATGATGCGCGAGGCATAGGGTAGCATGTGAATTCGATAACATATAGTCGGGTAAGCCGAAGCTTATTCACGAAGTTTTGTCAGAGACTTATGTTTCAATATAAATTGAAATTTATTCAAGAAAGTTGAAATGTATCAGAATACAAACAACAATGGTGATGGGTTACGAAGTAGGTTAATATTGCAAGGATAGTCTTGCAGTGGATCACCTGACGGATTGAAAAATGGTGGACAATTCGAAACCAGTAGGGGCTCCTTTCACTAGAGAATGGAAGAGTATCCCCAAGGATATTCTCATGTAGCTGATATGGTGAGATTATAGGTACTAAGATGCGATTGAGTACGGCCTAATACCCACTGAGGGATGGGCAGGACAAGTGGTCTAACCGGATGTGAGAGAGAAAATTTTATGTGAACCCTGAGATCTTAGGGGAGGACGAGAGCAGTACCTTCCACTAGTGGAGTTTGTGTCCAAATAACTCCTGTAAGTTCACGTTCGGGCAGAGTGCCAGTAGAAGTATGGCATGGTAAACTTTGTTGTTGTCTTACATGATAATTAAAGGTGAGTGACCAGTTATGATTACAAATGTCGGAGGAGAATCGATATTATCCTATATATTGTGTGTGAAATAGATATTTCATAGAGAATTTACTTGTAAGCACGACACGAGATGAAGTCGTATGTATATGAAAAGAGGATAGATCTACTAAGGTGCAAATTGTAGAAGGCTTGATAGAGAATATCTGAAATAATGTTGAAGTAGTGAAACTCAAGCAGAAAGGCTTGGGCAAGAGCCTATATGACAGGGTAACCTGGAGTTTAAAGCAAACACATGTGTAGTGTTCATTATTAAGGGTATTCGATAGCTTACTATATGGGTGGTACGGAGTAGCTTAATTGTGAGCGCTGGGATGCGATGCGCAATATTTTTACAGCATTGTCTGTACCTGGTATACTTTTTCCGAATTTCGGGATGAAATTCCATTGTAAGGGGCAAAGTATGTAATACCCCATATTTCTGACGATTTAAATAATTATGTGATTAATTATTATTATGGGAATAAATATGCAATTAATTATTGTTGTTGGATTAATTAAATTAAAATGTGAGAAATTAATTTGATATTAATCCGGATTTAAATAATTATTAACTAGCGTGCCAAGGGTTAATACTTATTGTTGTGAACTATTGAATATTACTACGTGATATGTAATATGGAATTATGATATTTGATAAATTGTCGGAAGTGAGAAATACGGCAGTTTGGTAATTTAAGTCTGTCACGCGTGTGAGTCGTGTCGGGACTAATTGATTGAGATAAAAAGAGAATTTATTTTTGGTAACTCGTATGGTCATTTTGAGTGCGTCGTTGAGTCCGGAAGGTTTGAGATAGTCAAAATAGTATACCCGGGTGTTTAGTTTGGGTCCCGGGGCGATTTTAGGCCTAACCGGCACCCCGAGAGGGCATTATGGTAAATTGTATTTTTGGGCTAAATTAATGGACGAAAATTGGGATTTATCATATCAGCCTAGGAATTCCATTAGGGTTAACAGGTTACACAAATCAAGAATGGCCATGGAGGGTGTGAGGGAGAACAAAACTCCAAGAGAGAAGACTCATTTGGCATCACCTTGCACAACCGTGACCACCAACGCGTAGATCGAGAAGAGAGGAACGCGTATGTACCAACATCACCAACGAATCAGACCGTCATATTCGAGGCAAGTGTTTATTACTTGCTTTCTTTAAGGAATAATCATGCTCATGTTAGTATAGGTGGATTTAATTATGATTTATATGTTATTGGGTGAAAATTGGAGATTTAAATTATGATTAAGGATAGGTTTAATTAGTGGCTGGATTTCCTTCATGTATGTAGAGGATTAATCACGGAATTTGAATAATTATTGATGAACGAATCTGGGTGGATTAGGTTCTGTAATTGAAAATTTTGGGAACTACGGTTCATATGAATTAATTTGGGGGTTTTACATATTTATGATGATTCATGACAAATTAATGATCCTAGGAGGTTAGGAATGATTTATAACCTGCTGGGTGTTGATGGGTATTGATGATGAGTTGTTGGGAATCGAATCTTAGAGGTTTTTAGGTTTAAAAATGGTGAAAAACGCTGATGTTTGGTGAAGAAGACGAACAGTGTAATCTCGCGCGAAGTCGCACGAAGCGGTTCAAACGAAATGGGGATCTCGCGCGAAGTGGTTCAAACGACATGCATTTTAGTTCGAACGACATGTCAAAGTGGTTCAAACGACATCTCATTCTGGTTCGAACGACATGCATTCTGGTTCAAACCACATGTCATTCTGGTTCAAACCACAGGGTGAATATCTGGGAATTTTCTTAGAGCCCAGTTTGGAGTTTATTGGTTTATTGGAGTGAGAGAAACTACCAAATAGTAAATTCAAATAAGAAGGAATTTTGGGAAAAGTATGTGGGAATTAATACTTTAATTATTTCGGTATAGAGGGAATGTACCTTGGAGATTACGAGAGAGATAGTAATCTAACTATTTATACTATACGTAGTAATGAGGTTAAAATACGTATGAAGAGTATATATGTAGGTTGGAGAAATACCTATAAATTATAATAGGATGTGTGTATGCCTATTATGTGATATTATTATTAAGAGCACTAATGGGTGATAACCCGGGGGTGCAAGAACCTTATAGTTAAGTGCACTAATGAGTGATAACTCGGGGGTGCGGAAACTATATTGTTAAGTATACTAATGGGTGATAACCCGGGGGTACAAGGATGATTATTGTTAGGCGCACTAATGGGTGATAACCCGGGGGTGCTGAATTATTATTGATAGGTGCATTATTGGGTGCTAACCCGGGGATGCAAGATACTATTGTTAGGCGCACTAATGGGTGATAACCCGGGGGTGCTGAATTATTATTGATAGGTGCATTAATGGGTGCTAACCCGGGGATGCATGATTTTCTGGATATGTGCACTAATGGGTCTTAGCCGGTGCAGGATTAGTATATATATATATGTATAGGGATGATGTGACTATATATATGTATATGGACTTGTGAATATTGCTACTGTGTGAAATTAGTAGACTTGGTAATAATAATAATCATTACATTGCACCAAGTGGTCTTAACCTAAGAGTGCAGGATTAGTATATATATATATATATATATATATATATATATATATATATATATATATATATATATATATATATATATATATGACACTATATATATGTATGAGTGTACTTGGATAACTTTCTACTTTGTGAGACTAGTAGATAAAATGAAAATGAGAAGTAAAATAATCTTAGTGAATAAAAGATTTAACCATTCAAACGGTGAATAATGAGATTTAGTATGTGATATAAACTATCTGAATAGTGTATTGTATGGGCGATACGGGAATACTACTTGTGAGCATAGTTAGTATTAGTATGGTTTCTGACTAGTTAGACTGGGAGGTATAACTAGGGGAAATTAGATGTACGTTAGGCGTGCACAATAGACGAGAGGTGAGAAACTCTTGTGAGAGTTCGATAACTAACATGCGTATAAGACTTGTTTTAAGAACGAGTTTTAAATACTTGGTAAATCATTTTTACACATCGGGCTCTGACCCGTTTCTTGTATCTCTTCTCTCTTTTGCTATATATATATGTATTATATCAGGTGCTCAGCCACAAGAGTATCAGATTTAGAGATTTGGATTGCTTGATGTGCTGCAGCTGTTGTGGAAGCTGTAAGTTTCATCTGGACTTCTTGTTTAGGGCGTATGTCGCCCACTTCTAGTTCTTCCCTCAGAGATATTGTATTCAGTTTATTGTATGGTTTGTAGATTGAACTGGGAGATTTTATCCAGTCTTATTTATTTCAATACTTGATTCACGTTCAGTATTTATTTACATTCCTATGTGTGGTGAATGGTTTATATTTTAAGACTCAATGAAAATGGATTTACTTGGTTTTATTAAATTGGAAATGTTTTGACACCAAGCTTAATTTTATAATAGGTGATTAATATGTTAAAAAGTTTTTCGACAGCGATGCTGAGAATGAACCAAGTAAATATCCTATTTTAAATTGGTAGAGGACTGATCACCCTATATTTAATTGGGCGGGGTGTCACAGATGTTCTCTTTCCAATCTAGTCATCTACATATTTATGACATAGGAGGACTAGTGCATGTCAAAATCCGTTGCACATGAGTTTGTGAGATATAAAAAATGATATATAAATGTGCACGGGGAAGGGCTCCGAAAGGAATAATAATCCTTTGCGATTGTAAGCCACCGTTTGAATGGACCTAAAAGAAATACGTGGTCCAAAGGCCTAAAAACAGAAAAATGGCACTAAAAGAAAAATAATTGCCAAGGCCTATGTTTAATTGATATATTCATTCAATATTAAAAGAATATATATGTGCTTCTTGAGGGAGATTGGATGGTATATCAACGGTTTGCACAATGACCGCTTATCCTAGTGGTCTTTATTGTCATGACTCTATTTGGTTTGTAGAATCATCCAAACTCTAGGCTTGTATGCATTGTGTATGTTTGTTCATTGAGTTCAATCTATATTTATCACATGAGGTTATATTCAAATGTGATGAAGTTTGCAATCAAATGAGAACTCCGTGAACGTTATTTAAGTGTTTGGGTCTAAATTTAATTGTTGCTAGTTCACACCCCTACACTTCCGTTTCCATATGACACATTTTTTCCATATGAGGGTGAAGAACTTAATGTATTTTGTGTCATTTGTGAGTTTATATCTATATATATATATGTGCGTACGCATCATTGTTATATCTCTAGTATGTATATATATATGATATTTTATTTGTCTTTGCCTTGTATTCTAGTGCATCTAAGCTTATACTTCATTATTGCTATCTGTCTTGGTACTTTCTTGTTTGATATCACTTTATGCTCAATTACATGTTTTATTCTTTATCCTTTGTATATTCCTGAACAAAAAGGGGGAGAATGATAGGGGGAGAAAATGTTATCTAAAAAATGGTATCTAAACCTATTATCATCGTATCTTAGTTTGGGGGAGATTTATCTTAGGGGGAGATGTCTTTCTAAGTTGATCACTGTTGATAAAGATAAAGGGAGAGAATTAATTTTGGGGGAGTATTTATTTTAATTGCTTTAAATACTTTGATATTCCCTATGCGTTTGATAGTTTGCTCAAGTGTGTAGGAATTCTTCTAAAGCGGCAACCTTCAAGTGGAAAAGCGTTTAATTCTAAAGTGGTATTCGAGTCAAGCATTGTACTCTTTATTTTGGGTGGGATGTTTTTTAGTCTAGTGAGCTTGACGTCCCTTTAGGATTTTTTTTTGGTTTTTGTTCCGGAATAGACAAAGGGGGAGATTTGTAAGGACACAAATTTCAAATTGAGTCCTTTGTAGTTTTGGCTCAATTCCGGAGAAAAACGTTTATGTCATAGGATAGTGCTCAAGTGTACCTACTCAAGCCTATGATGTATTTAGTTGAAGACGTAGCGGCAAAGAGTATAAAGTTTCATCAAAGTCGTGGTTTATGTGCCTCGTTTGTACGTCATCAACAGTAGTTCCATGCTCCCACGGTATGAATGCATTTATATATATATAGGAGCTTTGAACAAGTTTATTGGGTGTTAGGTTTATATAAAACTGTTGCTAAAATGGAAATTTATGAACTTTCTGGAAGTTCGTTCGATATGTCGTTCGAATGAGTTTTTCGTTCGAACCAAATGTCGTTCGAACGAGTTTTCCAACAAGTTCCCAGTATAGGCCTTTGAAATATCGTTCGATATGTCGTTCGAACGAACCTTATGTTCGAACGAGATATCAAACGAGTTCAATCTGGAACTTCGTAAGAAGTCTCATTCGAATGAGATTTCGTTCGAACGAAATGTCGTTCGAACAAGATGTCAGGCGGGAACAGTTTTTGACAGTTTTTAACCCATGTTCTCCACTTCTTTCCCCACTATCTTTTCACAACATAACTATGTGCGGGAATCATTTTTGAAAGACAATCTTTTTCATATCCTTCTAACTCCTAGAGAGTGTTTCGAGAGAAAAATTGTTTAAAGAAAAATATCAAGTTTTGAGTGTTAATTTTCAAAGAGAAAATCATTTACCACTCTAGTTACACCCATATTTGTTTCTTCCAAGTTAATATATACATATACTTTGCTTGGAGAATTTTGGTACCGGTTTATCTCTACACCAAATTGAAGAGATTTTTTGGGTTTTCTTCTACATCCCTTAAAGAAGAAGAGTTCCTTTTTCTGCGGCATTCTCATGTGGTAAAAGACACCACGTATGGTTGACGGTGTACCTATTGTCCTATTGGTGAGTCCAAGATCGCGGTGGAGCTCTGTGGTTATCCGCTAGGAAGAGGTGATTACAAGAATACGCGTCAAAGCTTGAGAGGGTTAGAGTTGAGGAAGTAAGTCATCTGTCTAGTAAATGTAATTCTATACTTAGTGGATTTGAGGCTTGGGTCGTCCGAGGTTGTTTCCCGTTGTGGGTTCGTACATCGTGGCGTAGTGTGATTGATTTATTTTATCTTGCATAATAACTTAGAACTCATGCTTAGGATAATTCAAGATAAAATTTGTTTTAATTGTCACACTTAATTTAATTTGGTGCTTAATTAAATTTGAATAATTGTTTATTTAATTCAAGTCTTTTGTTAAAACTGGTTTGGCCTAATTTGGAAGTATTGACAAATATGACTTAAGAAAATTCTAGGACTTGGATTAATTAATGGCGTTTAAGTGAAATCAATAGTGTGTGTGTAATTCCATCTCATTTCACTTGTGTTTAATTTTAATTTGAAAGAAGAAATTAAAATTGGTAATTCGTTTTATTGAACCATCACCTTCATTTGTTTTAAGTTGAACCATCACCTTTTACGCTTCCGCATCAAGGAAATATAATTTTAAAAGAGTTTTAAAATCGGGGGCACCTCGGGCGTTACAGTTTATATTGACTGTAAGCTATAACGGTTGTAATTATGTAACGAGAATAATAATGAGTTTTAATGTGAGGTCAAATGGTACTGGCGAGAGACAAGGCTTGGCAGGGCCGGGGAGAGCTTTCATGCTCTATTGAATGAGCTCATCGTGAGAACTTTAGAGGGACTTGGTTTGGACGATTGAGAATTGAGTCACCGTTGGGACTTGTCCGACCATCTTAGATACACCTGGTAAAACACCGAAGGACCATTACCATGACACCGAAGGACCATTATCGTGGAACCTCGGGCAGAGCAGCTTGGAGTTCCATCGGGCGTTGAGTTATGAGCCAAGAAACCCTCTACTTAATGTCACATCCACTTTATTTGATGTCACTAACCATCTAGGCAATGTCAGACCTGCACTTGAGTAAACCACAGTGGTATTTGGGGCTGTGAAAATAGCCCCCTGACACACAGTGGTTAGGCAAAAGGCATGTCTTGGCATTTAATTTTTATGACGTGGGGATAACTAGTGCATCAGGTATTTAATGTTGTGACATAAAGTATGAGGGATGTCTTTCATAGTCTTTAATGACTGAGTTGCCTCGGGGATGGTGTGGGGGATATTTAAGAACCCCAACCACCCTTGAGGAGGGATGATCTTTTGAGAGTTTGAGAAGTTATTACTAGAGAGAATACACATCAGAGAGAAATTTTTTACAAACCAGAGGTCTTATTCACTCACCATTGTCATTTATTATGAAGCTTTTAATATGTGACAGAGATGATTGAGAGTGTTTAGTGTGTTTGCCTGCCTACCAAGGTGTATCTAGGGTGCTTACTTCTTTCTCCCTCTAGCTAAGTTACTTCTAAATTCATTACTACCTTCTGAGTTATACACGAGAGATTTGTGAGTTTAAAGTGAGTCTTATCTTCATTAGTTTTGTGTTTGCATGTTCTATCACTAATCAAAGGTTTTGGCTAATTAACTTATCATTACTATACTTCAAAGGGGTTACTCCTCCATCTTATCTAAAGTAACCTATTACATTTGGTGACTCCGCTGGGAGGCATTCTTCTAAGTAGGGAGTATGGTGCAAGATAATACTAATCGAAGGCTCAACTTTGATGACCTCCAATACAATGAAGAACAAGCTGCGAGAGAACTAGAGGCTCTAAGGGATGGGGTTCCTTGAATAGAGTTACCTCCAGTTCAGGCGATGACAGGTTCTCTAGGGGTGACACAAGCTTCCACGAGTGCAGGGTTGGGACCCACTCAGGTGGCGCTTCTCATGAGTAAGTTTATGAGTTTTTGCAAACTCCGATAGATTCCACAATGTTGGGAGGATTGGAAGCCAATGCCTTCGGAACACCAGGGGTTGTCCCAACGGCCCCACCAGTTGCAGGCATAGCTAGAATGGTCCCAGTAAGCATACCGTCTGTTGTGAATCTAGTCGCGGGAACCTTAGGATTTTCAATGGCCCCAACTATAACAACTGCTCCAACTGCAATGGGCACTCAGTCCATGGTCCCGTTGGTTGTTTCCCTAGTAGCATCACCTATGGAGGAAATGAGGAAGGAAATGCAGAAAGAGATGCTAAAGTGCATGAAGGCTTCCTCATAATCTTCTTGCGAGGTAGCTTCGGTTTATGATGACTTTCGAACACCTTATCCTCAGGAATACAACAATGATCCCTATCCAAAGGACTATATTCCTCCTATCTTTAAAAAATATACAGGGAAAGGTGGGAACCCGAAGGAGCATATTAAGCGCTTTGTTGAACACTTGGGAGCGCATTTTAATAATAAGAAACTTAGGTTGAGGGAGTTTTCTAAATCCTTAACCGATAAAGCATATACCTAGTACTCCCATTTGGATCCTAGCAGCGTTTGTACATGGGAGGAGATGCACGTATTGTTTGTCCAGAAGTTCTTTCTGGCAGAAGATGAGTTTACTTTGACCCAACTGGGTAGGGAGAAGCAAAGACCTAGCAAGTATTTGATGGGATCCATTCAAAATACTAGTCTGGTGGGGAAGGCTAGCATATAGTGTCATAATTTTTGCGTGACCTAGACCAGGGAAACACATACTTTCTCCACAGAAGTGTAGATGACTTCGTATCCGACCAAATTTCGACTGGCGTAATACGCGAACCAGTAGAACCCCATAACACGAGATCCATCACAACCCGCGACCTTAACCCACGACCCATAAGCCCCAACCCGATTTCACCATCGCGACCTGCCCAAAACCCAATCTAGCCATTTCGCCATAAAATCAGGAACAAACCCCATCTCCAAAAACCCATGTGCATATCTCTCCAAAAAGATTTGACTTGGCCAAATGCAATCCCCAAAATCTCTCATCCACAAAGAAGCATCCGTGGGTTATTAAAAGGAGAAGAAGGCAACTCAAAAGAGAGGGGACTCTCATATCTGCACATAGAGAACAAAAAGAGCGACAGAAAAAAAAGAAAAAAAAAAAGACTGCAGAGGGTACAAAAAAGTGAGAAAAAAACATAAAAAAAATTAGTTTAGGATTAGAAAAAAAATTAGGTTCAATTTTTGTGACGAATTTGGGACGCGTGTTCATGCACATAGTTGACACGGGAAATTATTGCATATCGTATTTCTTTCTCTTTCTCTTTAGGTTCTTGTTTCTAAATTGTGCTTGTCCTGAAAGTTTAATCATGTCTGGCTAAACACCCCATTTAAGGGGTGGGATGAAACGCATATGTTGAGTTATTTAATAAATAGATTGTTCATTGATGCATTCTAGGCTAATTAAATTGGGAAAGATCACACATTAATTTATATAACGAGAGTTAATAAATTAATGTTAAATTTAATATTTGATTTTGGGATTTGACTTAGAGATAGATCCTATTCTTAAATTCAAGTATTAATTCTTTGTGTTCAATTCAAAGATCCATACAAATTTTTATGAATTGATCTTAGCGGATAATGCATAAAAACAAGTATGAATATTAATTTTTATATGTTCTGATCATTCCTAATTTAATTGCCAAAAAGGATAAAATTGAGTTTAGGATTGTAACGAAAGTTAAGTTTTAAATTCAATATTATTTCGAACTATTCAATTGAATAATTAGGACATTAAATTAAATTGACTATGCGGTGTAATCCCACCTCTTATTTCTTCTCATTAATTTTAAACTAGATTACTTTTTAATTTTTCGTAGTCATTTTAATTGCATAAATTTTCATTTCCGCCCTTGAAATTGTTTTTAATTATTAAAAAAATTAAAAACACAAAAAAATTATTTTTATAAAAATTGAAATTGCAAATTCTCACGATAACGGTTTCAACACTTGAAATTGGATTGATACCCGAATTTACCACGATGCTAAATTTTTAACAAGTTTTGTAGGTGATTTCAAGGGAATTTTGATACTTGAAGTTTGACCGCAATGACATTCCAAATCCATATCCAAGGAAGACAAAAATTAAGAGTTATCACACCCCTCAGCGGCACCCAAATGGCACCGCGAGTGGCACAGACACCTCGTGCGCGCCCAACGTAAAATGTAGCAAACGGTCGCGCTATCGCGGGACTCACGGTTTGAGGGTAGGACACAAATTCAAAACATAGGCACACATAGGCTTGAAAACGTACAGTGGGGGGAGGGAACCCCTAGTGGAAACTAAAAGGCACCACGAACTGCATGAACACCTCGTGCACTTTCAACGTAACAAGTTGCAACCATTCGCGCAGTCGCAAGACTTTCGATTTGAGGGTGGGACACGAATTCGAAAACAGGCACATTTAGGCTTTAAAATGTTTCACGAGGTGGAGAGAACCCCCAACGGCACCCAAATGGCTCCACGAGTGGCATAAACACCACGTACGCATCCAAGTAACACGTAGCCACTAACCGCGCATCTACGGGACTCCTAGTTTGAAGGTAGGACACGAATTAGAAAACAGGAACACTTAGGCTTGAAAATGTGTCGCGGGGGGGCAAGCACCCCGATCGACACCGTGAGTGGCACAGACACCTCATTCATGTCCAACATAACACATAGCAATCGGTCGCACAACCGTGGACTCTCGATTTAAGGGAAGGACATGAATTCAAAAATAGACACATTTAGGCTTGGAAGCGTGTCGCGAGGGGGCAGGGCTCCCAGTAGGGCCCAAACGTCACCGCGAGTGGCATTAACACCTCGTGCGTATCCAACGCCACACGTAGCAACCGGTCATGCAGTTGCCGGACTCCTGGTTTGGGGATAGGACATGAATTCAAAAACAGGCATACTTAGTCTTGAGAACGTTTCGCAAGAGGCGGGCACCCTCAGCGTCCCTCAAACGGAACTGCGAGTGGCACGAACACCTTGTGTGTATCCAACATAATTCAGAGCAACCGTCCGCGCAATGGCGAAACTCCTGATTTGAGGATAGGACACGAATTCGAAAATAGGCACACTTAGTCTTGAAAATGTGCCGGGGGGACACCACCAATGGCACTCAAACAGCACTGCGAGTGGCACGAATAACTCTTACAAATCCAATGTAATACCTACCAATCTGTCGTTCAGCCGCAGGACTCCCAATTTGAGGATAGGACATGAATTCAAAAATTGGCACACTTAGGCTTCAAAACGTGCCGCCGGGGGCGAACACCCATAGCGACACCCAAATGGAACCACGAGTGGAACGAACATGTCGTCCACATCCAATGTAACATGTAGAAAATGATTACGCAGCTGTGGGACTCTCGATTTTAGGATAGGACAAGAATTTAAAAATAGGCACACTTAGGTTTGAAAACATGTTACAGGGTGGCGGGCACCCCTAGAGTCACCCAAACGGTACCAAGAGTGGAACGAACACCTCGTGCACATCCAACGTAACACATAGCAGCCAGCCGCAGAGTCGCAGGACTTCCGGTATAAGGATAGGACACGAATTTGAAAATAGGCACACTTAGGCTTTAAAATATGTCATGGGGAGGCGGGCACCCCCAGCGGTACCCAAATGGCACCGCGAGTGGCACAAGCACCAATGTAACACATAGCAACCAGCCGCGCTTTTGCGGAACTCTTGGCTTGAGGGTAGGACACAAATTCAAAAATAGGCACACTTAGGCTCAAAAACGTGCCATGGGGGAGCGAGCACACCCAGTGGCAGCCAAAAGGCACCGCGAGTAGCACGAACACCTCGTACGCATCCAGTCTAATAGCTATAACATTGTCGCGCGGCCGGGGGTCTCTCAGTTTAAGGATTGGACATGAATTCAAAATCATACACGCATAGGCTTTAAAGCATCCGCGAGGAGGCGAACACCCCAGCGGCACCCAAACGGCACTTCTAGTGGCATGAGCACCTCGTTCATGTCAAATATAACACGTATCAACCATTCGCGCAACCGTGGGACTCCTGGTTTGAGGATAGTATACAAATTTGAAAATAGGCACACTTACGCATGAAAACGTGTCGCCAGGGCGTATCCCCAGCGGCACCCAAACAGAATCGCGAGGGGAACGAACACCTTGTGCGTGTCCAACATAACACATTGCAACCGTCTGCACAGACGTGGGACTCTCGATTTGAGTTTAGGACACGAATTCGAAAACTGGCACACATAGGCTTGAAAACATACCGTAGGGGGCGGGCACCCAAACGGCACCACGAGTGGCATAAACACCTCATGCACTTCTAACGTAACACGTAACAACCATCTGCGCAACCGCGGGACTTTCAGTTTGAGGGTAGGACACTAAAATGAAAAAAGGCACACTTAGGCTTTAAAACGTGTTGTGGGGGGCGGGCACCACCAGCATCACCCAAACGGAACTGCGAGTAGCGCAAGCTCGTGCACGTCCAACGTAACACCTAAAAACTGATCGCGCAGCACATTGGCTTGAAAACGTGTTTCGGGGGGTTGGGGGACACACCCCTAGCAGCACCCAAACGGCACTGCAAGTGGAATTAACACCTCGTGCATGTCCAACGTAATAGATAGCAACCAGTCGCGCATCCACGAGACTTTCAATTTGAGGATAGGACACAAATTCGAGAACAAGCACACTTAGTCTTGAAAATCTGTTGCAGGGGAGAGAACCCCGAGTGACTTCCAAATGGCACCGCAAGGGGTATGAACACCTCGTGAGTGTCCAACATAACACGTAGAAACATTCCTCACTGTCGCGGGACTCCCGATTTGAGGGTAGGACGTGAATTCGAAAATAGGCACACTTAGACTTGAAAATATGTCATGAGGGGCAAGCACCCCCAGTGGAACCCAAATGGCATCGCGAGTGGCCTGAGCATAGACCTAACATATAGCAACCGATTGTGATGCCACGGGTCTCCCGTCATAAGGGTAGGAAACGAATTCAAAAACAGGCACACTTAGGCTCAAAAACATGCCACGGGGGTGCGGGAACCCCCCCAATGGCACCTAAATGGCACTGTGAGTAGCACGAACCCCTCGTGTGCCTCCAACGTAACACCTAGAAACCGATCATGTAGCCACAGGACTCTCAATTTGAGGATAGGACACGAATTCGAAAATAGATGCACATAGGCTTGAAAACGTGCTGCGGGGGAGCGGACACCCCCCAGTGGAACCCAAACGGCACTGCGAGTACCACGAACACCTCGTAAACATCCAACATAATACGTAGCAACCAGTAGCGCAGCCACAGGACCCTCGGTTTGAGGATAGGACACAAATTCGAAAACAGGCACACTAAAGCTTGAAAATGTGCTGCGGGGGGCGAACTCACCTAGCGGCACCCAAACGGCACTACGAGGGGTATGAATGCCTCATACACACCTAGTGTAACATGTATTAATTATCTACGCAGCTTCAGTACTCCCAGTTTGAGGATAGGACACGAATTCAAAAATAGGCATACTTACGCTTGAAAATGTGTCGCGGGGAAGTGGGCACCCCCAGGGGAACCTAAACGGCACAGCCAGTGGAATGAGCACCAATGTAACACATAGAAACCAGTCATGCTACCTCGAGGCTCCCGACTTGAGGTTAGGACACGAATTCAAAAATAGACACACTTAGGCTCGAAAATGTGCCACGGGGGTGCGGGCACTCCAAACGGCACCGCGAGTAGCATAAACCCCTTTTGTGCATCCAACATAACACCTAGCAACCAGCCAAGCATACGTGGGACGCTCGATATGAGGATAAGACATGAATTCAAAAATATACACACATAGGCTTGAAAACGTATTGAGGGTGGGACACCCCCCAGCGGCAACCAAGAGGCACTACGAGTGTCACAAACACCTCATGCACATCCAAGATAACATGTAACAACCAGTCGAGGAGTCGCTAGATTCTCAATTTGAGGATAGGACACGAATTTAAAAACAGGCACACTTACGCCTGAAAACGTGCTACGAGGGGGCGAATACCTCCTGCGGCACCCAAACAGCACTGCGAGAGGAACGAACACCACGTGAGCATCCAACATAACATGTAGCAACCGTTCACGCAATAGCAGGACTCCCAGTTTGAGGATAGGACACGAATTAGAAAACAAGCACACTTAGACTTGAAAACATGTCGCGAGGGGCACCCCCAATGGCCCCCACCACAAGGGGCACGAACACTTCGTGCCCGTCCAACGTAACATGTAGCAACTGTACGCACAACAGAGAGACTCTAGGTTTGAGTTTGGAACACGAATTCAAAAATAGACACACTTACGCTTGAAAATGTGCCGAGGGGGTGGGCACCTGTCAATAGCACCCAAATGTCACCGTGAGTGGCAGAGACACCTCATGTGCGCCCAAAGTAACACGTAGCAATTGACCGCACATCTGCGGGACTCACGATTAAATGGTAGGACACAAATTCAAAACAAAGGCACGCATTGGCTTGAAAATGTACCGCAGGGGGCGGGCACCCCCAGCAAAAACAAAATGGTACCACGAATGGCATGATCACCTCATGCACTTCCAACATAACACGTAGCAATCGTCTGCACAACCACGGGAATTTTGTTATCAGGGTGGGACACGAATTCAAAAATAGGCACACTTAGGATTCAAAACGTGTCGCGGGGTGGCCAGCACCCCAGCGTCAACCAAACAGCATCGCGAGTGGCACGAACACCGCCCACACATCAAAGTAACACATAGTAACTGACCACTCAGCCGTGGTACTCCCAGTTTGAGCGTAGGACACGAATTCAAAAACAGGCACACTTAGGCTTGAAAATGTACCACGGGGGGCAGGCACACCCATCGACATCACGAGTGGCATGGACACCTCATGCGCGGCCAACATAACATAAAGAAACCATTCGCGCAGTCGCAAAACTTCCTATTTGAGGATAGGAAACGAATTTAAAAACTGGCACACTTAGGCTTGAAAATGTGTCGCGGGGTGGTGGACACCCCCCGCGGCACCCAAACGGAACTCCTGAGAACACAATATATTACTTGAGTCTATGCAACATTGGATTTCCAACTAGTTTGGATATGGTGGCCAAATGCTTTAGATTTTTAAAGAGCAATCCCCTCTTAAAGTATCCAAGCTTCAACAAGATTAACTGATCAAAGAATCTCCAATATCTACCCAAGGGAAATATCCTTGAACTCTTGAACACACAGTAGGACACATTTCATACATATAGTTGTTAATATGTGTGCACGAGTGTTTGAATAATTTTTAGGAATTTTTAAACATTTTTATACTTTTTTAAATAATTTAAAATTTGATTTTTAAACATTTAAAAATATGTTTTAAAATGTTGTGGCCTTATTTGGAAATATTTTTATTCCTTAAAACTTTCGTTGGGTAGAATCCCAAACCGACTGAGAATTTTATGGGTACAAATTATATTTTTCAGACATCAAAAACACATGTTTTGTTTTCAATCTCTGCCTTACACGTGTTGAGTTTTTTGCTGATTGGATTTATGTTTGTTTTGTGTCCAATTTAGAAGATTTAATCCCAGCCTTTGGTTCAATTTTATCAACGATCTACATGTCGTATAAGTGAATCCATATGAGGGTTAGTTGAGCCAACCAGAGAGCGTATAAAGGCAGTGTGTTTGTATCCCCTAGATTAGAAGTCAAATGGTCAGACTCAATATCAATCGTCCAAACCATTCAAACTTCTGGATCCTTCTCAGCTCAGTATAAAAAGGCCCCATGGGTGAGATTTTAAGAAGTTTTAGACTTTGTCTCATTTGCGAAAATAAAGGGCAGAGCGAGCATAGAGAGAAAAGAAAGATGAGAGAGAGAGAGAGAGAGAGAGAGAAACATGTTGTGTATTTGCAAACCCTAACATTTTTCGTTGAAAACGAAACACCAAAGAAATAAATTTATTCAAAACAGAAAACCCTATATTCGAGAGTTAGATTTTTAGGTTTTCAGTGAGTTTTGGTGTGAGGTTTTTACGGTTTAAAGACCATTTTCAATGTATATCTCTCTCAGGAACCCTCTCGTTGTAAATCTCATCATTCTCTGTAGAAAGTGTGAGATTTACAAAGAGAAACAATCCACCTAGTATCCTAGGTTTCCTATTACTATTATCTTGTGGGTCTTGATTTGTAAATTTGTATTTCGTTAGATCCGCTATCTATTTTCGAATAAATTTGAAAAAGAGACTTCTGGTTGTACAAATTTTTAGATCTAAAAAACTCTAGTTTGAAAATATTTGTTTCATAGTTTTTGAAATTTATTTGTACATAAATATGGTTTTGAAGCAACCTAGATCTAATTTTTTAAAAAGATTATTTTTCATATGTGAAAAGTTTTTGGAAGTCTGATTTTTGAAGGATATTTGAAAGACTTCCATATCATATAGATTGAATGTAATTTATAGGATTTATGTATACAAATCTTGAGAGGGTGAGTTGCATATTTGCATGTATCCACTTCACTTTCACTATTCGCTCTGACATTAACACTTAGATTGTGTGGTTCTTGTAACACCCCGCCTAATTAAATACCGGGTGGCCAGCCCCATACCAAATTAAAACAGAATATACAGTTGGCTCATTCTTAGCATCACTGTCGAAAACATTTCCAACTCACCTAATACCCAATTAAGCTGGTGTTAAAAACTTTCCAAATTTTAATTTAACAAAATCCATTTTTAGTCTAAGAATAACACAACACATTTTATTCGACAACACTTAACTGAATGGATAACACAAAAGAATTTAAATGCAGTTGGAATAAACATTCCCAAATAGTATTAATCCATTACAGAAATCCCAACAATATTAAATGTATTAAAAAGACCCGAATACAATAGTATTCGACCCCGATACAAAAGATAACTGAATCCTTTGGGCGACATGCCCTAACTAAGAATACTGTGAATCAAAAAGATGATAGGCGTCTAAGAAAAACTCCATAGCTCCATAATTCAACATAATCCGCTAAGGTTGGCGTCCCTGCTGCTGGACACCTGATATAGAAGATACAATAGAAAAGAAAATATGCAAGGAAACGGGTCAGAGCCCGAATGTGTAAATGATTTTTAAAACAGCAAGTATTTAACAAGTGCAATAAAGTATTTATTATGTACATGTTAGACCCAACTCTCACTTGCCATTCTCACCTCTCAACTAGAGTGCACACTTAACATTTCCTATTAACCTCCTAGTGAATGGTTCCTCTTTTCTACTCTCCATATTATAATTCCATTCCCATATCATAATCCCCGTATGTCCCATACCTTACGTCACATTAGTATTCATTTACATTTCTCATTTATATGATTAGTTTCTCATGAACATGAATCACTTCTCATTAATATGAATTAAGCTTTTCAATTCTTTAAGAATAAACATTCATTAACTTAATTCCATTTTCTTTCTCTATTCACCGTTATCTACAATTATCACCGTAGATAGGTTTAACTACAATATAAATCCATTCATTCAATTAATCCATTATATATATATATTCATATATAATACGGCACCCCGAGTCACAGCTGCGGTGCAATGCATTACTCTGCTATCATGTCCCAATATCGCTAGTCGCCGAATAGGAGACAAAAGGTTCGGTGAGGATACCTCGAACCACAAACAACAACACAATCATTGGAGGCGAACATAGTTCTCATACCCATGGGTCACGCACATACCTACGTACCCACAGTCAGCGGACTTATCAACTCCCCGATAAGTCTTTCATAGACCTATGTTCTCGAGCGACAAATCAAAGATCCCATGGATTCATCAGGATATGACTGCCCTCACGCGCAAACCTCCCACCGATAGCAAGTAAGCTAGGTATGTCATACACATAAATCATCAATCAATCAAATAGGTATTATCATACCTATAGTATACTAACAACAAGGTACTCATATTAACCTTAGATTATTCCCTTACGTAGCATTATATTTCTTTAAATCCCACATATTAAAATGTCATATCTTTACTTCATAATTTAATTATCCTCGCATCCTATAACATCTCTCCACTCCCGACGTCGTTAAGGTTCATGCGCAGAGCGTCTCGCAAAGCGAAATCCAAACAAGGAACCCCTCCAATACACTGCTACTTAACTTTGTCGATCGAGGAGGTTCGACAACTTCAACTATGCGATCGGGATAACCTCATACCCTCTTTCAACCAAATGTGTTCTAAACTCCCATCTCTATCCAGGATCCATACCACTACGCTCTTGTACTACACTCAGCCTTTGCAAAATTAATAATGAGCTTAAACTCAGTCCTTGATGTTCAAATTGTAACCCTAAGGCTACCCACACCTTATATTAAATTTTCCCTACTGGACCTATCCTTAATCCCCATGCCCACCAATTAGAATCCAACACGTGAATCTAGCAACCGAAATATCTTTCAATTTAATTATCATAATTTTAATCAATTAAATCCCAATCACATTAATTCAAATCTTATCAAGGGTCTACTGATCTTTTCTAAGTCCCATAATGTCCAATTGACAATCACCAAAGATCTACCAAAGTTTTGGGATAAGAACCATCATTAAAAAGAAACAACATCATGAATTCTCATATTTTAAATACTCAGAAAAATTAGATCTAAAAATTATACAATTCATCAATCCGACTTCAGATTTGGATTCTACACGAAAAATTGAGTCAGGTATGTGTTTTGAGTTTTTCTTAAATCTCATCCAAATGCACTCAAAAAGAAGATCTAAACATTCTAAATTGGCTCTTCTATTCCACTCGTTTTTGCCTCTTTTTCCAGAAAATTATCAACATATTATCTTCAAGAACACTAAATTATTTCCAGAATTTCTTCCACAGATTGATAAATAGTTATTGGATTACTAACTACCTACAACATGAATTTAATTCCTATATATTTTTAGATTCCAAAAATCCATTAACAACTATATCCTTTCATCTTCCAAGCATGAAAATCATCTATTTTTATAACTATCCTAACATGGACAGTATACGAACTTAAATTGCAAATATAAAACACTTGCCTCTAATGAAGATCTGATCCTTTGGAGTTGAATAACACAGGCGGTGATGGTGGTGGTGACCTTTGGTTCTCCTCCTTCCCAAGCAAACTTCTTTTTATTTCCAAGCAACCTTCCACTCTCTCTAAGAAGATGACTTTTCAATTTTGTGTAGAAGAGATGAAATAAACCTACATACACTAATCTCCAAATACTTATAATAAGACAAAACCCGAAATCACTATTCATCCCCCTTATAAAAATTACCAAAATGCCCTTTTGGGTTGTCCTTTCATTTCCAAATGACCCGAGACTCAAAATTAATATCCAAATAGACTTTTCTGACTATTTCGAACCTTCCGGACGCAACGACGCAGTCGAAATGACTATAAGGTCGATAGAAAATAAATTTCCTTTTTAATTTAATAAATTAGTCCCGACACGTCCCATACCGCGTCTGACTAAAAATTCAAATTACCGAATTTATATCATACCTTCATATCAATGACATCACATTCATATATTACCTAAATATCTTTAAGTAATATTCGGAATCATCCATTTTAATATCCACAATTCAGATAAAACCCAAATGAATTAATTTATAATAAGATCCAATTAATCCATTAATTTAAAATATAACCCATTTTAAAAGTCATTAAAATTACGGGGTATTACAGTTCTTTTGAGAGATATAGTGTTGTTTGAGACGCTACAGCCGGAGTGCAAGGGCGAAAGCAAAGAATATGCGAGGGAGATCAAAGCCATTCAGAACTTCCTTGGAGAGTGGGATAGCTCGTGTAGGTATATTTTCTCACTTACACTTAGGATCTTAATATGGATGCTTGGTGCATGTATTCTTGTTATCTGCGATTGTTTTTAGTGGATTTTTATTTTGTGGCATAGAGATCACCATGGAGGTTTTCCCTAATTTTGGATTTTACCACGTTAAAAAACCTTGTGTCAATTTGCTTGATTGTTCTTAACTTCTTATCTGTTTGGTTCCTTACTAAAGACTTAGTATAGGTTTTATTTTAAAAACCTAAGGTAATTTATCTTACAGATCCATCATCCATACTAAAATCAATTTCACACATCTTGTGTAGTTTTATTTTGAAAAGAGTTTCATTCAACAAGTTTACTTTTGGAGTTTACTTAAACCTTAAATTTTAGTTAACAATTTAGTAAACAGTTTTATTTCAAGTGGTATAAGAGTAGGTTTATCAAAATAATTTTTTATCCTGAAACTCTAGAAACTATTTTTGAAACCTATTTCTGAAAATGGATGAAAGATTTGAGAAGTTAGGTAACCTTTCCCGTCCACCTCTCTTTGATGGACACAACTTCCCCTACTGGAAAGTAAGGATGGTTGCGTTCATTCAAGGAACATTGGGTAATGAAGTGTGGGATATGATTGAAAAGGGTTACACACATCCTACTAAACCTTTTTCTGAAACCAACCCTACAAGATTTAAGAAAAGTCTTAGCGAATTTACTAAAGAAGAGAAAAATATTTCTCTGGATAACAGTAAGGGAAAGAATTGCATTTTTATGTCCATTAACGAGCATGAATTTAAATGTATATCTATCTTCTCTACTTTTAAAGAAGCTTGGGACACACTAATCACCACCCATGTGGACGATGAGCGTGTTAAGGCTGAAAAAAACCCAAATGCTAGTCTAGTAATATAACACACTAATTATATATGATAACAAATCTTTTGATGACTTTTATATGAAGTTAATTGATATTTGTCACAAAATTGCAGGCTAATTGTATAACCTATGAGAGAAAAGAGATTGTACATAAAATCCTTAGGTCTTGACCTACTAAATTTGACAATAGAAGATACGCTATAGAATAAATGGACGACCCAAATCTGACTCCTGAATTGCTTAGTAGTATAATAGGAACTGTAGAAATGGAGTTGGAGTATGAAAAGTAACTGACCGCCCAAAATAAAAGACCATCTGGATCTAATGTTGTGTTTTCATCACAAATGACTGTCCCAAAAATGAATTCATCAAATTATGACCTTGACCTTAGTGATGACAGTGATATTGATCACCTTGATAACCAAATAGCTCTTATGATCAAGCAGTTTAAAAAGATAATCAAGTTTAGAAATTCGGTTGCCTCTAAAAAGGCAAAACAAGGTATCAAGGTCTTCAAAATCAAAGACCTCATGAAAGACACAATGACAAAAAGTCCAATGACAGTAATAGAACCAAGAATAATGTGAAAAATGTGAAGTTTCATCGTTGTGGAAAAATAGGACATTATGCAGATAAATGCAGAGTCAAGCTGAACTCTAATGCTAGGGTTAATATGTGCAAGACATGGGACGACTCAAGTGAATCTTACCAAGAGGAAACTGAGTCAACCCAGTGTGATGAGTCATGCATGGCCTTTTTTGCAAACATTGTGTACACTGATGATAATGAATGCTTGCCTACTCATGAATCTATTATGCCTCTTGATATTGATGTCATATCTGCTAGTATAAATTTTTGGCCTACTATTGATGATAATAAATTAGATAATACTATCCTAAGAGTGTGTCAAAGCATGAATATTGTCGACAAACTGAGCGTGTGTGTGAGTTCCACGAAAAAAATTAACGTAATAGGGGACACTGCACACGATGCACTTAGTGAGTCCGACGATGATCTTCCGGACCTTCAAGAGCTATACACAAAAATGCTTAAGAAAAGTGCCCAACTTGATAAAATGGTCAAGCTATTAACCGAACGTATTGATTTACTTAACCAGGCTATTAGAAAGAATGGTGAGGACTATACAGCTCAATGTGTTGCCCACGAGGCTGAAAGAAAAAGGGTTTTCTTGAAAATAAAAGACCTATCTGAGAAATACTATGTTTTAGAACAAAGATATAGGTCAACTTTAGTTGAACTTGAAGAATCAAAGCAGAAGGTATCAAATGTATTTAAAAAAATGTTTACACTTCGAAACCCAAGCTAAAACTTACGATGAAATTATTGTTGAAAGTAAGTTTGATTGTGAAGATAAATGTGGCTTAGGTTACAGAGAAAAGGTTTTTACTAGAAAAACGATTGTATCTCCAGAAAATGTTGTTTTTGTTAAACAAGGCCAAAATTTTCAAAATTCTTAGAAAGGAAATTGTAGTAAAATGCCTCTAAGGCAATACAAAGTCAGTATAATCAGCAGCCTAAATCTTATGGTCCAGCTAAGTATATTTATCCTCCTGTTAGAGACCAGCGTCAAAAACTCAAGCCTAATGACATTTGGACAACTGTACCAAACAAGGGCAAACCTATTTTTAAAGACTTAAGTAATAGAGTCAAGCCTTCCACCCACCAATACTATTCATACTACGATGTTTATGGACACACCATTACCGAATGTTTTCAAAATAGACTGTATACACCTACCTTTCAAAATTTCAACTATTATAGAAAGAGTCGGAATACCTATGTTCTCCCAAAACAGACCAAACAAAATTAAATTGACTATGCGGTGTAATCCCACCTCTTATTTCTTCTCATAAATTTTAAACTAGATTACTTTTTAATTTTTCGTAGTCATTTTAATTGCATAAATTTTCATTTCCGCCCTTGAAATTGTTTTTAATTATAAAAAAAATTAAAAACACAAAAAAATTGTTTTTATAAAAATTGAAATTGCAAATTCTCACGATAACGGTTTCAACACTTGAAATTGGATTGATACCCGAATTTACCACGATGCTAAATTTTTAACAAGTTTTGTAGGTGATTTCAAGGGAATTTTGATACTTGAAGTTTGACCGCAATGACATTCCAAATCCATATCCAAGGAAGACAAAAATTAAGAGTTATCACACCCCTCAGCGGCACCCAAATGGCACCGCGAGTGGCACAGACACCTCGTGCGCGCCCAACGTAACATGTAGCAAACGGTCGCGCTATCGCGGGACTCATGGTTTGAGGGTAGGACACAAATTCAAAACATAGGCACACATAGGCTTGAAAACGTACAGTGGGGGGAGGGAACCCCTAGTGGAAACTAAAAGGCACCACGAACTGCATGAACACCTCGTGCACTTTTAACGTAACAAGTTGCAACCATTCGCGTAGTCGCAAGACTTTCGATTTGAGGGTGGGACACGAATTCGAAAACAGGCACATTTAGGCTTTAAAATGTTTTGCGGGGTGGAGAGAACCCCCAACGGCACCCAAATGGCTCCACGAGTGGCATAAACACCACGTACGCATCCAAGTAACACGTAGCAACTAACCGCGCATCTACGGGACTCCTAGTTTGAAGGTAGGACACGAATTAGAAAACAGGAACACTTAGGCTTGAAAATGTGTCGCGGGGGGGCAAGCACCCCGATCGACACCGTGAGTGGCACAGACACCTCATTCATGTCCAACATAACACATAGCAATCGGTCGTACAATCGCGGGACTCTCGATTTAAGGGAAGGACATGAATTTAAAAACAGACACATTTAGGCTTGGAAGCGTGTCGCAAGGGGGCAGGGCTCCCAGTAGGGCCCAAACGTCACCGCGAGTGGCATTAACACCTCGTGCGTATCCAATGCCACACGTAGCAACCGGTCATGCAGTTGCGGGACTCCTGGTTTGGGGATAGGACATGAATTCAAAAACAGGCATACTTAGTCTTGAGAACGTTTCGCAAGAGGCGGGCACCCTCAGCGTCCCTCAAACGGAACTGCGAGTTGTACGAACACCTTGTGTGTATCCAACATAATGCAGAGCAACCGTCCGCGCAATGGCGAAACTCCTGATTTGAGGATAGGACACGAATTCGAAAATAGGCACACTTAGTCTTGAAACTGTGCCGGGGGGGACACCACCAATGGCACTCAAACAGCACTGCGAGTGGCATGAATAACTCTTATGAATCCAATGTAATACTTACCAATCTATCGTTCAGCCGCAGGACTCCCAATTTGAGGATAGGACATGAATTCAAAAACTGGCACACTTAGGCTTCAAAACGTGCCGCCGGGGGCGAACACCCATAGCGACACCCAAATGGAACCACGAGTGGAACGAACATGTCGTCCACATCCAATGTAACATGTAGAAAATGATTACGCAGCTGTGGGACTCTCGATTTTAGGATAGGACAAGAATTTAAAAATAGGCACACTTAGGTTTGAAAACATGTTACAGGGTGGCGGGCACCCCTAGAGTCACCCAAACGGTACCAAGAGTGGAACGAACACCTCGTGCACATCCAACGTAACACATAGCAGCCAGCCGCAGAGTCGCAGGACTTCCGGTATAAGGATAGGACACGAATTTGAAAATAGGCACACTTAGGCTTTAAAATATGTCCTGGGGAGGCGGGCACCCCCAGCGGTACCCAAATGGCACCGCGAGTGGCACAAGCACCAATGTAACACATAGCAACCAGCCGCGCTTTTTCGGAACTCTCGACTTGAGGGTAGGACACAAATTCAAAAATAGGCACACTTAGGCTCAAAAACGTGCCATGGGGGAGCGAGCACACCCAGTGGCAGCCAAAAGGCACCGCGAGTAGCACGAACACCTCGTGCGCATCCAGTCTAATAGCTAGAACCTTGTCGCGCGGCCGTGGGTCTCTCAGTTTAAGGATTGGACATGAATTCAAAATCATACACGCATAGGCTTTAAAGCATCCGCGGGGAGGCGAACACCCCAGCGGCACCCAAACGGCACTTCTAGTGGCATGAGCACCTCGTTCATGTCAAATGTAACACGTATCAACCATTCGCGCAACCGTGGGACTCCTGGTTTGAGGATAGTATACAAATTTGAAAATAGGCACACTTACGCATGAAAACGTGTCGCCAGGGCGTACCCCCAGCGGCACCCAAACAGAATCGCGAGGGGAATGAACACCTTGTGCGTGTCCAACATAACACATTGCAACCGTCTGCACAGACGTGGGACTCTCGATTTGAGTTTAGGACACGAATTCGAAAACTGGCACACATAGGCTTGAAAACATACCGTAGGGGGCGGGCACCCAAACGGCACCACGAGTGGCATAAACACCTCATGCACTTCTAACGTAACACGTAACAACCATCTGCGCAACCGCGGGACATTCAGTTTGAGGGTAGGACACAAAAATGAAAAAAGGCACACTTAGGCTTTAAAACGTGTTGTGGGGGGCGGGCACCACCAGCATCACCCAAACGGAACTGCGAGTAGCGCAAGCTCGTGCACGTCCAACGTAACACCTAAAAACTGATCGCGCAGCACATTGTCTTGAAAACGTGTTGCGGGGGGGTTGGGGGACACACCCCTAGCAGCACCCAAACGGCACTGCAAGTGGAATTAACACCTCGTGCATGTCCAACGTAATAGATAGCAACCAGTCGCGCATCCACGAGACTTTCAATTTGAGGATAGGACACAAATTCGAGAACAAGCACACTTAGTCTTGAAAATGTGTTGCGGGGGAGAGAACCCCGAGTGACTTCCAAATGGCACCGCAAGGGGTATGAACACCTCGTTAGTGTCCAACATAACACGTAGAAATATTCCTCACTGTCGCGGGACTCCCGATTTGAGGGTAGGACATGAATTCGAAAATAGGCACACTTAGACTTGAAAATATGTCATGAGGGGCAAGCACCCCCAGTGGAACCCAAATGGCATCGTGAGTGGCCCGAGCATAGACCTAACATATAGCAACCGGTTGTGATGCCACGGGTCTCCCGTCATAAGGGTAGGAAACGAATTCAAAAACAGGCACACTTAGGCTCAAAAACATGCCACGGGGGTGCGGGAACCCGCCCAATGGCACCTAAATGGCACTGTGAGTAGCACGAACCCCTCGTGTGCCTCCAACGTAACACCTAGAAACCGATCATGTAGCCACAGGACTCTCAATTTGAGGATAGGACACGAATTCGAAAATAGACGCACATAGGCTTGAAAACGTGCTGCGGGGGAGCGGACACCCCCCAGTGGAACCCAAACGGCACTGCGAGTACCACGAACACCTCGTAAACATCCAACATAACACGTAGCAACCAGTAGCGCAGCCACAGGACCCTCGGTTTGAGGATAGGACACAAATTCGAAAACAGGCACACTAAAGCTTGAAAATGTGCTGCGGGGGGCGAACTCACCTAGCGGCACCCAAACGGCACTACGAGGGGTATGAATGCCTCATACACACCTAGTGTAACATGTATTAATTATCTACGCAGCTTCAGTACTCCCAGTTTGAGGATAGGACACGAATTCAAAAATAGGCATACTTACGCTTGAAAATGTGTCGCGGGGGAGTGGGCACCCCCAGGGGAACCTAAACGGCACAGCCAGTGGAATGAGCACCAATGTAACACATAGAAACCAGTCATGCTACCTCGGGGCTCCCGACTTGAGGTTAGGACACGAATTCAAAAATAGACACACTTAGGCTCGAAAATGTGCCACGGGGGTGCGGGCACTCCAAACGGCACCGCGAGTAGCATAAACCCCTTTTGTGCATCGAACATAACACCTAGCAACCAGCCAAGCATACGTGGGACGCTCGATATGAGGATAAGACATGAATTCAAAAATATACACACATAGGCTTGAAAACGTATTGAGGGTGGGACACCCCCCAGCGGCAACCAAGAGGCACTACGAGTGTCACAAACACCTCATGCACATCCAAGATAACATGTAACAACCAGTCGAGGAGTCGCTAGATTCTCAATTTGAGGATAGGACACGAATTTAAAAACAGGCACACTTAGGCCTGAAAACGTGCTACGAGGGGGCGAATACCTCCTACGGCACCCAAACAGCACTGCGAGAGGAACGAACACCACGTGAGCATCCAACATAACATGTAGCAACCGTTCACGCAATAGCAGGACTCCCAGTTTGAGGATAGGACACGAATTAGAAAACAAGCACACTTAGACTTGAAAACATGTCACGAGGGGAACCCCCAATGGCCCCCACCACAAGGGGCACGAACACTTTGTGCCCGTCCAACGTAACACGTAGCAACTGTACGCACAACAGAGAGACTCTAGGTTTGAGTTTGGAACACGAATTCAAAAATAGACACACTTACGCTTGAAAATGTGCCGAGGGGGTGGGCACCTATCAATAGCACCCAAATGTCACCGTGAGTGGCAGAGACACCTCATGTGCGCCCAAAGTAACACGTAGCAATTGACCGCACATCCGCGGGACTCACGATTAAATGGTAGGACACAAATTCAAAACAAAGGCACGCATTGGCTTGAAAATGTACCGCAGGGGGCGGGCACCCCCAGCAAAAACAAAATGGTACCACGAATGGCATGATCACCTCATGCACTTCCAACATAACACGTAGCAATCTTCTGCACAACCACGGGAATTTTGGTATCAGGGTGGGACACGAATTCAAAAATAGGCACACTTAGGATTCAAAACGTGTCGCGGGGTGGCCAGCACCCCAGCGTCAACCAAACAGCATCGCGAGTGGCACGAACACCGCCCACACATCCAAGTAACACATAGTAACTGACCACTCAGCCGTGGTACTCCCAGTTTGTGGGTAGGACACGAATTCAAAAACAGGCACACTTAGGCTTGAAAATGTGCCACGGGGGGCAGGCACACCCATCGACATCACGAGTGGCATGGACACCTCATGCGCGGCCAACATAACATAAAGAAACCATTCGCGCAGTCGCAAAACTTCCTGTTTGAGGATAGGAAACGAATTTAAAAACTGGCACACTTAGGCTTGAAAATGTGTCGCGGGGTGGTGGACACCCCCCGCGGCACCCAAACGGAACTCCTGAGAACACAATATATTACTTGAGTCTATGCAACATTGGATTTCCAACTAGTTTGGATATGGTGGCCAAATGCTTTAGATTTTTAAAAAGCAATCCCCTCTTAAAGTATCCAAGCTTCAACAAGATTAACTGATCAAAGAATCTCCAATATCTACCCAAGGGAAATATCCTTGAACTCTTGAACACACAATAGGACACATTTCATACATATAGGTGTTAATATGTGTGCACGAGTGTTTGAATAATTTTTAGGAATTTTTAAACATTTTTATACTTTTTTAAATAATTTAAAATTTGATTTTTAAACATTTAAAAATATGTTTTAAAATGTTGTGGCCTTATTTGGAAATATTTTTATTCCTTAAAACTTTCGTTGGGTAGAATCCCAAACCGACTGAGAATTTTATGGGTACAAATTATATTTTTCAGACATCAAAAACACATGTTTTGTTTTCAATCTCTGCCTTACACGTGTTGAGTTTTTGCTGATTGGATTTATGTTTGTTTTGTGTCCAATTTAGAAGATTTAATCCCAGCCTTTGGTTCAATTTTATCAACGATCTACATGTCGTATAAGTGAATCCATATGAGGGTTAGTTGAGCCAACCAGAGAGCGTATAAAGGCAGTGTGTTTGTATCCCCTAGATTAGAAGTCAAATGGTCAGACTCAATATCAATCGTCCAAACCATTCAAACTTCTGGATCCTTCTCAGCTCAGTATAAAAAGGCCCCATGGGTGAGATTTTAAGAAGTTTTAGACTTCGTCTCATTTGCGAAAATAAAGGGGAGAGCGAGCATAGAGAGAAAAGAAAGATGAGAGAGAGAGAGAGAGAGAGAGAGAAACATGTTGTGTATTTGCAAACCCTAACATTTTTCGTTGAAAACGAAACACCAAAGAAATAAATTTATTCAAAACAGAAAACCCTATATTCGAGAGTTGGATTTTTAGGTTTTCAGTGAGTTTTGGTGTGAGGTTTTTACGGTTTAAAGACCATTTTCATTGTATATCTCTCTCAGGAACCCTCTCGTTGTAAATCTCATCATTCTCTGTAGAAAGTGTGAGATTTACAAAGAGAAACAATCCACCTAGTATCCTAGGTTTCCTATTACTATTATCTTGTGGGTCTTGATTTGTAAATTTGTATTTCGTTAGATCCGCTATCTATTTTCGAATAAATTTGAAAAAGAGACTTCTGGTTGTACAAATTTTTAGATCTAAAAAACACTAGTTTCAAAATATTTGTTTCATAGTTTTTGAAATTTATTTGTACATAAATATGGTTTTGAAACAACCTAGATCTAATTTTTTAGAAAGATTATTTTTCATATCTGAAAAGTTTTTGGAAGTCTGATTTTTGAAGGATATTTGAAAGACTTGCATATCATATAGATTGAATGTAATTTATAGGATTTATGTATACAAATCTTGAGAGGGTGAGTTGCATATTTGCATGTATCCACTTCACTTTCACGATTCGCTCTCACATTAACACTTAGATTGTGTGGTTCTTGTAACACCCCGCCTAATTAAATACCGGGTGGCCAGCCCCATACCAAATTAAAACATAATATACAGTTGGCTCATTCTTAGCATCACTGTCGAAAACATTTACAACTCACCCAATACCCAATTAAGCTGGGGTTAAAAACTTTCCAAATTTTAATTTAACAAAATCCATTTTTAGTCTAAGAATAACACAACACATTTTATTCGACAACACTTAACTGAATAGATAACACAAAAGAATTTAAATGCAGTTGGAATAAACATTCCCAAATAGTATTAATCCATTACAGAAATCCCAACAATATTAAATGTATTAAAAAGACCCGAATACAATAGTATTTGACCCCGATAAAAAAGATAACTGAATCCTTTGGGCGACATGCCCTAACTAAGAATACTGCGAATCAAAAAGATGATAGGCGTCTAAGAAAAACTCCATAGCTCCATAATTCAACATAATCCGCTAAGGTTGGCGTCCCTGCTGCTGGACACCTGATATAGAAGATACAATAGAAAAGAAAATATGCAAGGAAACGGGTCAGAGCCCGAATGTATAAATGATTTTTAAAACAGCAAGTATTTAATAAAGCATTTATTATGTACATGTTAGACCCAACTCTCACTTGCCATTCTCACCTCTCAACTAGAGTGCACACTTAACGTTTCCTATTAACCTCCTAGTGAATGGTTCCTCTTTTCTAGTCTCCATATTATAATTCCATTCCCATATCATAATCCCCGTATGTCCCATACCATACGTCACATTAGTATTCATTTACATTTCTCATTTATATGATTAGTTTCTCATTAACATGAATCACTTCTCATTAATACGAATTAAGCTTTTCAATTCTTTAAGAATAAACATTCATTAACTTAATTCCATTTTCTTTCTCTATTCACCGTTATCTACAATTATCACCGTAGATAGGTTTAACTACAATATAAATCCATTCATTCAATTAATCCATTATATATATATATTCATATATAATACGGCACCCCGAGTCACAGCTGCGGTGCAATGCATTACTCTGCTATCATGTCCCAATATCGCTGGTCGCCGAATAGGAGACAAAAGGTTCGGTGAGGATACCTCGAACCACAAACAACAACACAATCATTGGAGGCGAACATAGTTCTCATACCCATGGGTCACGCACATACCTACGTACCCACAGTCAGCGGACTTATCAACTCCCCGATAAGTCTTTCATAGACCTATGTTCTCGAGCGACAAATCAAAGATCCCATAGATTCATCAGGATATGACTGCCCTCACGCGCAAACCTCCCACCGATAGCAAGTAAGCTAGGTATGTCATACACATAAATCATCAATCAATCAAATAGGTATTATCATACCTATAGTATACTAACAACAAGGTACTCACATTAACCTTAGATTATTCCCTTACGTAGCATTATATTTCTTTAAATCCCACGTATTAAAATGTCATATCTTTACTTCATAATTTAATTATCCTCGCATCCTATAACATCTCTCCACTCCCGACGTTGTTAAGGTTCATGCGCGGAGCGTCTCGCAAAGCGAAATCCAAACAAGGAACCCCTCCAATACACTACTACTTAACTTTGTCGATCGAGGAGGTTCGACAACTTCAACTATGCGATTGGGATAACCTCATACCCTCTTTCAACCAAATGTGTTCTAAACTCCCATCTCTATCCAGGAGCCATACCACTACGCTCTTGTACTACACTCAGCCTTTGTAAAATTAATAATAAGCTTAAACTCAGTCCTTGATGTTCAAATTGTAACCCTAAGGCTACCCTCACCTTATATTAAACTTTCCCTACTAGACCTATCCTTAATCCCCATGCCCACCAATTAGAATCCAACACGTGAATCTAGCAACCGAAATATCTTTCAATTTAATTATCATCATTCTAATCAATTAAATCCCAATCACATTAATTCAAATCTTATCAAGGGTCTAATGATCTTTTCTAAGTCCCATAATGTCCAATTAACAATCACCAAAGATCTACCAAAGTTTTGGGATAAGAACCATCATTAAAAAGAAACAACATCATGAATTCTCATATTTTAAATACTCAGAAAAATTAGATCTAAAAATTATTTAAATCATCAATCCGACTTCAGATTTGGATTCTACACGACAAATTGAGTCAGGTATGTGTTTTGAGTTTTTCTTAAATCTCATCCAAATGCACTCAAAAAGAAGATCTAAACATTCCAAATTGGCTCTTCTCATTCCACTCGTTTTTGCCTCTTTTTCCAGAAAATTATCAACATATTATCTTCAAGAACACTAAATTATAATCAGAATTTCTTCCACAGATTGATGAATATTTATTGGATTACTAACTATCTACAACATGAGTTTGATTCCTATATATTTTTAGATTCCAAAAATCCATTAACAACTATATCCTTTCATCTTCCAAGCATGAAAATCATTTATTTTTATAACTATCCTAACATGGACAGTATACGAACTTAAATTGAAAATATCAAACACTTGCCTCTAATGAAGATCTGATCCTTTGGAGTTGAATAACACAGGTGGTGATGGTGGTGGTGACCTTTGGTTCTCCTCCTTCCCAAGCAAACTTCTTTTTCTTTCCAAGCAACCTTCTACTCTCACTAAGAAGATGACTTTTCAATTTTGTGTAGAAGAGATGAAATGAACCTACATACACTAATCTCCAAATACGTATAATAAGACAAAACCCGAAATCACTATTCATCCCCCTTGTAAAAATTACCAAAAAACCCTTTTGGGTTGTCCTTTCATTTCCAAATGACTCGAGACTCAAAATTAATATCCAAATAGACTTTTCTGCCTATTTCGAACCTTCCGGACGCAACGACGCAGTCGAAATGACTATAAGGTTGATAGAAAATAAATTTCCTTTTTAATTTAATAAATTAGTCCCGACACGTCCCATAACGCGTCTGACTAAAAATTCAAATTATCGAATTTATATCATACCGTCATATCAATGACATCACATTCATATATTACCTAAATATCTTTAAGTAATATTCAGAATCACCCATTTTAATATCCACAATTCGGATAAAACCCAAATGAATTAATTTATAATAAGATCCCATTAATCCATTAATTTAAAATATAACCCATTTTAAAAGTCATTAAAATTACGGGGTATTACATACTTCCCCCCTTATAACAGAATTTCGTCCCGAAATTCAAAAAAATGAACCATACTGATAAGGTCAACTCCGAGTATAAATCTCACATCGCAAGAAATCTAAGTAGTACCGCCCATACAGTACATTAACGAAAATCCCCATCGATGTTACACTAAGTCTCACCATATAGTTCCAACTGAATCAAATTTAAATTATACCTAATCTTCCCTATACCGTCCTCGTGAAAAACTTTGGGAAAAATGATCCTCACTTATTAAACAAATTAATCCTGAAGTCACAACTACTCACTCTTTCACAATTATGAAAACTACTACAATCCAATCATCTAGGGCGCCCATACACCCTATCGTACCACTTCCATAATTATAGCAAAGGTTATAAACTCATATCCTAAATACCTATCTTATTTCGACTCCCAACGGTTATTAGTTTCATGCGTGGGGTGTCTCGCAAGCGAAATCCAAACAAGGAACCACCCCGATACACTACTTCCTAAAGTAGTCGTTCATCGAAACTCCTAAGGTCCTTAGTCAATAGTGTATAAAATTTTGGTTTATCGAAAAAAAAATATCAGGTTTATCAATTTAAACAAAAAAATTTTAGGTTTTATTGATTTCAAATAGAGTCTACTCATCTACTCTTCTCTAGAAGACAAGATGCTGGTTAATTGTAGTACATACGCTCTCGTATACCACAAGTCAATGCATGCCGATAGTCACATCATGCTCGGACATGCCCAAAGTAAGTAATCCCATGATAAAAATCAAACCCACATGATAACATGTAATATATAGGTGTCCCACACCCCTCAGTGAGTCTACGTAAATAAGAATGCTATAGGCTAAGTTTAGCAACCCTTTTTGCCTACACAATATTAATTTCTACAAAAATCAACACGCCTCATAATTCCTTAGATAGGAAACATACCCTCATTCGTGGGTGGTGGTTGTTAAATCCCACAATTATAACTTTTCTCCAATGAGTCAAGAAAAATTTTACCCCCAAATTTTCAGTTCTAGTTCACCACACTCCACTATATTCCCAAGCCTTTGAATATATTGCCTTCGTTAGGTAACACACATAATTCCCGCATTTCAAGAACTTCTACTAATGACTCTCCTCAATTTTTTTTTAATAGGGGTGCCCTCGACTATGGTCATCATACTCGAGCATACTTCATAACCTCCTAAGTACGATCTTCGCTATCCGTCCAATGGCCCTCATCTGCCATACTTCTCGTACGAACCCTTTCAAACACAATAAGCTTCACTAACATATACGTGATTTTACCAAAGAAATCAACAATCCTAAACATAGGGCTCTACATCAAAGAACGCTAAGATGAAAACAAAATAAGCCGTACAGATCCTAAAGGACACTAGAATCTGATGCTCTGATACCACCTGTAACACCCCGCCTAATTAAATACCGGGTGGCCAGCCCCATACCAAATTAAAACAGAATATACAGTTGGCTCATTCTTAGCATCACTGTCAAAAACATTTACAACTCACCCAATACCCAATTAAGCTGGTGTTAAAAACTTTCCAAATTTTAATTTAACAAAATCCATTTTTAGTCTATGAATAACACAACACATTTTATTCGACAACACTTAACTGAATAGATAACACAAAAGAATTTAAATTCAGTTGGAATAAACATTCCCAAATAGTATTAATCCATTACAGAAATCCCAACAATATTAAATGTATTAAAAAGACCCGAATACAATAGTATTTGACCCCGATACAAAAGATAACTGAATCCTTTGGGCGACATGCCCTAACTAAGAATACTGTGAATCAAAAAGATGATAGGCGTCTAAGAAAAACTCCATAGCTCCATAATTCAACATAATCCGCTAAGGTTGGCGTCCCTGCTGCTGGACACCTGATATAGAAGATACAATAGAAAACAAAAATATGCAAGGAAGCGGGTCAGAGCCCGAATGTGTAAATGATTTTTAAAACAGCAAGTATTTAACAAGTGCAATAAAGCATTTATTATGTACATGTTAGACCCAACTCTCACTTGCCATTCTCACCTCTCAACTAGAGTGCACACTTAACGTTTCCTATTAACCTCCTAGTGAATGGTTCCTCTTTTCTAGTCTCCATATTATAATTCCATTCCCATATCATAATCCCCGTATGTCCCATACCATACGTCACATTAGTATTCATTTACATTTCTCATTTATATGATTAGTTTCTCATTAACATGAATCACTTCTCATTAATACGAATTAAGCTTTTCAATTCTTTAAGAATAAACATTCATTAACTTAATTCCATTTTCTTTCTGTATTCACCGTTATCTACAATTATTATCGTAGATAGGTTTAACTACAATATAAATCCATTCATTCAATTAATCCATTATATATATATATTCATATATAATACGGCACCCCGAGTCACAGCTGCGGTGCAATGCATTACTCTGCTATCATGTCCCAATATCGCTGGTCGCCGAATAGGAGACAAAAGGTTCGGTGAGGATACCTCGAACCACAAACAACAACACAATCATTGGAGGCGAACATAGTTCTCATACCCATGGGTCACACACATACCTACGTACCCACAGTCAGCGGACTTATCAACTCCCCGATAAGTCTTTCATAGACCTATGTTCTCGAGAGACAAATCAAAGATCCCATGGATTCATCAGGATATGACTGCCCTCACGCACAAACCTCCCACCGATAGCAAGTAAGCTAGGTATGTCATACACATAAATCATCAATCAATCAAATAGGTATTATCATACCTATAGTATACTAACAACAAGGTACTCACATTAACCTTATATTATTCCCTTACGTAGCATTATATTTCTTTAAATCCCATGTATTAAAATGTCATATCTTTACTTCATAATTTAATTATCCTCGCATCCTATAACATCTCTCCACTCCCGACGTCGTTAAGGTTCATGCGCGGAGCGTCTCGCAAAGCGAAATCCAAACAAGGAACCCCTCCAATACACTACTACTTAACTTTGTCGATCGAGGAGGTTTGACAACTTCAACTATGCGATCGGGATAACCTCATACCCTCTTTCAACCAAATGTGTTCTAAACTCCCATCTCTATCCAGGAGCCATACCACTACGCTCTTGTACTACACTCAGCCTTTGCAAAATTAATAATGAGCTTAAACTCAGTCCTTGATGTTCAAATTGTAACCCTAAGTCTACCCTCACCTTATATTAAATTTTCCCTACTGGACCTATCCTTAATCCCCATGCCCACCAATTAGAATCCAACACGTGAATCTAGCAACCGAAATATCTTTCAATATAATTATCAACATTCTAATCAATTAAATCTCAATCACATTAATTCAAATCTTATCAAGGGTCTACTGATCTTTTCTAAGTCCCATAATGTCCAATTAACAATCACCAAAGATCTACCAAAGTTTTGGGATAAGAACCATCATTAAAAAGAAACAACATCATGAATTCTCATATTTTAAATACTCAGAAAAATCAGATCCAAACATTATTCAAATCATCAATCCGACTTCAGATTTGGATTCTACACGAAAAATTGAGTCAAGTATGTGTTTTGAGTTTTTCTTAAATCTCATCCAAATGCACTCAAAAAGAAGATCTAAACATTCCAAATTGGCTCTTCTCATTCCACTCGTTTTTGCCTCTTTTTCTAGAAAATTATCAACATATTATCTTCAAGAACACTAAATTATTTTCGTAATTTCTTCCACAGACTGATGAATATTTAATTGATTACTAACTACCTACAACATGAGTTTAATTCCTATATATTTTTAGATTCCAAAAATCCATTAACAACTATATCCTTTCATCTTCCAAGCATGAAAATCATCTATTTTTATAACTATCCTAACATGGACAGTATACGAACTTAAATTGAAAATATCAAACACTTGCCTCTAATGAAGATCTGATCCTTTGGAGTTGAATAACACAGGTGGTGATGGTGGTGGTGACCTTTGGTTCTCCTCCTTCCCAAGCAAACTTCTTTTTCTTTCCAAGCAACCTTCCACTCTCTCTAAGAAGATGACTTTTCAATTTTGTGTAGAAGAGATGAAATGAACCTACATACACTAATCTCCAAATACGTATAATAAGACAAAACCCGAAGTCACTATTCATCCCCCTTGTAAAAATTACCAAAAAGCCCTTTTGGGTTGTCCTTTCATTTCCAAATGACCCGAGACTCAAAATTAATATCCAAATAGACTTTTCTGACTATTTCGAACCTTCCGGACGCAACGACGTAGTCGAAATGACTATAAGGTTGATAGAAAATAAATTTCCTTTTTAATTTAATAAATTAGTCCCGACACGTCCCATACCGCGTCTGACTAAAAATTCAAATTACCGAATTTATATCATACCGTCATATCAATGACATCACATTCGTATATTACCTAAATATCTTTAAGTAATATTCAGAATCATCCATTTTAATATCCACAATTCGGATAAAACCCAAATGAATTAATTTATAATAAGATCCAATTAATCCATTAATTTAAAATATAACCCATTTTAAAAGTCATTAAAATTACGGGGTATTACATACTTCCCCCCTTATAACAGAATTTCGTCCCGAAATTCTGAAAAATGAACCATACTGATAAGATCAACTCCGAGTATAAATCTCACATCGCAAGAAATCTAAGTAGTACCGCCCATACAGTACATTAACGAAAATCCCCATTGATGTTACACTAAGTCTCACCATATAGTTCCAACTGAATCAAATTTAAATTATACCTAATCTTCCCTATACCGTCCTCGTGAAAAACTTTGGGAAAAATGATCCTCACTTATTAAACAAATAAATCTGGAAGTCACAACTACTCACTCTTTCACAATTATGAAAACTACTACAATCCAATCATCTAGGGCGCCCATACACCCTATCGTACCACTTCCATAATTATAGCAAAGGTTATAAACTCATATCCTAAAGACCTATCTTATTTCGACTCCCAACGGTTATTAGTTTCATGCGTGGGGTGTCTCGAAAGCGAAATCCAAACAAGGAACCACCCCGATACACTACTTCCTAAAGTAGTCGTTCATCGAAACTCCTAAGGTCCTTAGTCAATAGTGTATAAAATTTTGGTTTATCGAAAAAAAAATATCAGGTTTATCAATTTAAACAAAAAAAATTTAGGTCTTATTGATTTCAAATAGAGTCTACTCATCTACTCTTCTCTAGAAGACAAGATGCTGGTTAATAGTAGTACATACGCTCTCGTATACCACAAGTTAATGCATGCCGATAGTCACATCATGCTCGGACATGCCCAAAATAAGTAATCCCATGATAAAAATCAAACCCACATGATAATATGTAATATATAGGTGTCCCACACCCCTCAGTGAGTCTACGTAAATAAGAATGCTATAGGCTAAGTTTAGCAACCCTTTTTGCCTACACAATATTAATTTCTACAAAAATCAACACGCCTCATAATTCCTTAGATAGGAAACATACCCTCATTCGTGGGTGGTGGTTGTTAAATCCCACAATTATAACTTTTCTCCAATGAGTCAAGAAAAATTTTACCCCCAAATTTTCAGTTCTAGTTCACCACACTCCACTATATTCCCAAGCCTTTGAATATATTGCCTTCGTTAGGTAACACACATAATTCCCGCATTTCAAGAACTTCTACTAATGACTCTCCTCAATTTTTTTTTAATAGGGGTGCCCTCGACTATGGTCATCATACTCGAGCATACTTCATAACCTCCTAAGTACGATCTTCGCTATCCGTCCAATGGCCCTCATCTGCCATACTTCTCGTACGAACCCTTTCAAACACAATAAGCTTCACTAACATATACGTGATTTTACCAAAGAAATCAACAATCCTAAACATAGGGCTCTACATCAAAGAACGCTAAGCTGAAAACAAAATAAGCCGTACAGATCCTAAAGGACACTAGAATCTGATGCTCTGATACCACCTGTAACACCCCGCCTAATTAAATACCGGGTGGCCAGCCCCATACCAAATTAAAACAGAATATACAGTTGGCTCATTCTTAGCATCACTGTCAAAAACATTTACAACTCACCCAATACCCAATTAAGCTGGTGTTAAAAACTTTCCAAATTTTAATTTAACAAAATCCATTTTTAGTCTAAGAATAACACAACACATTTTATTCGACAACACTTAACTGAATAGATAACACAAAAGAATTTAAATTCAGTTGGAATAAACATTTCCAAATAGTATTAATCCATTACAGAAATCCCAACAATATTAAATGTATTAAAAAGACCCGAATACAATAGTATTTGACCCCGATACAAAAGATAACTGAATCCTTTGGGCGACATGCCCTAACTAAGAATACTGTGAATCAAAAAGATGATAGGCGTCTAAGAAAAACTCCATAGCTCCATAATTCAACATAATCCGCTAAGGTTGGCGTCCCTGCTGCTGGACACCTGATATAGAAGATACAATAGAAAACAAAAATATGCAAGGAAGCGGGTCAGAGCCCTAATGTGTAAATGATTTTTAAAACAGCAAGTATTTAACAAGTGCAATAAAGCATTTATTATGTACATGTTAGACCCAACTCTCACTTGCCATTCTCACCTCTCAACTAGAGTGCACACTTAACGTTTCCTATTAACCTCCTAGTGAATGGTTCCTCTTTTCTAGTCTCCATATTATAATTCCATTCCCATATCATAATCCCCGTATGTCCCATACCATACGTCACATTAGTATTCATTTACATTTCTCATTTATATGATTAGTTTCTCATTAACATGAATCACTTCTCATTAATACGAATTAAGCTTTTCAATTCTTTAAGAATAAACATTCATTAACTTAATTCCATTTTCTTTCTGTATTCACCGTTATCTACAATTATCATCGTAGATAGGTTTAACTACAATATAAATCCATTCATTCAATTAATCCATTATATATATATTCATATATAATACGGCACCCCGAGTCACAGCTGCGGTGCAATGCATTACTCTTCTATCATGTCCCAATATCGCTGGTCGCCGAATAGGAGACAAAAGGTTCGGTGAGGATACCTCGAACCACAAACAACAACACAGTCATTCGAGGCGAACATAGTTCTCATACCCATGGGTCACGCACATACCTACGTACCCACAGTCAGCGGACTTATCAACTCCCCGATAAGTCTTTCATAGACCTATGTTCTCGAGAGACAAATCAAAGATCCCATGGATTCATCAGGATATGACTGCCCTCACGTACAAACCTCCCACCGATAGCAAGTAAGCTAGGTATGTCATACACATAAATCATCAATCAATCAAATAGGTATTATCATACCTATAGTATACTAACAACAAGGTACTCACATTAACCTTAGATTATTCCCTTACGTAGCATTATATTTCTTTAAATCCCACGTATTAAAATGTCATATCTTTACTTCATAATTTAATTATCCTCGCATCCTATAACATCTCTCCACTCCCGACGTCGTTAAGGTTCATACGCGGAGCGTCTCGCAAAGCGAAATCCAAACAAGGAACCCCTCCAATACACTACTACTTAACTTTGTCGATCGAGGAGGTTTGACAACTTCAACTATGCGATCGGGATAACCTCATACCCTCTTTCAACCAAATGTGTTCTAAACTCCCATCTCTATCCAGGAGCCATACCACTACGCTCTTGTACTACACTCAGCCTTTGCAAAATTAATAATGAGCTTAAACTCAGTCCTTGATGTTCAAATTGTAACCCTAAGGCTACCCTCACCTTATATTAAATTTTCCCTACTGGACCTATCCTTAATCCCCATGCCCACCAATTAGAATCCAACACGTGAATCTAGCAACCGAAATATCTTTCAATATAATTATCAACATTCTAATCAATTAAATCCCAATCACATTAATTCAAATCTTATCAAGGGTCTACTGATCTTTTCTAAGTCCCATAATGTCCAATTAACAATCACCAAAGATCTACCAAAGTTTTGGGATAAGAACCATCATTAAAAAGAAACAACATCATGAATTCTCATATTTTAAATACTCAGAAAAATCAGATCCAAACATTATTCAAATCATCAATCCGACTTCAGATTTGGATTCTACACGAAAAATTGAGTCTGGTATGTGTTTTGAGTTTTTCTTAAATCTCATCCAAATGCACTCAAAAAGAAGATCTAAACATTCCAAATTGGCTCTTCTCCTTCCACTCGTTTTTGCCTCTTTTTCTAGAAAATTATCAACATATTATCTTCAAGAACACTAAATTATTTTCTTAATTTCTTCCACAGACTGATGAATATTTAATTGATTACTAACTACCTACAACATGAGTTTAATTCCTATATATTTTTAGATTCCAAAAATCCATTAACAACTATATCCTTTCATCTTCCAAGCATGAAAATCATCTATTTTTATAACTATCCTAACATGGACAGTATACGAACTTAAATTGAAAATATCAAACACTTGCCTCTAATGAAGATCTGATCCTTTGGAGTTGAATAACACAGGTGGTGATGGTGGTGGTGACCTTTGGTTCTCCTCCTTCCCAAGCAAACTTCTTTTTCTTTCCAAGCAACCTTCCACTCTCTCTAAGAAGATGACTTTTCAATTTTGTGTAGAAGAGATGAAATGAACCTACATACACTAATCTCCAAATACGTATAATAAGACAAAACCCGAAATCACTATTCATCCCCCTTGTAAAAATTACCAAAAAGCCCTTTTGGGTTGTCCTTTCATTTCCAAATGACCCGAGACTCAAAATTAATATCCAAATAGACTTTTCTGACTATTTCGAACCTTCCGGACGCAACGACGCAGTCGAAATGACTATAAGGTTGATAGAAAATAAATTTCCTTTTTAATTTAATAAATTAGTCCCGACACGTCCCATACCGCGTCTGACTAAAAATTCAAATTACCGAATTTATATCATACCGTCATATCAATAACATCACATTTGTATATTACCTAAATATCTTTAAGTAATATTCAGAATCATCCATTTTAATATCCACAATTCGGATAAAACCCAAATGAATTAATTTATAATAAGATCCAATTAATCCATTAATTTAAAATATAACCCATTTTAAAAGTCATTAAAATTACGGGGTATTACATACTTCCCCCCTTATAACAGAATTTCGTCCCGAAATTCTGAAAAATGAACCATACTGATAAGATCAACTCCGAGTATAAATCTCACATCGCAAGAAATCTAAGTAGTACCGCCCATACAGTACATTAACGAAAATCCCCATCGATGTTACACTAAGTCTCACCATATAGTTCCAACTGAATCAAATTTAAATTATACCTAATCTTCCCTATACCGTCCTCGTGAAAAACTTTGGGAAAAATGATCCTCACTTATTAAACAAATAAATCCTGAAGTCACAACTACTCACTCTTTCACAATTATGAAAACTACTACAATCCAATCATCTAGGGCGCCCATACACCCTATCGTACCACTTCCATAATTATAGCAAAGGTTATAAACTCATATCCTAAAGACCTATCTTATTTCGACTCCCAACGGTTATTAGTTTCATGCGTGGGGTGTCTCGCAAGCGAAATCCAAACAAGGAACCACCCCGATACACAACTTCCTAAAGTAGTCGTTCATCGAAACTCCTAAGGTCATTAGTCAATAGTGTATAAAATTTTGGTTTATCGAAAAAAAAAAATATCAGGTTTATCAATTTAAACAAAAAAAATTTAGGTTTTATTGATTTCAAATAGAGTCTACTCATCTACTCTTCTCTAGAAGACAAGATGCTGGTTAATAGTAGTACATACGCTCTCGTATACCACAAGTCAATGCATGCCGATAGTCACATCATGCTCGGACATGCCCAAAGTAAGTAATCCCATGATAAAAATCAAACCCACATGATAACATGTAATATATAGGTGTCCCACACCCCTCAGTGAGTCTACGTAAATAAGAATGCTATAGGCTAAGTTTAGCAACCCTTTTTGCCTACACAATATTAATTTCTACAAAAATCAACACGCCTCATAATTCCTTAGATAGGAAACATACCCTCATTCGTGGGTGGTGGTTGTTAAATCCCACAATTATAACTTTTTTCCAATGAGTCAAGAAAAATTTTACCCCCAAATTTTCAGTTCTAGTTCACCACACTCCACTATATTCCCAAGCCTTTGAATATATTGCCTTCGTTAGGTAACACACATAATTCCCTCATTTCAAGAACTTCTACTAATGACTCTCCTCAATTTTTTTTTTAATAGGGGTGCCCTCGACTATGGTCATCATACTCGAGCATACTTCATAACCTCCTAAGTACGATCTCCGCTATCCGTCCAATGGCAATCATCTGCCATACTTCTCGTACGAACCCTTTCAAACACAATAAGCTTCAGTAACATATACGTGATTTTACCAAAGAAATCAACAATCCTAAACATAGGGCTCTACATCAAAGAACGCTAAGCTGAAAACAAAATAAGCCGTACAGATCCTAAAGGACACTAGAATCTGATGCTCTGATACCACCTGTAACACCCCGCCTAATTAAATACAGGGTGGCCAGCCCCATACCAAATTAAAACAGAATATACAGTTGGCTCATTCTTAGCATCACTGTCGAAAATATTTACAACTCACCCAATACCCAATTAAGCTGGTGTTAAAAACTTTCCAAATTTTAATTTAACAAAATCCATTTTTAGTCTAAGAATAACACAACACATTTTATTCGACAACACTTAACTGAATAGATAACACAAAAGAATTTAAATGCAGTTGGAATAAACATTCCCAAATAGTATTAATCCATTACAGAAATCCCAACAATATTAAATGTATTAAAAAGACCCGAATACAATAGTATTTGACCCCGATACAAAAGATAACTAAATCCTTTGGGCGACATGCCCTAACTAAGAATACTGTTAATCAAAAAGATGATAGGCGTCTAAGAAAAACTCCGTAGCTCCATAATTCAACATAATCCGCTAAGGTTGGCGTCCCTGCTGCTTGACACCTGATATAGAAGATACAATAGAAAAGAAAATATGCAAGGAAACGGGTCAGAGCCCGAATGTGTAAATGATTTTTAAAACAGCAAGTTTTTAACAAGTGCAATAAAGCATTTATTATGTACATGTTAGACCCAACTCTCACTTGCCATTCTCACCTCTCAACTAGAGTGCACACTTAACGTTTCCTATTAACCTCCTAGTGAATGGTTCCTCTTTTCTAGTTTCCATATTATAATTCCATTCCCATTTCATAATCCCCGTATGTCTCACACCATACGTCACATTAGTATTCATTTACATTTCTCATTTATATGATTAGTTTCTCATTAACATGAATCACTTCTCATTAATATGAATTAAGCTTTTCATTTCTTTAAGAATAAACATTCATTAACTTAATTCCATTTTCTTTCTCTATTCACCGTTATCTACAATTATCACCGTAGATAGGTTTAACTACAATATAAATCCATTCATTCAATTAATCCATTATATATATATTCATATATAATACGGCACCCCGAGTCACAGCTGCGGTGCAATGCATTACTCTGCTATCATGTCCCAATATCGCTGGTCGCCGAATAGGAGACAAAAGGTTCAGTGAGGATACCTCGAACCACAAACAACAACACAATCATTGGAGGCGAACATAGTTCTCATACCCATGGGTCACGCACATACCTACGTACCCACAGTCAGCGGACTTATCAACTCCCCGATAAGTCTTTCATAGACCTATGTTCTCGAGCGACAAATCAAAGATCCCATGGATTCATCAGGATATGACTTCCCTCACGCGCAAACCTCCCACCGATAGCAAGTAATCTAGGTATGTCATACACATAAATCATCAATCAATCAAATAGGTATTATCATACCTATAGTATACTAACAACAAGGTACTCACATTAACCTTAGATTATTCCCTTACGTAGCATTATATTTCTTTAAATCCCACGTATTAAAATGTCATATCTTTACTTCATAATTTAATTATCCTCGCATCCTATAACATCTCTCCACTCCCGACGTCGTTAAGGTTCATGCGCGGAGCGTCTCGCAAAGCGAAATCCAAACAAGGAACCCCTCCAATACACTACTACTTAACTTTGTCGATCGAGGAGGTTCGACAACTTCAACTATGCGATCGGGATAACCTCATACCCTCTTTCAACCAAATGTGTTCTAAACTCCCATCTCTATCCAGGAGCCATACCACTACGCTCTTGTACTACACTCAGTCTTTGCAAAATTAATAATGAGCTTAAACTCAGTCCTTGATGTTCAAATTGTAACCCTAAGGCTACCCTCACCTTATATTAAATTTGCCCTACTGGACCTATCCTTAATCCCCATGCCCACCAATTAGAATCCAACACGTGAATCTAGCAACCGAAATATCTTTCAATTTAATTATCATCATTCTAATCAATTAAATCCCAATCACATTAATTCAAATCTTATCAAGGGTCTACTGATCTTTTCTAAGTCCCATAATGTCCAATTAACAATCACCAAATATCTACCAAAGTTTTGGGATAAGAACCATCATTAAAAAGAAACACCATCATGAATTCTCATATTTTAAATACTCAGAAAAATCAGATTTAAAAATTATTCAAATCATCAATCCGACTTCAGATTTGGATTCTACACGAAAAATTGAGTCAGGTATGTGTTTTGAGTTTTTCTTAAATCTCATCCAAATGCACTCAAAAAGAAGATCTAAACATTCCAAATTGGCTCTTCTCATTCCACTCGTTTTTGCCTCTTTTTTCAAAAAATTATCAACATATTATCTTCAAGAACACTAAATTATTTTCAGAATTTCTTCCACAGATTGATGAATATTTATTGGATTACTAACTACCTACAACATGAGTTTAATTCCTATATATTTTTAGATTCCAAAAATCCATTAACAACTATATTCTTTCATCTTCCAAGCATGAAAATCATTTATTTTTATAACTATCCTAACATGGACAGTATACGAACTTAAATTGAAAATATCAAACACTTGCCTCTAATGAAGATCTGATCCTTTGGAGTTGAATAACACAGGTGGTGATGGTGGTGGTGACCTTTGGTTCTCCTCCTTCCCAAGCAAACTTCTTTTTCTTTCCAAGCAACCTTCCACTCTCTCTAAGAAGATGACTTTTCAATTTTGTGTAGAAGAGATGAAATGAACCTACATACACTAATCTCCAAATACTTATAATAAGACAAAACCCTAAATTACTATTCATCCCCCTTGTAAAAATTACCAAAATGCCCTTTTGGGTTGTCCTTTCATTTCCAAATGACCCGAGACTCAAAATTAATATCCAAATAGACTTTTCTGACTATTTCGAACCTTCCGGACGCAACGACGCAGTCGAAATGACTATAAGGTCGATAGAAAATAAATTTCCTTTTTAATTTAATAAATTAGTCCTGACACGTCCCATAACGCGTCTGACTAAAAATTCAAATTACCGAATTTATATCATACCTTCATATCAATGACATCACATTCATATATTACCTAAATATCTTTAAGTAATATTCAGAATCATCCATTTTAATATCCACAATTCGGATAAAACCCAAATGAATTAATTTATAATAAGATCCATTTAATCCATTAATTTAAAATATAACCCATTTTAAAAGTCATTAAAATTACGGGGTATTACAGTTCTTTTGAGAGATATAGTGTTGTTTGAGCCGCTACAGCCGGAGTGCAAGGGCGAAAGCAAAGAATATGCGAGGGAGATCAAAGCCATTCAGAACTTCCTTGGAGAGTGGGATAGCTCGTGTAGGTATATTTTCTCACTTACACTTAGGATCTTAATATGGATGCTTGGTGCATGTATTCTTGTTATCTGCGATTGTTTTTAGTGGATTTTTATTTTGTGGCATAGAGATCACCATGGAGGTTTTCCCTAATTTTGGATTTTACCACGTTAAAAAACCTTGTGTCAATATGCTTGATTGTTCTTAACTTCTTATCTGTTTGGTTCCTTACTAAAGACTTAGTATAGGTTTTATTTTAAAAACCTAAGGTAATTTATCTTACAGATCCATCATCCATACTAAAATCAATTTCACACATCTTGTGTAGTTTTATTTTGAAAAGAGTTTCATTCAACAAGTTTACTTTTGGAGTTTACTTAAACCTTAAATTTTAGTTAACAATTTAGTAAACAGTTTTATTTCAAGTGGTATAAGAGTAGGTTTATCAAAATAATTTTTTATCCTGAAACTCTAGAAACTATTTTTGAAACCTATTTCTGAAAATGGATGAAAGATTTGAGAAGTTAGGTAACCTTTCCCGTCCACCTCTCTTTGATGGACACAACTTCCCCTACTGGAAAGTAAGGATGGTTGCGTTCATTCAAGGAACATTGGGTAATGAAGTGTGGGATATGATTGAAAAGGGTTACACACATCCTACTAAACCTTTTTCTGAAACCAACCCTACAAGATTTAAGAAAAGTCTTAGCGAATTTACTAAAGAAGAGAAAAATATTTCTCTGGATAACAGTAAGGGAAAGAATTGCATTTTTATGTCCATTAACGAGCATGAATTTAAATGTATATCTATCTTCTCTACTTTTAAAGAAGCTTGGGACACACTAATCACCACCCATGTGGACGATGAGCGTGTTAAGGCTGAAAAAAACCCAAATGCTAGTCTAGTAATATAACACACTAATTATATATGATAACAAATCTTTTGATGACTTTTATATGAAGTTAATTGATATTTGTCACAAAATTGCAGGCTAATTGTATAACCTATGAGAGAAAAGAGATTGTACATAAAATCCTTAGGTCTTGACCTACTAAATTTGACAATAGAAGATACGCTATAGAATAAATGGACGACCCAAATCTGACTCCTGAATTGCTTAGTAGTATAATAGGAACTGTAGAAATGGAGTTGGAGTATGAAAAGTAACTGACCGCCCAAAATAAAAGACCATCTGGATCTAATGTTGTGTTTTCATCACAAATGACTGTCCCAAAAATGAATTCATCAAATTATGACCTTGACCTTAGTGATGACAGTGATATTGATCACCTTGATAACCAAATAGCTCTTATGATCAAGCAGTTTAAAAAGATAATCAAGTTTAGAAATTCGGTTGCCTCTAAAAAGGCAAAACAAGGTATCAAGGTCTTCAAAATCAAAGACCTCATGAAAGACACAATGACAAAAAGTCCAATGACAGTAATAGAACCAAGAATAATGTGAAAAATGTGAAGTTTCATCGTTGTGGAAAAATAGGACATTATGCAGATAAATGCAGAGTCAAGCTGAACTCTAATGCTAGGGTTAATATGTGCAAGACATGGGACGACTCAAGTGAATCTTACCAAGAGGAAACTGAGTCAACCCAGTGTGATGAGTCATGCATGGCCTTTTTTGCAAACATTGTGTACACTGATGATAATGAATGCTTGCCTACTCATGAATCTATTATGCCTCTTGATATTGATGTCATATCTGCTAGTATAAATTTTTGGCCTACTATTGATGATAATAAATTAGATAATACTATCCTAAGAGTGTGTCAAAGCATGAATATTGTCGACAAACTGAGCGTGTGTGTGAGTTCCACGAAAAAAATTAACGTAATAGGGGACACTGCACACGATGCACTTAGTGAGTCCGACGATGATCTTCCGGACCTTCAAGAGCTATACACAAAAATGCTTAAGAAAAGTGCCCAACTTGATAAAATGGTCAAGCTATTAACCGAACGTATTGATTTACTTAACCAGGCTATTAGAAAGAATGGTGAGGACTATACAGCTCAATGTGTTGCCCACGAGGCTGAAAGAAAAAGGGTTTTCTTGAAAATAAAAGACCTATCTGAGAAATACTATGTTTTAGAACAAAGATATAGGTCAACTTTAGTTGAACTTGAAGAATCAAAGCAGAAGGTATCAAATGTATTTAAAAAAATGTTTACACTTCGAAACCCAAGCTAAAACTTACGATGAAATTATTGTTGAAAGTAAGTTTGATTGTGAAGATAAATGTGGCTTAGGTTACAGAGAAAAGGTTTTTACTAGAAAAACGATTGTATCTCCAGAAAATGTTGTTTTTGTTAAACAAGGCCAAAATTTTCAAAATTCTTAGAAAGGAAATTGTAGTAAAATGCCTCTAAGGCAATACAAAGTCAGTATAATCAGCAGCCTAAATCTTATGGTCCAGCTAAGTATATTTATCCTCCTGTTAGAGACCAGCGTCAAAAACTCAAGCCTAATGACACTTGGACAACTGTACCAAACAAGGGCAAACCTATTTTTAAAGACTTAAGTAATAGAGTCAAGCCTTCCACCCACCAATACTATTCATACTACGATGTTTATGGACACACCATTACCGAATGTTTTCAAAATAGACTGTATACACCTACCTTTCAAAATTTCAACTATTATAGAAAGAGTCGGAATACCTATGTTCTCCCAAAACAGACCAAACAAAATTAAATTGACTATGCGGTGTAATCCCACCTCTTATTTCTTCTCATAAATTTTAAACTAGATTACTTTTTAATTTTTCGTAGTCATTTTAATTGCATAAATTTTCATTTCCGCCCTTGAAATTGTTTTTAATTATAAAAAAAATTAAAAACACAAAAAAATTGTTTTTATAAAAATTGAAATTGCAAATTCTCACGATAACGGTTTCAACACTTGAAATTGGATTGATACCCGAATTTACCACGATGCTAAATTTTTAACAAGTTTTGTAGGTGATTTCAAGGGAATTTTGATACTTGAAGTTTGACCGCAATGACATTCCAAATCCATATCCAAGGAAGACAAAAATTAAGAGTTATCACACCCCTCAGCGGCACCCAAATGGCACCGCGAGTGGCACAGACACCTCGTGCGCGCCCAACGTAACATGTAGCAAACGGTCGCGCTATCGCGGGACTCATGGTTTGAGGGTAGGACACAAATTCAAAACATAGGCACACATAGGCTTGAAAACGTACAGTGGGGGGAGGGAACCCCTAGTGGAAACTAAAAGGCACCACGAACTGCATGAACACCTCGTGCACTTTTAACGTAACAAGTTGCAACCATTCGCGTAGTCGCAAGACTTTCGATTTGAGGGTGGGACACGAATTCGAAAACAGGCACATTTAGGCTTTAAAATGTTTTGCGGGGTGGAGAGAACCCCCAACGGCACCCAAATGGCTCCACGAGTGGCATAAACACCACGTACGCATCCAAGTAACACGTAGCAACTAACCGCGCATCTACGGGACTCCTAGTTTGAAGGTAGGACACGAATTAGAAAACAGGAACACTTAGGCTTGAAAATGTGTCGCGGGGGGGCAAGCACCCCGATCGACACCGTGAGTGGCACAGACACCTCATTCATGTCCAACATAACACATAGCAATCGGTCGTACAATCGCGGGACTCTCGATTTAAGGGAAGGACATGAATTTAAAAACAGACACATTTAGGCTTGGAAGCGTGTCGCGAGGGGGCAGGGCTCCCAGTAGGGCCCAAACGTCACCGCGAGTGGCATTAACACCTCGTGCGTATCCAACGCCACACGTAGCAACCGGTCATGCAGTTGCGGGACTCCTGGTTTGGGGATAGGACATGAATTCAAAAACAGGCATACTTAGTCTTGAGAACGTTTCGCAAGAGGCGGGCACCCTCAGCGTCCCTCAAACGGAACTGCGAGTTGTACGAACACCTTGTGTGTATCCAACATAATGCAGAGCAACCGTCCGCGCAATGGCGAAACTCCTGATTTGAGGATAGGACACGAATTCGAAAATAGGCACACTTAGTCTTGAAACTGTGCCGGGGGGGACACCACCAATGGCACTCAAACAGCACTGCGAGTGGCATGAATAACTCTTATGAATCCAATGTAATACTTACCAATCTATCGTTCAGCCGCAGGACTCCCAATTTGAGGATAGGACATGAATTCAAAAACTGGCACACTTAGGCTTCAAAACGTGCCGCCGGGGGCGAACACCCATAGCGACACCCAAATGGAACCACGAGTGGAACGAACATGTCGTCCACATCCAATGTAACATGTAGAAAATGATTACGCAGCTGTGGGACTCTCGATTTTAGGATAGGACAAGAATTTAAAAATAGGCACACTTAGGTTTGAAAACATGTTACAGGGTGGCGGGCACCCCTAGAGTCACCCAAACGGTACCAAGAGTGGAACGAACACCTCGTGCACATCCAACGTAACACATAGCAGCCAGCCGCAGAGTCGCAGGACTTCCGGTATAAGGATAGGACACGAATTTGAAAATAGGCACACTTAGGCTTTAAAATATGTCCTGGGGAGGCGGGCACCCCCAGCGGTACCCAAATGGCACCGCGAGTGGCACAAGCACCAATGTAACACATAGCAACCAGCCGCGCTTTTTCGGAACTCTCGACTTGAGGGTAGGACACAAATTCAAAAATAGGCACACTTAGGCTCAAAAACGTGCCATGGGGGAGCGAGCACACCCAGTGGCAGCCAAAAGGCACCGCGAGTAGCACGAACACCTCGTGCGCATCCAGTCTAATAGCTAGAACCTTGTCGCGCGGCCGTGGGTCTCTCAGTTTAAGGATTGGACATGAATTCAAAATCATACACGCATAGGCTTTAAAGCATCCGCGGGGAGGCGAACACCCCAGCGGCACCCAAACGGCACTTCTAGTGGCATGAGCACCTCGTTCATGTCAAATGTAACACGTATCAACCATTCGCGCAACCGTGGGACTCCTGGTTTGAGGATAGTATACAAATTTGAAAATAGGCACACTTACGCATGAAAACGTGTCGCCAGGGCGTACCCCCAGCGGCACCCAAACAGAATCGCGAGGGGAACGAACACCTTGTGCGTGTCCAACATAACACATTGCAACCGTCTGCACAGACGTGGGACTCTCGATTTGAGTTTAGGACACGAATTCGAAAACTGGCACACATAGGCTTGAAAACATACCGTAGGGGGCGGGCACCCAAACGGCACCACGAGTGGCATAAACACCTCATGCACTTCTAACGTAACACGTAACAACCATCTGCGCAACCGCGGGACATTCAGTTTGAGGGTAGGACACAAAAATGAAAAAAGGCACACTTAGGCTTTAAAACGTGTTGTGGGGGGCGGGCACCACCAGCATCACCCAAACGGAACTGCGAGTAGCGCAAGCTCGTGCACGTCCAACGTAACACCTAAAAACTGATCGCGCAGCACATTGTCTTGAAAACGTGTTGCGGGGGGTTTGGGGGACACACCCCTAGCAGCACCCAAACGGCACTGCAAGTGGAATTAACACCTCGTGCATGTCCAACGTAATAGATAGCAACCAGTCGCGCATCCACGAGACTTTCAATTTGAGGATAGGACACAAATTCGAGAACAAGCACACTTAGTCTTGAAAATGTGTTGCGGGGGAGAGAACCCCGAGTGACTTCCAAATGGCACCGCAAGGGGTATGAACACCTCGTTAGTGTCCAACATAACACGTAGAAATATTCCTCACTGTCGCGGGACTCCCGATTTGAGGGTAGGACATGAATTCGAAAATAGGCACACTTAGACTTGAAAATATGTCATGAGGGGCAAGCACCCCCAGTGGAACCCAAATGGCATCGTGAGTGGCCCGAGCATAGACCTAACATATAGCAACCGGTTGTGATGCCACGGGTCTCCCGTCATAAGGGTAGGAAACGAATTCAAAAACAGGCACACTTAGGCTCAAAAACATGCCACGGGGGTGCGGGAACCCCCCCAATGGCACCTAAATGGCACTGTGAGTAGCACGAACCCCTCGTGTGCCTCCAACGTAACACCTAGAAACCGATCATGTAGCCACAGGACTCTCAATTTGAGGATAGGACACGAATTCGAAAATAGACGCACATAGGCTTGAAAACGTGCTGCGGGGGAGCGGACACCCCCCAGTGGAACCCAAACGGCACTGCGAGTACCACGAACACCTCGTAAACATCCAACATAACACGTAGCAACCAGTAGCGCAGCCACAGGACCCTCGGTTTGAGGATAGGACACAAATTCGAAAACAGGCACACTAAAGCTTGAAAATGTGCTGCGGGGGGCGAACTCACCTAGCGGCACCCAAACGGCACTACGAGGGGTATGAATGCCTCATACACACCTAGTGTAACATGTATTAATTATCTACGCAGCTTCAGTACTCCCAGTTTGAGGATAGGACACGAATTCAAAAATAGGCATACTTACGCTTGAAAATGTGTCGCGGGGGAGTGGGCACCCCCAGGGGAACCTAAACGGCACAGCCAGTGGAATGAGCACCAATGTAACACATAGAAACCAGTCATGCTACCTCGGGGCTCCCGACTTGAGGTTAGGACACGAATTCAAAAATAGACACACTTAGGCTCGAAAATGTGCCACGGGGGTGCGGGCACTCCAAACGGCACCGCGAGTAGCATAAACCCCTTTTGTGCATCGAACATAACACCTAGCAACCAGCCAAGCATACGTGGGACGCTCGATATGAGGATAAGACATGAATTCAAAAATATACACACATAGGCTTGAAAACGTATTGAGGGTGGGACACCCCCCAGCGGCAACCAAGAGGCACTACGAGTGTCACAAACACCTCATGCACATCCAAGATAACATGTAACAACCAGTCGAGGAGTCGCTAGATTCTCAATTTGAGGATAGGACACGAATTTAAAAACAGGCACACTTAGGCCTGAAAACGTGCTACGAGGGGGCGAATACCTCCTGCGGCACCCAAACAGCACTGCGAGAGGAACGAACACCACGTGAGCATCCAACATAACATGTAGCAACCGTTCACGCAATAGCAGGACTCCCAGTTTGAGGATAGGACACGAATTAGAAAACAAGCACACTTAGACTTGAAAACATGTCACGAGGGGAACCCCCAATGGCCCCCACCACAAGGGGCACGAACACTTTGTGCCCGTCCAACGTAACACGTAGCAACTGTACGCACAACAGAGAGACTCTAGGTTTGAGTTTGGAACACGAATTCAAAAATAGACACACTTACGCTTGAAAATGTGCCGAGGGGGTGGGCACCTATCAATAGCACCCAAATGTCACCGTGAGTGGCAGAGACACCTCATGTGCGCCCAAAGTAACACGTAGCAATTGACCGCACATCCGCGGGACTCACGATTAAATGGTAGGACACAAATTCAAAACAAAGGCACGCATTGGCTTGAAAATGTACCGCAGGGGGCGGGCACCCCCAGCAAAAACAAAATGGTACCACGAATGGCATGATCACCTCATGCACTTCCAACATAACACGTAGCAATCGTCTGCACAACCACGGGAATTTTGGTATCAGGGTGGGACACGAATTCAAAAATAGGCACACTTAGGATTCAAAACGTGTCGCGGGGTGGCCAGCACCCCAGCGTCAACCAAACAGCATCGCGAGTGGCACGAACACCGCCCACACATCCAAGTAACACATAGTAACTGACCACTCAGCCGTGGTACTCCCAGTTTGTGGGTAGGACACGAATTCAAAAACAGGCACACTTAGGCTTGAAAATGTGCCACGGGGGGCAGGCACACCCATCGACATCACGAGTGGCATGGACACCTCATGCGCGGCCAACATAACATAAAGAAACCATTCGCGCAGTCGCAAAACTTCCTGTTTGAGGATAGGAAACGAATTTAAAAACTGGCACACTTAGGCTTGAAAATGTGTCGCGGGGTGGTGGACACCCCCCGCGGCACCCAAACGGAACTCCTGAGAACACAATATATTACTTGAGTCTATGCAACATTGGATTTCCAACTAGTTTGGATATGGTGGCCAAATGCTTTAGATTTTTAAAAAGCAATCCCCTCTTAAAGTATCCAAGCTTCAACAAGATTAACTGATCAAAGAATCTCCAATATCTACCCAAGGGAAATATCCTTGAACTCTTGAACACACAATAGGACACATTTCATACATATAGGTGTTAATATGTGTGCACGAGTGTTTGAATAATTTTTAGGAATTTTTAAACATTTTTATACTTTTTTAAATAATTTAAAATTTGATTTTTAAACATTTAAAAATATGTTTTAAAATGTTGTGGCCTTATTTGGAAATATTTTTATTCCTTAAAACTTTCGTTGGGTAGAATCCCAAACCGACTGAGAATTTTATGGGTACAAATTATATTTTTCAGACATCAAAAACACATGTTTTGTTTTCAATCTCTGCCTTACACGTGTTGAGTTTTTGCTGATTGGATTTATGTTTGTTTTGTGTCCAATTTAGAAGATTTAATCCCAGCCTTTGGTTCAATTTTATCAACGATCTACATGTCGTATAAGTGAATCCATATGAGGGTTAGTTGAGCCAACCAGAGAGCGTATAAAGGCAGTGTGTTTGTATCCCCTAGATTAGAAGTCAAATGGTCAGACTCAATATCAATCGTCCAAACCATTCAAACTTCTGGATCCTTCTCAGCTCAGTATAAAAAGGCCCCATGGGTGAGATTTTAAGAAGTTTTAGACTTCGTCTCATTTGCGAAAATAAAGGGGAGAGCGAGCATAGAGAGAAAAGAAAGATGAGAGAGAGAGAGAGAGAGAGAGAAACATGTTGTGTATTTGCAAACCCTAACATTTTTCGTTGAAAACGAAACACCAAAGAAATAAATTTATTCAAAACAGAAAACCCTATATTCGAGAGTTGGATTTTTAGGTTTTCAGTGAGTTTTGGTGTGAGGTTTTTACGGTTTAAAGACCATTTTCATTGTATATCTCTCTCAGGAACCCTCTCGTTGTAAATCTCATCATTCTCTGTAGAAAGTGTGAGATTTACAAAGAGAAACAATCCACCTAGTATCCTAGGTTTCCTATTACTATTATCTTGTGGGTCTTGATTTGTAAATTTGTATTTCGTTAGATCCGCTATCTATTTTCGAATAAATTTGAAAAAGAGACTTCTGGTTGTACAAATTTTTAGATCTAAAAAACACTAGTTTCAAAATATTTGTTTCATAGTTTTTGAAATTTATTTGTACATAAATATGGTTTTGAAACAACCTAGATCTAATTTTTTAGAAAGATTATTTTTCATATCTGAAAAGTTTTTGGAAGTCTGATTTTTGAAGGATATTTGAAAGACTTGCATATCATATAGATTGAATGTAATTTATAGGATTTATGTATACAAATCTTGAGAGGGTGAGTTGCATATTTGCATGTATCCACTTCACTTTCACGATTCGCTCTCACATTAACACTTAGATTGTGTGGTTCTTGTAACACCCCGCCTAATTAAATACCGGGTGGCCAGCCCCATACCAAATTAAAACATAATATACAGTTGGCTCATTCTTAGCATCACTGTCGAAAACATTTACAACTCACCCAATACCCAATTAAGCTGGGGTTAAAAACTTTCCAAATTTTAATTTAACAAAATCCATTTTTAGTCTAAGAATAACACAACACATTTTATTCGACAACACTTAACTGAATAGATAACACAAAAGAATTTAAATGCAGTTGGAATAAACATTCCCAAATAGTATTAATCCATTACAGAAATCCCAACAATATTAAATGTATTAAAAAGACCCGAATACAATAGTATTTGACCCCGATAAAAAAGATAACTGAATCCTTTGGGCGACATGCCCTAACTAAGAATACTGCGAATCAAAAAGATGATAGGCGTCTAAGAAAAACTCCATAGCTCCATAATTCAACATAATCCGCTAAGGTTGGCGTCCCTGCTGCTGGACACCTGATATAGAAGATACAATAGAAAAGAAAATATGCAAGGAAACGGGTCAGAGCCCGAATGTATAAATGATTTTTAAAACAGCAAGTATTTAATAAAGCATTTATTATGTACATGTTAGACCCAACTCTCACTTGCCATTCTCACCTCTCAACTAGAGTGCACACTTAACGTTTCCTATTAACCTCCTAGTGAATGGTTCCTCTTTTCTAGTCTCCATATTATAATTCCATTCCCATATCATAATCCCCGTATGTCCCATACCATACGTCACATTAGTATTCATTTACATTTCTCATTTATATGATTAGTTTCTCATTAACATGAATCACTTCTCATTAATACGAATTAAGCTTTTCAATTCTTTAAGAATAAACATTCATTAACTTAATTCCATTTTCTTTCTCTATTCACCGTTATCTACAATTATCACCGTAGATAGGTTTAACTACAATATAAATCCATTCATTCAATTAATCCATTATATATATATATTCATATATAATACGGCACCCCGAGTCACAGCTGCGGTGCAATGCATTACTCTGCTATCATGTCCCAATATCGCTGGTCGCCGAATAGGAGACAAAAGGTTCGGTGAGGATACCTCGAACCACAAACAACAACACAATCATTGGAGGCGAACATAGTTCTCATACCCATGGGTCACGCACATACCTACGTACCCACAGTCAGCGGACTTATCAACTCCCCGATAAGTCTTTCATAGACCTATGTTCTCGAGCGACAAATCAAAGATCCCATGGATTCATCAGGATATGACTGCCCTCACGCGCAAACCTCCCACCGATAGCAAGTAAGCTAGGTATGTCATACACATAAATCATCAATCAATCAAATAGGTATTATCATACCTATAGTATACTAACAACAAGGTACTCACATTAACCTTAGATTATTCCCTTACGTAGCATTATATTTCTTTAAATCCCACGTATTAAAATGTCATATCTTTACTTCATAATTTAATTATCCTCGCATCCTATAACATCTCTCCACTCCCGACGTTGTTAAGGTTCATGCGCGGAGCGTCTCGCAAAGCGAAATCCAAACAAGGAACCCCTCCAATACACTACTACTTAACTTTGTCGATCGAGGAGGTTCGACAACTTCAACTATGCGATTGGGATAACCTCATACCCTCTTTCAACCAAATGTGTTCTAAACTCCCATCTCTATCCAGGAGCCATACCACTACGCTCTTGTACTACACTCAGCCTTTGTAAAATTAATAATGAGCTTAAACTCAGTCCTTGATGTTCAAATTGTAACCCTAAGGCTACCCTCACCTTATATTAAACTTTCCCTACTGGACCTATCCTTAATCCCCATGCCCACCAATTAGAATCCAACACGTGAATCTAGCAACCGAAATATCTTTCAATTTAATTATCATCATTCTAATCAATTAAATCCCAATCACATTAATTCAAATCTTATCAAGGGTCTAATGATCTTTTCTAAGTCCCATAATGTCCAATTAACAATCACCAAAGATCTACCAAAGTTTTGGGATAAGAACCATCATTAAAAAGAAACAACATCATGAATTCTCATATTTTAAATACTCAGAAAAATTAGATCTAAAAATTATTTAAATCATCAATCCGACTTCAGATTTGGATTCTACACGAAAAATTGAGTCAGGTATGTGTTTTGAGTTTTTCTTAAATCTCATCCAAATGCACTCAAAAAGAAGATCTAAACATTCCAAATTGGCTCTTCTCATTCCACTCGTTTTTGCCTCTTTTTCCAGAAAATTATCAACATATTATCTTCAAGAACACTAAATTATAATCAGAATTTCTTCCACAGATTGATGAATATTTATTGGATTACTAACTACCTACAACATGAGTTTGATTCCTATATATTTTTAGATTCCAAAAATCCATTAACAACTATATCCTTTCATCTTCCAAGCATGAAAATCATTTATTTTTATAACTATCCTAACATGGACAGTATACGAACTTAAATTGAAAATATCAAACACTTGCCTCTAATGAAGATCTGATCCTTTGGAGTTGAATAACACAGGTGGTGATGGTGGTGGTGACCTTTGGTTCTCCTCCTTCCCAAGCAAACTTCTTTTTCTTTCCAAGCAACCTTCTACTCTCACTAAGAAGATGACTTTTCAATTTTGTGTAGAAGAGATGAAATGAACCTACATACACTAATCTCCAAATACGTATAATAAGACAAAACCCGAAATCACTATTCATCCCCCTTGTAAAAATTACCAAAAAACCCTTTTGGGTTGTCCTTTCATTTCCAAATGACTCGAGACTCAAAATTAATATCCAAATAGACTTTTCTGCCTATTTCGAACCTTCCGGACGCAACGACGCAGTCGAAATGACTATAAGGTTGATAGAAAATAAATTTCCTTTTTAATTTAATAAATTAGTCCCGACACGTCCCATAACGCGTCTGACTAAAAATTCAAATTATCGAATTTATATCATACCGTCATATCAATGACATCACATTCATATATTACCTAAATATCTTTAAGTAATATTCAGAATCACCCATTTTAATATCCACAATTCGGATAAAACCCAAATGAATTAATTTATAATAAGATCCCATTAATCCATTAATTTAAAATATAACCCATTTTAAAAGTCATTAAAATTACGGGGTATTACATACTTCCCCCCTTATAACAGAATTTCGTCCCGAAATTCAAAAAAATGAACCATACTGATAAGGTCAACTCCGAGTATAAATCTCACATCGCAAGAAATCTAAGTAGTACCGCCCATACAGTACATTAACGAAAATCCCCATCGATGTTACACTAAGTCTCACCATATAGTTCCAACTGAATCAAATTTAAATTATACCTAATCTTCCCTATACCGTCCTCGTGAAAAACTTTGGGAAAAATGATCCTCACTTATTAAACAAATTAATCCTGAAGTCACAACTACTCACTCTTTCACAATTATGAAAACTACTACAATCCAATCATCTAGGGCGCCCATACACCCTATCGTACCACTTCCATAATTATAGCAAAGGTTATAAACTCATATCCTAAATACCTATCTTATTTCGACTCCCAACGGTTATTAGTTTCATGCGTGGGGTGTCTCGCAAGCGAAATCCAAACAAGGAACCACCCCGATACACTACTTCCTAAAGTAGTCGTTCATCGAAACTCCTAAGGTCCTTAGTCAATAGTGTATAAAATTTTGGTTTATCGAAAAAAAAATATCAGGTTTATCAATTTAAATAAAAAATTTTAGGTTTTATTGATTTCAAATAGAGTCTACTCATCTACTCTTCTCTAGAAGACAAGATGCTGGTTAATTGTAGTACATACGCTCTCGTATACCACAAGTCAATGCATGCCGATAGTCACATCATGCTCGGACATGCCCAAAGTAAGTAATCCCATGATAAAAATCAAACCCACATGATAACATGTAATATATAGGTGTCCCACACCCCTCAGTGAGTCTACGTAAATAAGAATGCTATAGGCTAAGTTTAGCAACCCTTTTTGCCTACACAATATTAATTTCTACAAAAATCAACACGCCTCATAATTCCTTAGATAGGAAACATACCCTCATTCGTGGGTGGTGGTTGTTAAATCCCACAATTATAACTTTTCTCCAATGAGTCAAGAAAAATTTTACCCCCAAATTTTCAGTTCTAGTTCACCACACTCCACTATATTCCCAAGCCTTTGAATATATTGCCTTCGTTAGGTAACACACATAATTCCCGCATTTCAAGAACTTCTACTAATGACTCTCCTCAATTTTTTTTTAATAGGGGTGCCCTCGACTATGGTCATCATACTCGAGCATACTTCATAACCTCCTAAGTACGATCTTCGCTATCCGTCCAATGGCCCTCATCTGCCATACTTCTCGTACGAACCCTTTCAAACACAATAAGCTTCACTAACATATACGTGATTTTACCAAAGAAATCAACAATCCTAAACATAGGGCTCTACATCAAAGAACGCTAAGCTGAAAACAAAATAAGCCGTACAGATCCTAAAGGACACTAGAATCTGATGCTCTGATACCACCTGTAACACCCCGCCTAATTAAATACCGGGTGGCCAGCCCCATACCAAATTAAAACAGAATATACAGTTGGCTCATTCTTAGCATCACTGTCAAAAACATTTACAACTCACCCAATACCCAATTAAGCTGGTGTTAAAAACTTTCCAAATTTTAATTTAACAAAATCCATTTTTAGTCTATGAATAACACAACACATTTTATTCGACAACACTTAACTGAATAGATAACACAAAAGAATTTAAATTCAGTTGGAATAAACATTCCCAAATAGTATTAATCCATTACAGAAATCCCAACAATATTAAATGTATTAAAAAGACCCGAATACAATAGTATTTGACCCCGATACAAAAGATAACTGAATCCTTTGGGCGACATGCCCTAACTAAGAATACTGTGAATCAAAAAGATGATAGGCGTCTAAGAAAAACTCCATAGCTCCATAATTCAACATAATCCGCTAAGGTTGGCGTCCCTGCTGCTGGACACCTGATATAGAAGATACAATAGAAAACAAAAATATGCAAGGAAGCGGGTCAGAGCCCGAATGTGTAAATGATTTTTAAAACAGCAAGTATTTAACAAGTGCAATAAAGCATTTATTATGTACATGTTAGACCCAACTCTCACTTGCCATTCTCACCTCTCAACTAGAGTGCACACTTAACGTTTCCTATTAACCTCCTAGTGAATGGTTCCTCTTTTCTAGTCTCCATATTATAATTCCATTCCCATATCATAATCCCCGTATGTCCCATACCATACGTCACATTAGTATTCATTTACATTTCTCATTTATATGATTAGTTTCTCATTAACATGAATCACTTCTCATTAATACGAATTAAGCTTTTCAATTCTTTAAGAATAAACATTCATTAACTTAATTCCATTTTCTTTCTGTATTCACCGTTATCTACAATTATTATCGTAGATAGGTTTAACTACAATATAAATCCATTCATTCAATTAATCCATTATATATATATATTCATATATAATACGGCACCCCGAGTCACAGCTGCGGTGCAATGCATTACTCTGCTATCATGTCCCAATATCGCTGGTCGCCGAATAGGAGACAAAAGGTTCGGTGAGGATACCTCGAACCACAAACAACAACACAATCATTGGAGGCGAACATAGTTCTCATACCCATGGGTCACACACATACCTACGTACCCACAGTCAGCGGACTTATCAACTCCCCGATAAGTCTTTCATAGACCTATGTTCTCGAGAGACAAATCAAAGATCCCATGGATTCATCAGGATATGACTGCCCTCACGCACAAACCTCCCACCGATAGCAAGTAAGCTAGGTATGTCATACACATAAATCATCAATCAATCAAATAGGTATTATCATACCTATAGTATACTAACAACAAGGTACTCACATTAACCTTATATTATTCCCTTACGTAGCATTATATTTCTTTAAATCCCATGTATTAAAATGTCATATCTTTACTTCATAATTTAATTATCCTCGCATCCTATAACATCTCTCCACTCCCGACGTCGTTAAGGTTCATGCGCGGAGCGTCTCGCAAAGCGAAATCCAAACAAGGAACCCCTCCAATACACTACTACTTAACTTTGTCGATCGAGGAGGTTTGACAACTTCAACTATGCGATCGGGATAACCTCATACCCTCTTTCAACCAAATGTGTTCTAAACTCCCATCTCTATCCAGGAGCCATACCACTACGCTCTTGTACTACACTCAGCCTTTGCAAAATTAATAATGAGCTTAAACTCAGTCCTTGATGTTCAAATTGTAACCCTAAGTCTACCCTCACCTTATATTAAATTTTCCCTACTGGACCTATCCTTAATCCCCATGCCCACCAATTAGAATCCAACACGTGAATCTAGCAACCGAAATATCTTTCAATATAATTATCAACATTCTAATCAATTAAATCCCAATCACATTAATTCAAATCTTATCAAGGGTCTACTGATCTTTTCTAAGTCCCATAATGTCCAATTAACAATCACCAAAGATCTACCAAAGTTTTGGGATAAGAACCATCATTAAAAAGAAACAACATCATGAATTCTCATATTTTAAATACTCAGAAAAATCAGATCCAAACATTATTCAAATCATCAATCCGACTTCAGATTTGGATTCTACACGAAAAATTGAGTCTGGTATGTGTTTTGAGTTTTTCTTAAATCTCATCCAAATGCACTCAAAAAGAAGATCTAAACATTCCAAATTGGCTCTTCTCCTTCCACTCGTTTTTGCCTCTTTTTCTAGAAAATTATCAACATATTATCTTCAAGAACACTAAATTATTTTCTTAATTTCTTCCACAGACTGATGAATATTTAATTGATTACTAACTACCTACAACATGAGTTTAATTCCTATATATTTTTAGATTCCAAAAATCCATTAACAACTATATCCTTTCATCTTCCAAGCATGAAAATCATCTATTTTTATAACTATCCTAACATGGACAGTATACGAACTTAAATTGAAAATATCAAACACTTGCCTCTAATGAAGATCTGATCCTTTGGAGTTGAATAACACAGGTGGTGATGGTGGTGGTGACCTTTGGTTCTCCTCCTTCCCAAGCAAACTTCTTTTTCTTTCCAAGCAACCTTCCACTCTCTCTAAGAAGATGACTTTTCAATTTTGTGTAGAAGAGATGAAATGAACCTACATACACTAATCTCCAAATACGTATAATAAGACAAAACCCGAAATCACTATTCATCCCCCTTGTAAAAATTACCAAAAAGCCCTTTTGGGTTGTCCTTTCATTTCCAAATGACCCGAGACTCAAAATTAATATCCAAATAGACTTTTCTGACTATTTCGAACCTTCCGGACGCAACGACGCAGTCGAAATGACTATAAGGTTGATAGAAAATAAATTTCCTTTTTAATTTAATAAATTAGTCCCGACACGTCCCATACCGCGTCTGACTAAAAATTCAAATTACCGAATTTATATCATACCGTCATATCAATAACATCACATTCGCATATTACCTAAATATCTTTAAGTAATATTCAGAATCATCCATTTTAATATCCACAATTCGGATAAAACCCAAATGAATTAATTTATAATAAGATCCAATTAATCCATTAATTTAAAATATAACCCATTTTAAAAGTCATTAAAATTACGGGGTATTACATACTTCCCCCCTTATAACAGAATTTCGTCCCGAAATTCTGAAAAATGAACCATACTGATAAGATCAACTCCGAGTATAAATCTCACATCGCAAGAAATCTAAGTAGTACCGCCCATACAGTACATTAACGAAAATCCCCATCGATGTTACACTAAGTCTCACCATATAGTTCCAACTGAATCAAATTTAAATTATACCTAATCTTCCCTATACCGTCCTCGTGAAAAACTTTGGGAAAAATGATCCTCACTTATTAAACAAATAAATCCTGAAGTCACAACTACTCACTCTTTCACAATTATGAAAACTACTACAATCCAATCATCTAGGGCGCCCATACACCCTATCGTACCACTTCCATAATTATAGCAAAGGTTATAAACTCATATCCTAAAGACCTATCTTATTTCGACTCCCAACGGTTATTAGTTTCATGCGTGGGGTGTCTCGCAAGCGAAATCCAAAAAAGGAACCACCCCGATACACAACTTCCTAAAGTAGTCGTTCATCGAAACTCCTAAGGTCATTAGTCAATAGTGTATAAAATTTTGGTTTATCGAAAAAAAAATATCAGGTTTATCAATCTAAACAAAAAAAATTTAGGTTTTATTGATTTCAAATAGAGTCTACTCATCTACTCTTCTCTAGAAGACAAGATGCTGGTTAATAGTAGTACATACGCTCTCGTATACCACAAGTCAATGCATGCCGATAGTCACATCATGCTCGGACATGCCCAAAGTAAGTAATCCCATGATAAAAATCAAACCCACATGATAACATGTAATATATAGGTGTCCCACACCCCTCAGTGAGTCTACGTAAATAAGAATGCTATAGGCTAAGTTTAGCAACCCTTTTTGCCTACACAATATTAATTTCTACAAAAATCAACACGCCTCATAATTCCTTAGGTAGGAAACATACCCTCATTCGTGGGTGGTGGTTGTTAAATCCCACAATTATAACTTTTTTCCAATGAGTCAAGAAAAATTTTACCCCCAAATTTTCAGTTCTAGTTCACCACACTCCACTATATTCCCAAGCCTTTGAATATATTGCCTTCGTTAGGTAACACACATAATTCCCTCATTTCAAGAACTTCTACTAATGACTCTCCTCAATTTTTTTTTTAATAGGGGTGCCCTCGACTATGGTCATCATACTCGAGCATACTTCATAACCTCCTAAGTACGATCTCCGCTATCCGTCCAATGGCAATCATCTGCCATACTTCTCGTACGAACCCTTTCAAACACAATAAGCTTCACTAACATATACGTGATTTTACCAAAGAAATCAACAATCCTAAACATAGGGCTCTACATCAAAGAACGCTAAGCTGAAAACAAAATAAGCCGTACAGATCCTAAAGGACACTAGAATCTGATGCTCTGATACCACCTGTAACACCCCGCCTAATTAAATACAGGGTGGCCAGCCCCATACCAAATTAAAACAGAATATACAGTTGGCTCATTCTTAGCATCACTGTCGAAAATATTTACAACTCACCCAATACCCAATTAAGCTGGTGTTAAAAACTTTCCAAATTTTAATTTAACAAAATCCATTTTTAGTCTAAGAATAACACAACACATTTTATTCGACAACACTTAACTGAATAGATAACACAAAAGAATTTAAATGCAGTTGGAATAAACATTCCCAAATAGTATTAATCCATTACAGAAATCCCAACAATATTAAATGTATTAAAAAGACCCGAATACAATAGTATTTGACCCCGATACAAAAGATAACTGAACCCTTTGGGCGACATGCCCTAACTAAGAATACTGTTAATCAAAAAGATGATAGGCGTCTAAGAAAAACTCCGTAGCTCCATAATTCAACATAATCCGCTAAGGTTGGCGTCCCTGCTGCTTGACACCTGATATAGAAGATACAATAGAAAAGAAAATATGCAAGGAAACGGGTCAGAGCCCGAATGTGTAAATGATTTTTAAAACAGCAAGTTTTTAACAAGTGCAATAAAGCATTTATTATGTACATGTTAGACCCAACTCTCACTTGCCATTCTCACCTCTCAACTAGAGTGCACACTTAACGTTTCCTATTAACCTCCTAGTGAATGGTTCCTCTTTTCTAGTTTCCATATTATAATTCCATTCCCATTTCATAATCCCCGTATGTCTCACACCATACGTCACATTAGTATTCATTTACATTTCTCATTTATATGATTAGTTTCTCATTAACATGAATCACTTCTCATTAATATGAATTAAGCTTTTCAATTCTTTAAGAATAAACATTCATTAACTTAATTCCATTTTCTTTCTCTATTCACCGTTATCTACAATTATCACCGTAGATAGGTTTAACTACAATATAAATCCATTCATTCAATTAATCCATTATATATATATTCATATATAATACGGCACCCCGAGTCACAGCTGCGGTGCAATGCATTACTCTGCTATCATGTCCCAATATCGCTGGTCGCCGAATAGGAGACAAAAGGTTCAGTGAGGATACCTCGAACCACAAACAACAACACAATCATTGGAGGCGAACATAGTTCTCATACCCATGGGTCACGCACATACCTACGTACCCACAGTCAGCGGACTTATCAACTCCCCGATAAGTCTTTCATAGACCTATGTTCTCGAGCGACAAATCAAAGATCCCATGGATTCATCAGGATATGACTTCCCTCACGCGCAAACCTCCCACCGATAGCAAGTAATCTAGGTATGTCATACACATAAATCATCAATCAATCAAATAGGTATTATCATACCTATAGTATACTAACAACAAGGTACTCACATTAACCTTAGATTATTCCCTTACGTAGCATTATATTTCTTTAAATCCCACGTATTAAAATGTCATATCTTTACTTCATAATTTAATTATCCTCGCATCCTATAACATCTCTCCACTCCCGACGTCGTTAAGGTTCATGCGCGGAGCGTCTCGCAAAGCGAAATCCAAACAAGGAACCCCTCCAATACACTACTACTTAACTTTGTCGATCGAGGAGGTTCGACAACTTCAACTATGCGATCGGGATAACCTCATACCCTCTTTCAACCAAATGTGTTCTAAACTCCCATCTCTATCCAGGAGCCATACCACTACGCTCTTGTACTACACTCAGTCTTTGCAAAATTAATAATGAGCTTAAACTCAGTCCTTGATGTTCAAATTGTAACCCTAAGGCTACCCTCACCTTATATTAAATTTGCCCTACTGGACCTATCCTTAATCCCCATGCCCACCAATTAGAATCCAACACGTGAATCTAGCAACCGAAATATCTTTCAATTTAATTATCATCATTCTAATCAATTAAATCCCAATCACATTAATTCAAATCTTATCAAGGGTCTACTGATCTTTTCTAAGTCCCATAATGTCCAATTAACAATCACCAAATATCTACCAAAGTTTTGGGATAAGAACCATCATTAAAAAGAAACACCATCATGAATTCTCATATTTTAAATACTCAGAAAAATCAGATTTAAAAATTATTCAAATCATCAATCCGACTTCAGATTTGGATTCTACACGAAAAATTGAGTCAGGTATGTGTTTTGAGTTTTTCTTAAATCTCATCCAAATGCACTCAAAAAGAAGATCTAAACATTCCAAATTGGCTCTTCTCATTCCACTCGTTTTTGCCTCTTTTTCCAAAAAATTATCAACATATTATCTTCAAGAACACTAAATTATTTTCAGAATTTCTTCCACAGATTGATGAATATTTATTGGATTACTAACTACCTACAACATGAGTTTAATTCCTATATATTTTTAGATTCCAAAAATCCATTAACAACTATATTCTTTCATCTTCCAAGCATGAAAATCATTTATTTTTATAACTATCCTAACATGGACAGTATACGAACTTAAATTGAAAATATCAAACACTTGCCTCTAATGAAGATCTGATCCTTTGGAGTTGAATAACACAGGTGGTGATGGTGGTGGTGACCTTTGGTTCTCCTCCTTCCCAAGCAAACTTCTTTTTCTTTCCAAGCAACCTTCCACTCTCTCTAAGAAGATGACTTTTCAATTTTGTGTAGAAGAGATGAAATGAACCTACATACACTAATCTCCAAATACTTATAATAAGACAAAACCCTAAATTACTATTCATCCCCCTTGTAAAAATTACCAAAATGCCCTTTTGGGTTGTCCTTTCATTTCCAAATGACCCGAGACTCAAAATTAATATCCAAATAGACTTTTCTGACTATTTCGAACCTTCCGGACGCAACGACGCAGTCGAAATGACTATAAGGTCGATAGAAAATAAATTTCCTTTTTAATTTAATAAATTAGTCCTGACACGTCCCATAACGCGTCTGACTAAAAATTCAAATTACCGAATTTATATCATACCTTCATATCAATGACATCACATTCATATATTACCTAAATATCTTTAAGTAATATTCAGAATCATCCATTTTAATATCCACAATTCGGATAAAACCCAAATGAATTAATTTATAATAAGATCCATTTAATCCATTAATTTAAAATATAACCCATTTTAAAAGTCATTAAAATTACGGGGTATTACAGTTCTTTTGAGAGATATAGTGTTGTTTGAGCCGCTACAGCCGGAGTGCAAGGGCGAAAGCAAAGAATATGCGAGGGAGATCAAAGCCATTCAGAACTTCCTTGGAGAGTGGGATAGCTCGTGTAGGTATATTTTCTCACTTACACTTAGGATCTTAATATGGATGCTTGGTGCATGTATTCTTGTTATCTGCGATTGTTTTTAGTGGATTTTTATTTTGTGGCATAGAGATCACCATGGAGGTTTTCCCTAATTTTGGATTTTACCACGTTAAAAAACCTTGTGTCAATTTGCTTGATTGTTCTTAACTTCTTATCTGTTTGGTTCCTTACTAAAGACTTAGTATAGGTTTTATTTTAAAAACCTAAGGTAATTTATCTTACAGATCCATCATCCATACTAAAATCAATTTCACACATCTTGTGTAGTTTTATTTTGAAAAGAGTTTCATTCAACAAGTTTACTTTTGGAGTTTACTTAAACCTTAAATTTTAGTTAACAATTTAGTAAACAGTTTTATTTCAAGTGGTATAAGAGTAGGTTTATCAAAATAATTTTTTATCCTGAAACTCTAGAAACTATTTTTGAAACCTATTTCTGAAAATGGATGAAAGATTTGAGAAGTTAGGTAACCTTTCCCGTCCACCTCTCTTTGATGGACACAACTTCCCCTACTGGAAAGTAAGGATGGTTGCGTTCATTCAAGGAACATTGGGTAATGAAGTGTGGGATATGATTGAAAAGGGTTACACACATCCTACTAAACCTTTTTCTGAAACCAACCCTACAAGATTTAAGAAAAGTCTTAGCGAATTTACTAAAGAAGAGAAAAATATTTCTCTGGATAACAGTAAGGGAAAGAATTGCATTTTTATGTCCATTAACGAGCATGAATTTAAATGTATATCTATCTTCTCTACTTTTAAAGAAGCTTGGGACACACTAATCACCACCCATGTGGACGATGAGCGTGTTAAGGCTGAAAAAAACCCAAATGCTAGTCTAGTAATATAACACACTAATTATATATGATAACAAATCTTTTGATGACTTTTATATGAAGTTAATTGATATTTGTCACAAAATTGCAGGCTAATTGTATAACCTATGAGAGAAAAGAGATTGTACATAAAATCCTTAGGTCTTGACCTACTAAATTTGACAATAGAAGATACGCTATAGAATAAATGGACGACCCAAATCTGACTCCTGAATTGCTTAGTAGTATAATAGGAACTGTTGAAATGGAGTTGGAGTATGAAAAGTAACTGACCGCCCAAAATAAAAGACCATCTGGATCTAATGTTGTGTTTTCATCACAAATGACTGTCCCAAAAATGAATTCATCAAATTATGACCTTGACCTTAGTGATGACAGTGATATTGATCACCTTGATAACCAAATAGCTCTTATGATCAAGCAGTTTAAAAAGATAATCAAGTTTAGAAATTCGGTTGCCTCTAAAAAGGCAAAACAAGGTATCAAGGTCTTCAAAATCAAAGACCTCATGAAAGACACAATGACAAAAAGTCCAATGACAGTAATAGAACCAAGAATAATGTGAAAAATGTGAAGTTTCATCGTTGTGGAAAAATAGGACATTATGCAGATAAATGCAGAGTCAAGCTGAACTCTAATGCTAGGGTTAATATGTGCAAGACATGGGACGACTCAAGTGAATCTTACCAAGAGGAAACTGAGTCAACCCAGTGTGATGAGTCATGCATGGCCTTTTTTGCAAACATTGTGTACACTGATGATAATGAATGCTTGCCTACTCATGAATCTATTATGCCTCTTGATATTGATGTCATATCTGCTAGTATAAATTTTTGGCCTACTATTGATGATAATAAATTAGATAATACTATCCTAAGAGTGTGTCAAAGCATGAATATTGTCGACAAACTGAGCGTGTGTGTGAGTTCCACGAAAAAAATTAACGTAATAGGGGACACTGCACACGATGCACTTAGTGAGTCCGACGATGATCTTCCGGACCTTCAAGAGCTATACACAAAAATGCTTAAGAAAAGTGCCCAACTTGATAAAATGGTCAAGCTATTAACCGAACGTATTGATTTACTTAACCAGGCTATTAGAAAGAATGGTGAGGACTATACAGCTCAATGTGTTGCCCACGAGGCTGAAAGAAAAAGGGTTTTCTTGAAAATAAAATACCTATCTGAGAAATACTATGTTTTAGAACAAAGATATAGGTCAACTTTAGTTGAACTTGAAGAATCAAAGCAGAAGGTATCAAATGTATTTAAAAAAATGTTTACACTTCGAAACCCAAGCTAAAACTTACGATGAAATTATTGTTGAAAGTAAGTTTGATTGTGAAGATAAATGTGGCTTAGGTTACAGAGAAAAGGTTTTTACTAGAAAAACGATTGTATCTCCAGAAAATGTTGTTTTTGTTAAACAAGGCCAAAATTTTCAAAATTCTTAGAAAGGAAATTGTAGTAAAATGCCTCTAAGGCAATACAAAGTCAGTATAATCAGCAGCCTAAATCTTATGGTCCAGCTAAGTATATTTATCCTCCTGTTAGAGACCAGCGTCAAAAACTCAAGCCTAATGACACTTGGACAACTGTACCAAACAAGGGCAAACCTATTTTTAAAGACTTAAGTAATAGAGTCAAGCCTTCCACCCACCAATACTATTCATACTACGATGTTTATGGACACACCATTACCGAATGTTTTCAAAATAGACTGTATACACCTACCTTTCAAAATTTCAACTATTATAGAAAGAGTCGGAATACCTATGTTCTCCCAAAACAGACCAAACAAAATTAAATTGACTATGCGGTGTAATCCCACCTCTTATTTCTTCTCATAAATTTTAAACTAGATTACTTTTTAATTTTTCGTAGTCATTTTAATTGCATAAATTTTCATTTCCGCCCTTGAAATTGTTTTTAATTATTAAAAAAATTAAAAACACAAAAAAATTATTTTTATAAAAATTGAAATTGCAAATTCTCACGATAACGGTTTCAACACTTGAAATTGGATTGATACCCGAATTTACCACGATGCTAAATTTTTAACAAGTTTTGTAGGTGATTTCAAGGGAATTTTGATACTTGAAGTTTGACCGCAATGACATTCCAAATCCATATCCAAGGAAGACAAAAATTAAGAGTTATCACACCCCTCAGCGGCACCCAAATGGCACCGCGAGTGGCACAGACACCTCGTGCGCGCCCAACGTAACATGTAGCAAACGGTCGCGCTATCACGGGACTCACGGTTTGAGGGTAGGACACAAATTCAAAACATAGGCACACATAGGCTTGAAAACGTACAGTGGGGGAGGGAACCCCTAGTGGAAACTAAAAGGCACCACGAACTGCATGAACACCTCGTGCACTTTCAACGTAACAAGTTGCAACCATTCGCGTAGTCGCAAGACTTTCGATTTGAGGGTGGGACACGAATTCGAAAGCAGGCACATTTAGGCTTTAAAATGTTTCGCGGGGTGGAGAGAACCCCCAACGGCACCCAAATGGCTCCACGAGTGGCATAAACACCACGTACGCATCCAAGTAACACGTAGCAACTAACCGCGCATCTACGGGACTCCTAGTTTGAAGGTAGGACACGAATTAGAAAACAGGAACACTTAGGCTTGAAAATGTGTCGCGGGGGGCAAGCACCCCGATCGACACCGTGAGTGGCACAGACACCTCATTCATGTCCAACATAACACATAGCAATCGGTCGCACAACCGCGGGACTCTCAATTTAAGGGAAGGACATGAATTCAAAAACAGACACATTTAGGCTTGGAAGCGTGTCGCGAGGGGGCAGGGCTCCCAGTAGGGCCCAAACGTCACCGCGAGTGGCATTAACACCTCGTGCGTATCCAACGCCACACGTAGCAACCGGTCATGCAGTTGCGGGAATCCTGGTTTGGGGATAGGACATGAATTCAAAAATAGGCATACTTAGTCTTGAGAACGTTTCGCAAGAGGCGGGCACCCTCAGCGTCCCTCAAACGGAACTGCGAGTGGCACGAACACCTTGTGTGTATCCAACATAATGCAGAGCAACCGTCCGCGCAATGGCGAAACTCCTGATTTGAGGATAGGACACGAATTCGAAAATAGGCACACTTAGTCTTGAAACTGTGCCGGGGGGGACACCACCAATGGCACTCAAACAGCACTGCGAGTGGCACGAATAACTCTTATGAATCCAATGTAATACTTACCAATCTGTCGTTCAGCCGCAGGACTCCCAATTTGAGGATAGGACATGAATTCAAAAACTGGCACACTTAGGCTTCAAAACGTGCCGCCGGGGGCGAACACCCATAGCGACACCCAAATGGAACCACGAGTGGAACGAACATGTCGTCCACATCCAATGTAACATGTAGAAAATGATTACGCAGCTGTGGGACTCTCGATTTTAGGATAGGACAAGAATTTAAAAATAGGCACACTTAGGTTTGAAAACATGTTACAGGGTGGCGGGCACCCCTAGAGTCACCCAAACGGTACCAAGAGTGGAACGAACACCTCGTGCACATCCAACGTAACACATAGCAGCCAGCCGCAGAGTCGCAGGACTTCTGGTATAAGGATAGGACACGAATTTGAAAATAGGCAAACTTAGGCTTTAAAATATGTCCTGGGGAGGCGGGCACCCCCAGCGGTACCCAAATGGCACCGCGAGTGGCACAAGCACCAATGTAACACATAGAAACCAGCCGCGCTTTTGCGGAACTCTCAGCTTGAGGGTAGGACACAAATTCAAAAATAGGCACACTTAGGCTCAAAAACGTGCCATGGGGGAGCGAGCACACCCAGTGGCAGCCAAAAGGCACCGCGAGTAGCACGAACACCTCGTGCGCATCCAGTCTAATAGCTAGAACCTTGTCGCGCGGCCGTGGGTCTCTCAGTTTAAGGATTGGACATGAATTCAAAATCATACACGCATAGGCTTTAAAGCATCCGCGAGGAGGCGAACACCCCAGCGGCACCCAAACGGCACTTCTAGTGGCATGAGCACCTCGTTCATGTCAAATGTAACACGTATCAACCATTCGCGCAACCGTGGGACTCCTGGTTTGAGGATAGTATACAAATTTGAAAATAGGCACACTTACGCATGAAAACGTGTCGCCAGGGCGTACCCCCAGCGGCACCCAAACAGAATCGCGAGGGGAACGAACACCTTGTGCGTGTCCAACATAACACATTGCAACCGTCTGCACAGACGTGGGACTCTCGATTTGAGTTTAGGACACGAATTTGAAAACTGGCACACATAGGCTTGAAAACATACCGTAGGGGGCGGGCACCCAAACGGTACCACGAGTGGCATAAACACCTCATGCACTTCTAACGTAACACGTAACAACCATCTGCGCAACCGTGGGACTTTCAGTTTGAGGGTAGGACACAAAAATGAAAAAAGGAACACTTAGGCTTTAAAACGTGTTGTGGGGGGCGGACACCACCAGCATCACCCAAACGGAACTGCGAGTAGCGCAAGCTCGTGCACGTCCAGCGTAACACCTAAAAACTGATCGCGCAGCACATTGGCTTGAAAACGTGTTGCGGGGGGGTTGGGGGACACACCCCTAGCAGCACCCAAACGGCACTGCAAGTGGAATTAACACCTCGTGCATGTCCAACGTAATAGATAGCAACCAGTCGCGCATCCACGAGACTTTCAATTTGAGGATAGGACACAAATTCGAGAACAAGCACACTTAGTCTTGAAAATGTGTTGCGGGGGAGAGAACCCCGAGTGACTTCCAAATGGCACCGCGAGGGGTATGAACACCTCGTGAGTGTCCAACATAACACGTAGAAACATTCCTCACTGTCGCGGGACTCCAGATTTGAGGGTAGGACATGAATTCGAAAATAGGAACACTTAGACTTGAAAATATGTCATGAGGGGCAAGCACCCCCAGTGGAACCCAAATGGCATCGTGAGTGGCCCGAGCATAGACCTAACATATAGCAACCGGTTGTGATGCCACGGGTCTCCCGTCATAAGGGTAGGAAACGAATTCAAAACCAGGCACACTTAGGCTCAAAAACATGCCACGGGGGTGCGGGAACCCCCCCAATGGCACCTAAATGGCACTATGAGTAGCACGAACCCCTCGTGTGCCTCCAACGTAACACCTAGAAACCGATCATGTAGCCACAGGACTCTCAATTTGAGGATAGGACACGAATTCGAAAATAGACGCACATAGGCTTGAAAACGTGCTGCGGGGGAGCGGACACCCCCCAGTGGAACCCAAACGGCACTGCGAGTACCACGAACACCTCGTAAAAATCCAACATAATACGTAGCAACCAGTAGCGCATCCACAGGACCCTCGGTTTGAGGATAGGACACAAATTCGAAAACAGGCACACTAAAGCTTGAAAATGTGCTGCGGGGGGCGAACTCACCTAGCGGCACCCAAACGGCACTACGATGGGTATGAATGCCTCATACACACCTAGTGTAACATGTATTAATTTTCTACGCAGCTTCAGTACTCCCAGTTTGAGGATAGGACACGAATTCAAAAATAGGCATACTTACGCTTGAAAATGTGTCGCGGGGGAGTGGGCACCCCCAGGGGAACCTAAACAGCACAGCCAGTGGAATGAGCACCAATGTAACACATAGAAACCAGTCATGCTACCTCGGGGCTCCCGACTTGAGGTTAGGACACGAATTCAAAAATAGACACACTTAGGCTCGAAAATGTGCCACGGGGGTGCGGGCACTCCAAACGGCACCGCGAGTAGCATAAACCCCTTTTGTGCATCCAACATAACACCTAGCAACCAGCCAAGCATACGTGGGACGCTCGATATGAGGATAAGACATGAATTCAAAAATATACACACATAGGCTTGAAAACGTATTGAGGGTGGGACACCCCCCAGCGGCAACCAAGAGGCACTACGAGTGTCACAAACACCTCATGCACATCCAAGATAACATGTAACAACCAGTCGAGGAGTTGCTAGATTATTAATTTGAGGATAGGACACGAATTTAAAAACAGGCACACTTACGCCTGAAAACGTGCTACGAGGGGGCGAATACCTCCTGCGGCACCCAAACAGCACTGCGAGAGGAACGAACACCACGTGAGCATCCAACATAACATGTAGCAACCGTTCACTCAATAGCAGGACTCCCAGTTTGAGGATAGGACACGAATTAGAAAACAAGCACACTTAGACTTGAAAACATGTCACGAGGGGAACCCCCAACGGCCCCCACCACAAGGGGCACGAACACTTCGTGCCCGTCCAACGTAACACGTAGCAACTGTACGCACAACAGAGAGACTCTAGGTTTGAGTTTGGAACACGAATTCAAAAATAGACACACTTACGCTTGAAAATGTGCCGAGGGGGTGGGCACCTGTCAATAGCACCCAAATGTCACCGTGAGTGGCAGAGACACCTCATGTGCGCCCAAAGTAACACGTAGCAATTGACCGCACATCCGCGGGACTCACGATTAAATGGTAGGACACAAATTCAAAACAAAGGCACGCATTGGCTTGAAAATGTACCGCAGGGGGCGGGCACCCCCAGCAAAAACAAAATGGTACCACGAATGGCATGATCACCTCATGCACTTCCAACATAACACGTAGCAATCGTCTGCACAACCGCGGGAATTTTGGTATCAGGGTGGGACACGAATTCAAAAATAGGCACACTTAGGATTCAAAACGTGTCGCGGGGTGGCCAGCACCCCAGCGTCAACCAAACAGCATCGCGAGTGGCACGAACACCGCCCACACATCCAAGTAACACATAGTAACTGACCACTCAGTCGTGGTACTCCCAGTTTGTGGGTAGGACACGAATTCAAAAACAGGCACACTTAGGCTTGAAAATGTGCCACGGGGGGCAGGCACACCCATCGACATCACGAGTGGCATGGACACCTCATGCGCGGCCAACATAACATAAAGAAACCATTCGCGCAGTCGCGAAACGAATTTATAAACAGGCACACTTAGGCTTGAAAATGTGTCGCGGGGTGGTGGACACCCCCCGCGGCACCCAAACGGAACTCCTGAGAACACAATATATTACTTGAGTCTATGCAACATTGGATTTCCAACTAGTTTGGATATGGTGGCCAAATGCTTTAGATTTTTAAAGAGCAATCCCCTCTTAAAGTATCCAAGCTTCAACAAGATTAACTGATCAAAGAATCTCCAATATCTACCCAAGGGAAATATCCTTGAACTCTTGAACACACAATAGGACACATTTCATACATATAGTTGTTAATATGTGTGCACGAGTGTTTGAATAATTTTTAGGAATTTTTAAACATTTTTATACTTTTTTAAATAATTTAAAATTTGATTTTTAAACATTTAAAAATATGTTTTAAAATGTTGTGGCCTTATTTGGAAATATTTTTATTCCTTAAAACTTTCGTTGGGTAGAATCCCAAACCGACTGAGAATTTTATGGGTACAAATTATATTTTTCAGACATCAAAAACACATGTTTTGTTTTCAATCTCTGCCTTACACGTGTTGAGTTTTTGCTGATTGGATATATGTTTGTTTTGTGTCCAATTTAGAAGATTTAATCCCAGCCTTTGGTTCAATTTTATCAACGATCTACATGTCGTATAAGTGAATCCATATGAGGGTTAGTTGAGCCAACCAGAGAGCGTATAAAGGCAGTGTGTTTGTATCCCCTAGATTAGAAGTCAAATGGTCAGACTCAATATCAATCGTCCAAACCATTCAAACTTCTGGATCCTTCTCAGCTCAGTATAAAAAGGCCCCATGGGTGAGATTTTAAGAAGTTTTAGACTTCGTCTCATTTGCGAAAATAAAGGGGAGAGCGAGCATAGAGAGAAAAGAAAGATGAGAGAGAGAGAGAGAGAGAGAGAGAGAGAGAGAGAGAGAAACATGTTGTGTATTTGCAAACCCTAACATTTTTCGTTGAAAACGAAACACCAAAGAAATAAATTTATTCAAAACAGAAAACCCAATATTCGAGAGTTGGATTTTTAGGTTTCAGTGAGTTTTGGTGTGAGGTTTTTACGGTTTAAAGACCATTTTCAATGTATATCTCTCTCAGGAACCCTCTCGTTGTAAATCTCATCATTCTCTGTAGAAAGTGTGAGATTTACAAAGAGAAACAATCCACCTAGTATCCTAGGTTTCCTATTACTATTATCTTGTGGGTCTTGATTTGTAAATTTGTATTTCGTTAGATCCGCTATCTATTTTCGAATAAATTTGAAAAAGAGACTTCTGGTTGTACAAATTTTTAGATCTAAAAAGCACTAGTTTCAAAATATTTGTTTCATAGTTTTTGAAATTTATTTGTACATAAATATGGTTTTGAAACAACCTAGATCTAATTTTTTAGAAAGATTATTTTTCATATCTGAAAAGTTTTTGGAAGTCTGATTTTTGAAGGATATTTGAAAGACTTGCATATCATATAGATTGAATGTAATTTATAGGATTTATGTATACAAATCTTGAGAGGGTGAGTTGCATATTTGCATGTATCCACTTCACTTTCACGATTCGCTCTCACAATAACACTTAGATTGTGTGGTTCTTGTAACACCCCGCCTAATTAAATACCGGGTGGCCAGCCCCATACCAAATTAAAACAGAATATACAGTTGGCTCATTCTTAGCATCACTGTCGAAAACATTTACAACTCACCCAATACCCAATTAAGCTGGTGTTAAAAACTTTCCAAATTTTAATTTAACAAAATCCATTTTTAGTCTAAGAATAACACAACACATTTTATTCGACAACACTTAACTGAATAGATAACACAAAAGAATTTAAATTCAGTTGGAATAAACATTCCCAAATAGTATTAATCCATTACAGAAATCCCAACAATATTAAATGTATTAAAAAGACCCGAATACAATAGTATTTGACCCCGATACAAAAGATAACTGAATCCTTTGGGCGACATGCCCTAACTAAGAATACTGTGAATCAAAAAGATGATAGGCGTCTAAGAAAAACTCCATAGCTCCAATATTCAACATAATCCGCTAAGGTTGGCGTCCCTGCTGCTGGACACCTGATATAGAAGATACAATAGAAAAGAAAATATGCAAGGAAACGGGTCAGAGCCCGAATGTGTAAATGATTTTTAAAACAGCAAGTATTTAACAAGTGCAATAAAGCATTTATTATGTACATGTTAGACCCAACTCTCACTTGCCATTCTCACCTCTCAACTAGAGTGCACACTTAACGTTTCCTATTAACCTCCTAGTGAATGGTTCCTCTTTTCTAGTCTCCATATTATAATTCCATTCCCATATCATAATACCCGTATGTCCCATACCATACGTCACATTAGTATTCATTTACATTTCTCATTTATATGATTAGTTTCTCATTAACATGAATCACTTCTCATTAATACGAATTAAGCTTTTCAATTCTTTAAGAATAAACATTCATTAACTTAATTCCATTTTCTTTCTCTATTCACCGTTATCTACAATTATCACCGTAGATAGGTTTAACTACAATATAAATCCATTCATTCAATTAATCCATTATATATATATTCATATATAATACGGCACCCCGAGTCACAGCTGCGGTGCAATGCATTACTCTGCTATCATGTCCCAATATCGATGGTCGCCGAATAGGAGACAAAAGGTTCGGTGAGGATACCTCGAACCACAAACAACAACACAATCATTGGAGGCGAACATAGTTCTCATACCCATGGGTCACGCACATACCTACGTACCCACAGTCAGCGGACTTATCAACTCCCCGATAAGTCTTTCATAGACCTATGTTCTCGAGCGACAAATCAAAGATCCCATGGATTCATCAGGATATGACTGCCCTCACGCGCAAACCTCCCACCGATAGCAAGTAAGCTAGGTATGTCATACACATAAATCATCAATCAATCAAATAGGTATTATCATACCTATAGTATACTAACAACAAGGTACTCACATTAACCTTAGATTATTCCCTTACGTAGCATTATATTTCTTTAAATCCCACGTATTAAAATGTCATATCTTTACTTCATAATTTAATTATCCTCGCATCCTATAACATCTCTCCACTCCCGACGTTGTTAAGGTTCATGCGCGGAGCGTCTCGCAAAGCGAAATCCAAACAAGGAACCCCTCTAATACACTACTACTTAACTTTGTCGATCGAGGAGGTTCGACAACTTCAACTATGCGATCGGGATAACCTCATACCCTCTTTCAACCAAATGTGTTCTAAACTCCCATCTCTATCCAGGAGCCATACCACTACGCTCTTGTACTACACTCAGCCTTTGCAAAATTAATAATGAGCTTAAACTCAGTCCTTGATGTTCAAATTGTAACCCTAAGGCTACCCTCACCTTATATTAAATTTTCCCTACTAGACCTATCCTTAATCCCCATGCCCACCAATTAGAATCCAACACGTGAATCTAGCAACCGAAATATCTTTCAATTTAATTATCATCATTCTAATCAATTAAATCCCAATCACATTAATTCAAATCTTATCAAGGGTCTACTGGTCTTTTCTAAGTCCCATAATGTCCAATTAACAATCACCAAAGATCTACCAAAGTTTTGGGATAAGAACCATCATTAAAAAGAAACAACATCATGAATTCTCATATTTTAAATACTCAGAAAAATTAGATCTAAAAATTATTCAAATCATCAATCCGACTTCAGATTTGGATTCTACACGAAAAATTGAGTCAGGTATGTGTTTTGAGTTTTTCTTAAATCTCATCCAAATGCACTCAAAAAGAAGATCTAAACATTCCAAATTGGCTCTTCTCATTCCACTCGTTTTTGCCTCTTTTTCCAGAAAATTATCAACATATTATCTTCAAGAACACTAAATTATAATCAGAATTTCTTCCACAGATTGATGAATATTTATTGGATTACTAACTACCTACAACATGAGTTTGATTCCTATATATTTTTAGATTCCAAAAATCCATTAACAACTATATCCTTTCATCTTCCAAGCATGAAAATCATTTATTTTTATAACTATCCTAACATGGACAGTATACGAACTTAATTGAAAATATCAAACACTTGCCTCTAATGAAGATCTGATCCTTTGGAGTTGAATAACACAGGTGGTGATGGTGGTGGTGACCTTTGGTTCTCCTCCTTCCCAAGCAAACTTCTTTTTCTTTCCAAGCAACCTTCCACTCTCTCTAAGAAGATGACTTTTTAATTTTGTGTAGAAGAGATGAAATGAACCTACATACACTAATCTCCAAATACGTATAATAAGACAAAACCCGAAATCACTATTCATCCCCCTTGTAAAAATTACCAAAATGCCCTTTTGGGTTGTCCTTTCATTTCCAAATGACTCGAGAATCAAAATTAATATCCAAATAGACTTTTCTGACTATTTCGAACCTTCCAGACGCAACGACGCAGTCGAAATGACTATAAGGTTGATAGAAAATAAATTTCATTTTTAATTTAATAAATTAGTCCCGACACGTCCCATACCGCGTCTGACTAAAAATTCAAATTACCGAATTTATATCATACCGTCATATCAATGACATCACATTCATATATTACCTAAATATCTTTAAGTAATATTCAGAATCATCCATTTTAATATCCACAATTCGGATAAAACCCAAATGAATTAATTTATAATAAGATCCCATTAATCCATTAATTTAAAATAACCCATTTTAAAAGTCATTAAAATTACGGGGTATTACATACTTCCCCCCTTATAACAGAATTTCGTCCCGAAATTCAGAAAAATGAACCATACTGATAAGGTCAACTCCGAGTATAAATCTCACATCGCAAGAAATCTAAGTAGTACCGCCCATACAGTACATTAACGAAAATCCCCATCGATGTTACACTAAGTCTCACCATATAGTTCCAACTGAATCAAATTTAAATTATACCTAATCTTCCCTATACCGTCCTCGTGAAAAACTTTGGGAAAAATGATCCTCACTTATTAAACAAATAAATCCTGAAGTCACAACTACTCACTCTTTCACAATTTTGAAAACTACTACAATCCAATCATCTAGGGCGCCCATACACCCTATCGTACCACTTCCATAATTATAGCAAAGGTTATAAACTCATATCCTAAAGACCTATCTTATTTCGACTCCCAACGGTTATTAGTTTCATGCGTGGGGTGTCTCGCAAGCGAAATCCAAACAAGGAACCACCCCGATACACTACTTACTAAAGTAGTCGTTCATCGAAACTCCTAAGGTCCTTAGTCAATAGTGTATAAAATTTTGGTTTATCGAAAAAAAAAATATCAGGTTTATCAATTTAAACAAAAAAATTTTAGGTTTTATTGATTTCAAATAGAGTCTACTCATCTACTCTTCTCTAGAAGACAAGATGCTGGTTAATAGTAGTACATACGCTCTCGTATACCACAAGTCAATGCATGTCGATAGTCACATCATGCTCGGACATGCCCAAAGTAAGTAATCCCATGATAAAAATCAAACCCACATGATAACATGTAATATATAGGTGTCCCACACCCCTCAATGAGTCTACGTAAATAAGAATGCTATAGGCTAAGTTTAGCAACCCTTTTTGCCTACACAATATTAATTTCTACAAAAATCAACACGCCTCATAATTCCTTAGATAGGAAACATACCCTCATTCGTGGGTGGTGGTTGTTAAATCCCACAATTATAACTTTTCTCCAATGAGTCAAGAAAAATTTTACCCCCAAATTTTCAGTTCTAGTTCACCACACTCCACTATATTCCCAAGCCTTTGAATATATTGCCTTCGTTAGGTAACACACATAATTCCCGCATTTCAAGAACTTCTACTAATGACTCTCCTCAATTTTTTTTTAATAGGGGTGCCCTCGACTATGGTCATCATACTCGAGCATACTTCATAACCTCCTAAGTACGATCTCCGCTATCCGTCCAATGGCCCTCATCTGCCATACTTCTCGTACGAACCCTTTCAAACACAATAAGCTTCACTAACATATACGTGATTTTACCAAAGAAATCAACAATCCTAAACATAGGGCTCTACATCAAAGAACGCTAAGCTGAAAACAAAATAAGCCGTACAGATCCTAAAGGACACCAGAATCTGATGCTCTGATACCACCTGTAACACCCCGCCTAATTAAATACCGGGTGGCCAGCCCCATACCAAATTAAAACAGAATATACAGTTGGCTCATTCTTAGCATCACTGTCGAAAATATTTATAACTCACCCAATACCCAATTAAGCTGGTGTTAAAAACTTTCCAAATTTTAATTTAACAAAATCCATTTTTAGTCTAAGAATAACAAAACACATTTTATTCGACAACACTTAACTGAATAGATAACACAAAAGAATTTAAATGCAGTTGGAATAAACATTCCCAAATAGTATTAATCCATTACAGAAATCCCAACAATATTAAATGTATTAAAAAGACCCGAATACAATAGTATTTGACCCTGATACAAAAGATAACTGAATCCTTTGGGCGACATGCCCTAACTAAGAATACTGTTAATCAAAAAGATGATAGGCGTCTAAGAAAAACTCCATAGCTCCATAATTCAACATAATCCGCTAAGGTTGGCGTCCCTGCTGCTGGACACTTGATATAGAAGATACAATAGAAAAGAAAATATGCAAGGAAACGGGTCAGAGCCCGAATGTGTAAATGATTTTTAAAACAGCAAGTATTTAACAAGTGCAATAAAGCATTTATTATGTACATGTTAGACCCAACTCTCACTTGCCATTCTCACCTCTCAACTAGAGTGCACACTTAACGTTTCCTATTAACCTCCTAGTGAATGGTTCCTCTTTTCTAGTTTCCATATTATAATTCCATTCCCATATCATAATCCCCGTATGTCCCATACCATACGTCACATTAGTATTCATTTACATTTCTCATTTATATGATTAGTTTCTCATTAACATGAATCACTTCTCATTAATATGAATTAAGCTTTTCAATTCTTTAAGAATAAACATTCATTAACTTAATTCCATTTTCTTTCTCTATTCACCGTTATCTACAATTATCACCGTAGATAGGTTTAACTACAATATAAATCCATTCATTCAATTAATCCATTATATATATATTCATATATAATACGGCACCCCGAGTCACAGCTGCGGTGCAATGCATTACTCTGCTATCATGTCCCAATATCGCTGGTCGCCGAATAGGAGACAAAAGGTTCGGTGAGGATACCTCGAACCACAAACAACAACACAATCATTGGAGGCGAACATAGTTCTCATACCCATGGGTCACGCACATACCTACGTACCCACAGTCAGCGGACTTATCAACTCCCCGATAAGTCTTTCATAGACCTATGTTCTCGAGAGACAAATCAAAGATCCCATGGATTCATCAGGATATGAATGCCCTCACGCACAAACCTCCCACCGATAGCAAGTAAGCTAGGTATGTCATACACATAAATCATCAATCAATCAAATAGGTATTATCATACCTATAGTATACTAACAACAAGGTACTCACATTAACCTTAGATTATTCCCTTACGTAGCATTATATTTCTTTAAATCCCACGTATTAAAATGTCATATCTTTACTTCATAATTTAATTATCCTCACATCCTATAACATCTCTCCACTCCCGATGTTGTTAAGGTTCATGCGCGGAGCGTCTCGCAAAGCGAAATCCAAACAAGGAATCCCTCCAATACACTACTACTTAACTTTGTCGATCGAGGAGGTTTGACAACTTCAACTATGCGATCGGGATAACCTCATACCCTCTTTCAACCAAATGTGTTCTAAACTCCCATCTCTATCCAGGAGCCATACCACTACGCTCTTGTACTACACTCAGCCTTTGCAAAATTAATAATGAGCTTAAACTCAGTCCTTGATGTTCAAATTGTAACCCTAAGGCTACCCTCATCTTATATTAAATTTTCCCTACTGGACCTATCCTTAATCCCCATGCCTACCAATTAGAATCCAACACGTGAATCTAGCAACCGAAATATCTTTTAATTTAATTATCATCATTCTAATCAATTAAATCCCAATCACATTAATTCAAATCTTATCAAGGGTCTACTGATCTTTTCTAAGTCCCATAATGTCCAATTAACAATCACCAAAGATCTACCAAAGTTTTGGGATAAGAACCATCATTAAAAAGAAACAACATCATGAATTCTCATATTGTAAATACTCAGAAAAATCAGATCCAAAAATTATTCAAATCATCAATCCGACTTCAGATTTGGATTCTACACGAAAAATTGAGTCAGGTATGTGTTTTGAGTTTTTCTTAAATCTCATCCAAATGCACTCAAAAAGAAGATCTAAACATTCCAAATTGGCTCTTCTCATTCCACTCGTTTTTGCCTCTTTTTCCAGAAAATTATCAACATATTATCTTCAAGAACACTAGATTATTTTCAGAATTTCTTCCACAGACTGATGAATATTTATTGGATTACTAACTACCTACAACATGAGTTTAATTCCTATATATTTTTAGATTCCAAAAATCCACTAACAACTATATCCTTTCATCTTCCAAGCATGAAAATCATCTATTTTTATAACTATCCTAACATGGACAGTATACGAACTTAAATTGAAAATATCAAACACTTGCCTCTAATGAAGATCTGATCCTTTGGAGTTGAATAACACAGGTGGTGATGGTGGTGGTGACCTTTGGTTCTCCTCCTTCCCAAGCAAACTTCTTTTTCTTTCCAAGCAACCTTCCACTCTCTCTAAGAAGATGACTTTTCAATTTTGTGTAGAAGAGATGAAATGAACCTACATACACTAATCTCCAAATACGTATAATAAGACAAAACCCGAAATCACTATTCATCCCCCTTGTAAAAATTACCAAAATGCCCTTTTGGGTTGTCCTTTCATTTCCAAATGACTCGAGACTCAAAATTAATATCCAAATAGACTTTTCTGACTATTTCGAACCTTCCGGACGCAACGACGCAGTCGAAATGACTATAAGGTTGATAGAAAATAAATTTCCTTTTTAATTTAATAAATTAGTCCCGACACGTCCCATACCGCGTCTGACTAAAAATTCAAATTACCGAATTTATATCATACCGTCATATCAATGACATCACATTCGTATATTACCTAAATATCTTTAAGTAATATTCAGAATCATCCATTTTAATATCCACAATTCGGATAAAACCCAAATGAATTAATTTATAATAAGATCCAATTAATCCATTAATTTAAAATATAACCCATTTTAAAAGTCATTAAAATTACGGGGTATTACATACTTCCCCCCTTATAACAGAATTTTGTCCCGAAATTCTGAAAAATGAACCATACTGATAAGGTCAACTCCGAGTATAAATCTCACATCGCAAGAAATCTAAGTAGTACCGCCCATACAGTACATTAACAAAAATCCCCATCGATGTTACACTAAGTCTCACCATATAGTTCCAACTGAATCAAATTTAAATTATACCTAATCTTCCCTATACCGTCCTCGTGAAAAACTTTGGGAAAAATGATCCTCACTTATTAAACAAATAAATCCTGAAGTCACAACTACTCACTCTTTCACAATTATGAAAACTACTACAATCCAATCATCTAGGGCGCCCATACACCCTATCGTACCACTTCCATAATTATAGCAAAGGTTATAAACTCATATCCTAAAGACCTATCTTATTTCGACTCCCAACGGTTATTAGTTTCATGCGTGGGGTGTCTCGCAAGCGAAATCCAAACAAGGAACCACCCCGATACACTACTTCCTAAAGTAGTCGTTCATCGAAACTCCTAAGGTCCTTAGTCAATAGTGTATAAAATTTTGGTTTATCGAAAAAAAAAATATCAGGTTTATCAATTTAAACAAAAAAAATTTAGGTTTTATTGATTTCAAATAGAGTCTACTCATCTACTCTTCTCTAGAAGACAAGATGCTGGTTAATAGTAGTACATACGCTCTCGTATACCACAAGTCAATGCATGTCGATAGTCACATCATGCTCGGACATGCCCAAAGTAAGTAATCCCATGATAAAAATCAAACCCACATGATAACATGTAATATATAGGTGTCCCACACCCCTCAGTGAGTCTACGTAAATAAGAATGCTATAGGCTAAGTTTAGCAACCCTTTTTGCCTACACAATATTAATTTCTACAAAAATCAACACGCCTCATAATTCCTTAGATAGGAAACATACCCTCATTCGTGGGTGGTGGTTGTTAAATCCCACAATTATAACTTTTCTCCAATGAGTCAAGAAAAATTTTACCCCCAAATTTTCAGTTCTAGTTCACCACACTCCACTATATTCCCAAGCCTTTGAATATATTGCCTTCGTTAGGTAACACACATAATTCCCGCATTTCAAGAACTTCTACTAATGACTCTCCTCAATTTCTTTTTAATAGGGGTGCCCTCGACTATGGTCATCATACTCGAGCATACTTCATAACCTCCTAAGTACGATCTCCGCTATCCGTCCAATGGCCCTCATCTGCCATACTTCTCGTACGAACCCTTTCAAACACAATAAGCTTCACTAACATATACGTGATTTTACCAAAGAAATCAACAATCCTAAACATAGGGCTCTACATCAAAGAACGCTAAGCTGAAAACAAAATAAGCCGTACAGATCCTAAAGGACACTAGAATCTGATGCTCTGATACCACCTGTAACACCCCGCCTAATTAAATACCGGGTGGCCAGCCCCATACCAAATTAAAACAGAATATACAGTTGGCTCATTCTTAGCATCACTGTCGAAAATATTTATAACTCACCCAATACCCAATTAAGCTGGTGTTAAAAACTTTCCAAATTTTAATTTAACAAAATCCATTTTTAGTCTAAGAATAACACAACACATTTTATTCGACAACACTTAACTGAATAGATAACACAAAAGAATTTAAATGCAGTTGGAATAAACATTCCCAAATAGTATTAATCCATTACAGAAATCCCAACAATATTAAATGTATTAAAAAGACCCGAATACAATAGTATTTGACCCCGATACAAAAGATAACTAAATCCTTTGGGCGACATGCCCTAACTAAGAATACTGTTAATCAAAAAGATGATAGGCGTCTAAGAAAAACTCCGTAGCTCCATAATTCAACATAATCCGCTAAGGTTGGCGTCCCTGCTGCTGGACACCTGATATAGAAGATACAATAGAAAAGAAAATATGCAAGGAAACGGGTCAGAGCCCGAATGTGTAAATGATTTTTAAAACAGCAAGTATTTAACAAGTGCAATAAAGCATTTATTATGTACATGTTAGACCCAACTCTCACTTGCCATTCTCACCTCTCAACTAGAGTGCACACTTAACGTTTCCTATTAACCTCCTAGTGAATGGTTCCTCTTTTCTAGTTTCCATATTATAATTCCATTCCCATATCATAATACCCGTATGTCCCATACCATACGTCACATTAGTATTCATTTACATTTCTCATTTATATGATTAGTTTCTCATTAACATGAATCACTTCTCATTAATACGAATTAAGCTTTTCAATTCTTTAAGAATAAACATTCATTAACTTAATTCCATTTTCTTTCTCTATTCACCGTTATCTACAATTATCACCGTAGATAGGTTTAACTACAATATAAATCCATTCATTCAATTAATCCATTATATATATATTCATATATAATACGGCACCCCGAGTCACAGCTGCGGTGCAATGCATTACTCTGCTATCATGTCCCAATAAGGTTGATAGAAAATAAATTTCATTTTTAATTTAATAAATTAGTCCCGACACGTCCCATACCGCGTCTGACTAAAAATTCAAATTACCGAATTTATATCATACCGTCATATCAATGACATCACATTCATATATTACCTAAATATCTTTAAGTAATATTCAGAATCATCCATTTTAATATCCACAATTCGGATAAAACCCAAATGAATTAATTTATAATAAGATCCCATTAATCCATTAATTTAAAATAACCCATTTTAAAAGTCATTAAAATTACGGGGTATTACATACTTCCCCCCTTATAACAGAATTTCGTCCCGAAATTTAGAAAAATGAACCATACTGATAAGGTCAACTCCGAGTATAAATCTCACATCGCAAGAAATCTAAGTAGTACCGCCCATACAGTACATTAACGAAAATCCCCATCGATGTTACACTAAGTCTCACCATATAGTTCCAACTGAAACAAATTTAAATTATACCTAATCTTCCCTATACCGTCCTCGTGAAAAACTTTGGGAAAAATGATCCTCACTTATTAAACAAATAAATCCTGAAGTCACAACTACTCACTCTTTCACAATTTTGAAAACTACTACAATCCAATCATCTAGGGCGCCCATACACCCTATCGTACCACTTTCATAATTATAGCAAAGGTTATAAACTCATATCCTAAAGACCTATCTTATTTCGACTCCCAACGGTTATTAGTTTCATGCGTGGGGTGTCTCGCAAGAGAAATCCAAACAAGGAACCACCCCGATACACTACTTACTAAAGTAGTCGTTCATCGAAACTCCTAAGGTCCTTAGTCAATAGTGTATAAAATTTTGGTTTATCGAAAAAAAAAATATCAGGTTTATCAATTTAAACAAAAAAATTTTAGGTTTTATTGATTTCAAATAGAGTCTACTCATCTACTCTTCTCTAGAAGACAAGATGCTGGTTAATAGTAGTACATACGCTCTCGTATACCACAAGTCAATGCATGTCGATAGTCACATCATGCTCGGACATGCCCAAAGTAAGTAATCCCATGATAAAAATCAAACCCACATGATAACATGTAATATATAGGTGTCCCACACCCCTCAGTGAGTCTACGTAAATAAGAATGCTATAGGCTAAGTTTAGCAACCCTTTTTGCCTACACAATATTAATTTCTACAAAAATCAACACGCCTCATAATTCCTTAGATAGGAAACATACCCTCATTCGTGGGTGGTGGTTGTTAAATCCCACAATTATAACTTTTCTCCAATGAGTCAAGAAAAATTTTACCCCCAAATTTTCAGTTTTAGTTCACCACACTCCACTATATTCCCAAGCCTTTGAATATATTGCCTTCGTTAGGTAACACACATAATTCCCGCATTTCAAGAACTTCTACTAATGACTCTCCTCAATTTTTTTTTAATAGGGGTGCCCTCGACTATGGTCATCATACTCGAGCATACTTCATAACCTCCTAAGTACGATCTCCGCTATCCGTCCAATGGCCCTCATCTGCCATACTTCTCGTACGAACCCTTTCAAACGCAATAAGCTTCACTAACATATACGTGATTTTACCAAAGAAATCAACAATCCTAAACATAGGGCTCTACATCAAAGAACGCTAAGCTGAAAACAAAATAAGCCGTACAGATCCTAAAGGACACCAGAATCTGATGCTCTGATACCACCTGTAACACCCCGCCTAATTAAATACCGGGTGGCCAGCCCCATACCAAATTAAAACAGAATATACAGTTGGCTCATTCTTAGCATCACTGTCGAAAATATTTATAACTCACCCAATACCCAATTAAGCTGGTGTTAAAAACTTTCCAAATTTTAATTTAACAAAATCCATTTTTAGTCTAAGAATAACAAAACACATTTTATTCGACAACACTTAACTGAATAGATAACACAAAAGAATTTAAATGCAGTTGGAATAAACATTCCCAAATAGTATTAATCCATTACAGAAATCCCAACAATATTAAATGTATTAAAAAGACCCGAATACAATAGTATTTGACCCTGATACAAAAGATAACTGAATCCTTTGGGCGACATGCCCTAACTAAGAATACTTTTAATCAAAAAGATGATAGGCGTCTAAGAAAAACTCCATAGCTCCATAATTCAACATAATCCGCTAAGGTTGGCGTCCCTGCTGCTGGACACCTGATATAGAAGATACAATAGAAAAGAAAATATGCAAGGAAACGGGTCAGAGCCCGAATGTGTAAATGATTTTTAAAACAGCAAGTATTTAACAAGTGCAATAAAGCATTTATTATGTACATGTTAGACCCAACTCTCACTTGCCATTCTCACCTCTCAACTAGAGTGCACACTTAACGTTTCCTATTAACCTCCTAGTGAATGGTTCCTCTTTTCTAGTTTCCATATTATAATTCCATTCCCATATCATAATCCCCGTATGTCCCATACCATACGTCACATTAGTATTCATTTACATTTCTCATTTATATGATTAGTTTCTCATTAACATGAATCACTTCTCATTAATATGAATTAAGCTTTTCAATTCTTTAAGAATAAGCATTCATTAACTTAATTCCATTTTCTTTCTCTATTCACCGTTATCTACAATTATCACCGTAGATAGGTTTAACTACAATATAAATCCATTCATTCAATTAATCCATTATATATATATTCATATATAATACGGCACCCCGAGTCACAGCTGCGGTGCAATGCATTACTCTGCTATCATGTCCCAATATCGCTGGTCGCCGAATAGGAGACAAAAGGTTCGGTGAGGATACCTCGAACCACAAACAACAACACAATCATTGGAGGCGAACATAGTTCTCATACCCATGGGTCACGCACATACCTACGTACCCACAGTCAGCGGACTTATCAACTCCCCGATAAGTCTTTCATAGACCTATGTTCTCGAGAGACAAATCAAAGATCCCATGGATTCATCAGGATATGACTGCCCTCACGCACAAACCTCCCACCGATAGCAAGTAAGCTAGGTATGTCATACACATAAATCATCAATCAATCAAATAGGTATTATCATACCTATAGTATACTAACAACAAGGTACTCACATTAACCTTAGATTATTCCCTTACGTAGCATTATATTTCTTTAAATCCCACGTATTAAAATGTCATATCTTTACTTCATAATTTAATTATCCTCGCATCCTATAACATCTCTCCACTCCCGACGTTGTTAAGGTTCATGCGCGGAGCGTCTCGCAAAGCGAAATCCAAACAAGGAATCCCTCCAATACACTACTACTTAACTTTGTCGATCGAGGAGGTTTGACAACTTCAACTATGCGATCGGGATAACCTCATACCCTCTTTCAACCAAATGTGTTCTAAACTCCCATCTCTATCCAGGAGCCATACCACTACGCTCTTGTACTACACTCAGCCTTTGCAAAATTAATAATGAACTTAAACTCAGTCCTTGATGTTCAAATTGTAACCCTAAGGCTACCCTCATCTTATATTAAATTTTCCCTACTGGACCTATCCTTAATCCCCATGCCTACCAATTAGAATCCAACACGTGAATCTAGCAACCGAAATATCTTTTAATTTAATTATCATCATTCTAATCAATTAAATCCCAATCACATTAATTCAAATCTTATCAAGGGTCTACTGATCTTTTCTAAGTCCCATAATGTCCAATTAACAATCACCAAAGATCTACCAAAGTTTTGGGATAAGAACCATCATTAAAAAGAAACAACATCATGAATTCTCATATTGTAAATACTCAGAAAAATCAGATCCAAAAATTATTCAAATCATCAATCCGACTTCAGATTTGGATTCTACACGAAAAATTGAGTCAGGTATGTGTTTTGAGTTTTTCTTAAATCTCATCCAAATGCACTCAAAAAGAAGATCTAAACATTCCAAATTGGCTCTTCTCATTCCACTCGTTTTTGCCTCTTTTTCCAGAAAATTATCAACATATTATCTTCAAGAACACTAGATTATTTTCAGAATTTCTTCCACAGACTGATGAATATTTATTGGATTACTAACTACCTACAACATGAGTTTAATTCCTATATATTTTTAGATTCCAAAAATCCATTAACAACTATATCCTTTCATCTTCCAAGCATGAAAATCATCTATTTTTATAACTATCCTAACATGGACAGTATACGAACTTAAATTGAAAATATCAAACACTTGCCTCTAATGAAGATCTGATCCTTTGGAGTTGAATAACACAGGTGGTGATGGTGGTGGTGACCTTTGGTTCTCCTCCTTCCCAAGCAAACTTCTTTTTCTTTCCAAGCAACCTTCCACTCTCTCTAAGAAGATGACTTTTCAATTTTGTGTAGAAGAGATGAAATGAACCTACATACACTAATCTCCAAATACGTATAATAAGACAAAACCCGAAATCACTATTCATCCCCCTTGTAAAAATTACCAAAATGCCCTTTTGGGTTGTCCTTTCATTTCCAAATGACTCGAGACTCAAAATTAATATCCAAATAGACGTTTCTGACTATTTCGAACCTTCCGGACGCAACGACGCAGTTGAAATGACTATAAGGTTGATAGAAAATAAATTTCCTTTTTAATTTAATAAATTAGTCCCGACACGTCCCATACCGCGTCTGACTAAAAATTCAAATTACCGAATTTATATCATACCGTCATATCAATGACATCACATTCGTATATTACCTAAATATCTTTAAGTAATATTCAGAATCATCCATTTTAATATCCACAATTCGGATAAAACCCAAATGAATTAATTTATAATAAGATCCAATTAATCCATTAATTTAAAATATAACCCATTTTAAAAGTCATTAAAATTACGGGGTATTACATACTTCCCCCCTTATAACAGAATTTCGTCCCGAAATTCTGAAAAATGAACCATACTGATAAGGTCAACTCCGAGTATAAATCTCACATCGCAAGAAATCTAAGTAGTACCGCCCATACAGTACATTAACGAAAATCCCCATCGATGTTACACTAAGTCTCACCATATAGTTCCAACTGAATCAAATTTAAATTATACCTAATCTTCCCTATACCGTCCTCGTGAAAAACTTTGGGAAAAATGATCCTCACTTATTAAACAAATAAATCCTGAAGTCACAACTACTCACTCTTTCACAATTATGAAAACTACTACAATCCAATCATCTAGGGCGCCCATACAGCCTATCGTACCACTTCCATAATTATAGCAAAGGTTATAAACTCATATCCTAAAGACCTATCTTATTTCGACTCCCAACGGTTATTAGTTTCATGCGTGGGGTGTCTCGCAAGCGAAATCCAAACAAGGAACCACCCCGATACACTACTTCCTAAAGTAGTCGTTCATCGAAACTCCTAAGGTCCTTAGTCAATAGTGTATAAAATTTTGGTTTATCGAAAAAAAAAATATCAGGTTTATCAATTTAAACAAAAAAAATTTAGGTTTTATTGATTTCAAATAGAGTCTACTCATCTACTCTTCTCTAGAAGACAAGATGTTGGTTAATAGTAGTACATACGCTCTCGTATACCACAAGTCAATGCATGTCGATAGTCACATCATGCTCGGACATGCCCAAAGTAAGTAATCCCATGATAAAAATCAAACCCACATGATAACATGTAATATATAGGTGTCCCACACCCCTCAGTGAGTCTACGTAAATAAGAATGCTATAGGCTAAGTTTAGCAACCCTTTTTGCCTACACAATATTAATTTCTACAAAAATCAACACGCCTCATAATTCCTTAGATAGGAAACATACCCTCATTCGTGGGTGGTGGTTGTTAAATCCCACAATTATAACTTTTCTCCAATGAGTCAAGAAAAATTTTACCCCCAAATTTTCAGTTCTAGTTCACCACACTCCACTATATTCCCAAGCCTTTGAATATATTGCCTTCGTTAGGTAACACACATAATTCCCGCATTTCAAGAACTTCTACTAATGACTCTCCTCAATTTCTTTTTAATAGGGGTGCCCTCGACTATGGTCATCATACTCGAGCATACTTCATAACCTCCTAAGTACGATCTCCGCTATCCGTCCAATGGCCCTCATCTGCCATACTTCTCGTACGAACCCTTTCAAACACAATAAGCTTCACTAACATATACGTGATTTTACCAAAGAAATCAACAATCCTAAACATAGGGCTCTACATCAAAGAACGCTAAGCTGAAAACAAAATAAGCCGTACAGATCCTAAAGGACACTAGAATCTGATGCTCTGATACCACCTGTAACACCCCGCCTAATTAAATACCGGGTGGCCAGCCCCATACCAAATTAAAACAGAATATACAGTTGGCTCATTCTTAGCATCACTGTCGAAAATATTTATAACTCACCCAATACCCAATTAAGCTGGTGTTAAAAACTTTCCAAATTTTAATTTAACAAAATCCATTTTTAGTCTAAGAATAACACAACACATTTTATTCGACAACACTTAACTGAATAGATAACACAAAAGAATTTAAATGCAGTTAGAATAAACATTCCCAAATAGTATTAATCCATTACAGAAATCCCAACAATATTAAATGTATTAAAAAGACCCGAATACAATAGTATTTGACCCCGATACAAAAGATAACTGAATCCTTTGGGCGACATGCCCTAACTAAGAATACTGTTAATCAAAAAGATGATAGGCGTCTAAGAAAAACTCCGTAGCTCCATAATTCAACATAATCCGCTAAGGTTGGCGTCCCTGCTGCTGGACACCTGATATAGAAGATACAATAGAAAAGAAAATATGCAAGGAAACGGGTCAGAGCCCGAATGTGTAAATGATTTTTAAAACAGCAAGTATTTAACAAGTGCAATAAAGCATTTATTATGTACATGTTAGACCCAACTCTCACTTGCCATTCTCACCTCTCAACTAGAGTGCACACTTAACGTTTCCTATTAACCTCCTAGTGAATGGTTCCTCTTTTCTAGTTTCCATATTATAATTCCATTCCCATATCATAATCCCCGTATGTCCCATACCATACGTCACATTAGTATTCATTTACATTTCTCATTTATATGATTAGTTTCTCATTAGTATGAATCACTTCTCATTAATATGAATTAAGATTTTCAATTCTTTAAGAATAAACATTCATTAACTTAATTCCATTTTCTTTCTCTATTCACCGTTATCTACAATTATCACCGTAGATAGGTTTAACTACAATATAAATCCATTCATTCAATTAATCCATTATATATATATTCATATATAATACGGCACCCCGAGTCACAGCTGCGGTGCAATGCATTACTCTGCTATCATGTCCCAATATCGCTGGTCGCCGAATAGGAGACAAAAGGTTCGGTGAGGATACCTCGAACCACAAACAACAACACAATCATTGGAGGCGAACATAGTTCTCATACCCATGGGTCATGCACATACCTACGTACCCACAGTCAGCGGACTTATCAACTCCCCGATAAGTCTTTCATAGACCTATGTTCTCGAGCGACAAATCAAAGATCCCATGGATTCATCAGGATATGACTTCCCTCACGCGCAAACCTCCCACCGATAGCAAGTAATCTAGGTATGTCATACACATAAATCATCAATCAATCAAATAGGTATTATCATACCTATAGTATACTAACAACAAGGTACTCACATTAACCTTAGATTATTCCCTTACGTAGCATTATATTTCTTTAAATCCCACGTATTAAAATGTCATATCTTTACTTCATAATTTAATTATCCTCGCATCCTATAACATCTCTCCACTCCCGACGTCGTTAAGGTTCATGCGCGGAGCGTCTCGCAAAGCGAAATCCAAACAAGGAACCCCTCCAATACACTACTACTTAACTTTGTCGATCGAGGAGGTTCGACAACTTCAACTATGCGATCGGGATAACCTCATACCCTCTTTCTACCAAATGTGTTCTAAACTCCCATCTCTATCCAGGAGCCATACCACTACGCTCTTGTACTACACTCAGTCTTTACAAAATTAATAATGAGCTTAAACTCAGTCCTTGATGTTCAAATTGTAACCCTAAGGCTACCCTCACCTTATATTAAATTTGCCCTACTGGACCTATCCTTAATCCCCATGCCCACCAATTAGAATCCAACACGTGAATCTAGCAACCGAAATATCTTTCAATTTAATTATCATCATTCTAATCAATTAAATCCCAATCACATTAATTCAAATCTTATCAAGGGTCTACTGATCTTTTCTAAGTCCCATAATGTCCAATTAACAATCACCAAATATCTACCAAAGTTTTGGGATAAGAACCATCATTAAAAAGAAACAACATCATGAATTCTCATATTTTAAATACTCAGAAAAATCAGATCTAAAGTTTATTCAAATCATCAATCCGACTTCAGATTTGGATTCTACACGAAAAATTGAGTCAGGTATGTGTTTTGAGTTTTTCTTAAATCTCATCCAAATGCACTCAAAAAGAAGATCTAAACATTCCAAATTGGCTCTTCTCATTCCACTCGTTTTTGCCTCTTTTTCCAGAAAATTATCAACATATTATCTTCAAGAACACTAAATTATTTTCAGAATTTCTTCCACGGATTGATGAATATTTATTGGATTACTAACTACCTACAACATGAGTTTAATTCCTATATATTTTTAGATTCCAAAAATCCATTAACAACTATATTCTTTCATCTTCCAAGCATGAAAATCATCTATTTTTATAACTATCCTAACATGGACAGTATACGAACTTAAATTGAAAATATCAAACACTTGCCTCTAATGAAGATCTGATCCTTTGGAGTTGAATAACACAGGTGGTGATGGTGGTGGTGACCTTTGGTTCTCCTCCTTCCCAAGCAAACTTCTTTTTCTTTCCAAGCAACCTTCCACTCTCTCTAAGAAGATGACTTTTCAATTTTGTGTAGAAGAGATGAAATGAACCTACATACACTAATCTCCAAATACTTATAATAAGACAAAACCCTAAATTACTATTCATCCCCCTTGTAAAAATTACCAAAATGCCCTTTTGGGTTGTCCTTTCATTTCCAAATGACCCGAGACTCAAAATTAATATCCAAATAGACTTTTCTGACTATTTCGAACCTTCCGGACGCAACGACGCAGTCGAAATGACTATAAGGTCGATAGAAAATAAATTTCCTTTTTAATTTAATAAATTAGTCCTGACACGTCCCATAACGCGTCTGACTAAAAATTCAAATTACCGAATTTATATCATACCTTCATATCAATGACATCACATTCATATATTACCTAAATATCTTTAAGTAATATTCAGAATCATCCATTTTAATATCCACAATTCGGATAAAACCCAAATGAATTAATTTATAATAAGATCCATTTAATCCATTAATTTAAAATATAACCCATTTTAAAAGTCATTAAAATTACGGGGTATTACAGTTCTTTTGAGAGATATAGTGTTGTTTGAGCCGCTACAGCCGGAGTGCAAGGGCGAAAGCAAAGAATATGCGAGGGAGATCAAAGCCATTCAGAACTTCCTTGGAGAGTGGGATAGCTCGTGTAGGTATATTTTCTCACTTACACTTAGGATCTTAATATGGATGCTTGGTGCATGTATTCTTGTTATCTGCGATTGTTTTTAGTGGATTTTTATTTTGTGGCATAGAGATCACCATGGAGGTTTTCCCTAATTTTGGATTTTACCACGTTAAAAAACCTTGTGTCAATTTGCTTGATTGTTCTTAACTTCTTATCTGTTTGGTTCCTTACTAAAGACTTAGTATAGGTTTTATTTTAAAAACCTAAGGTAATTTATCTTACAGATCCATCATCCATACTAAAATCAATTTCACACATCTTGTGTAGTTTTATTTTGAAAAGAGTTTCATTCAACAAGTTTACTTTTGGAGTTTACTTAAACCTTAAATTTTAGTTAACAATTTAATAAACAGTTTTATTTCAAGTGGTATCAGAGTAGGTTTATCAAAATAATTTTTTATCCTGAAACTCTAGAAACTATTTTTGAAACCTATTTCTGAAAATGGATGAAAGATTTGAGAAGTTAGGTAACCTTTCCCGTCCACCTCTCTTTGATGGACACAACTTCCCCTACTGGAAAGTAAGGATGGTTGCGTTCATTAAAGGAACATTGGGTAATGAAGTGTGGGATATGATTGAAAAGGGTTACACACATCCTACTAAACCTTTTTCTGAAATCAACCCTACAAGATTTAAGAAAAGTCTTAGCGAATTTACTAAAGAAGAGAAAAATATTTCTCTGGATAACAGTAAGGGAAAGAATTGCATTTTTATGTCCATTAACGAGCATGAATTTAAATGTATATCTATCTTCTCTACTTTTAAAGAAGCTTGGGACACACTAATCACCACCCATGTGGACGATGAGCGTGTTAAGGCTGAAAAAAACCCAAATGCTAGTCTAGTAATATAACACACTAATTATATATGATAACAAATCTTTTGATGACTTTTATATGAAGTTAATTGATATTTGTCACAAAATTGCAGGCTAATTGTATTACCTATGAGAGAAAAGAGATTGTACATAAAATCCTTAGGTCTTGACCTACTAAATTTGACAATAGAAGATACGCTATAGAAAAAATGGACGACCCAAATCTGACTCCTGAATTGCTTAGTAGTATAATAGGAACTGTTGAAATGGAGTTGGAGTGTAAAAAGTAACTGACCGCCCAAAATAAAAGACCATCTGGATCTAATGTTGTGTTTTCATCACAAATGACTGTCCCAAAAATGAATTCATCAAATTATGACCTTGACCTTAGTGATGACAGTGATATTGATCACCTTGATAACCAAATAGCTCTTATGATCAAGCAGTTTAAAAATATAATCAAGTTCAGAAATTCGGTTGCCTCTAAAAAGGCAAAACAAGGTATCAAGGTCTTCAAAATCAAAGACCTCATGAAAGACACAATGACAAAAAGTCCAATGACAGTAATAGAACCAAGACTAATGTGAAAAATGTGAAGTTTCATCGTTGTGGAAAAATAGGACATTATGCAGATAAATGCAGAGTCAAACTGAACTCTAATGCTAGGGTTAATATGTGCAAGACATGGGACGACTCAAGTGAATCTTACCAAGAGGAAACTGAGTCAACCCAGTGTGATGAGTCATGCATGGCCTTTTTTACAAACATTGTGTACACTGATGATAATGAATGCTTGCCTACTCATGAATCTATTATGCCTCTTAATATTGATGTCATATCTGCTAGTATAAATTTTTGGCCTACTATTGATGATAATAAATTAGATAATACTAGCCTAAGAGTGTGTCAAAGCATGAATATTGTCGACAAACTGAGCGTGTGTGTGAGTTCCACGAAAAAAATTAACGTAATAGGGGACACTGCACACGATGCACTTAGTGAGTCCGACGATGATCTTCCGGACTTTCAAGAGCTATACACAAAAATGCTTAAGAAAAGTGCCCAACTTGATAAAATGGTCAAGCTATTAACCGAACGTATTGATTTACTTAACTAGACTATTAGAAAGAATGGTGAGGACTATACAGCTCAATGTGTTGCCCCCGAGGCTGAAAGAAAAAGGGTTTTCTTGAAAATAAAAGACCTATCTGAGAAATACTATGTTTTAGAACAAAGATATAGGTCAACTTTAGTTGAACTTATCAAAGCAGAAGGTATCAAATGTATTTAAAAAATGTTTACACTTCGAAACCCAAGCTAAAACTAACGATGAAATTATTGTTGAAAGTAAGTTTGATTGTGAAGATAAATGTGGCTTAGGTTACGGAGAAAAGGTTTTTACTAGAAAAACGATTGTATCTCCAGAAAATGTTATTTTTGTTAAACAAGGCCAAAATTTTCAAAATTCTTAGAAAGGAAATTGTAGTAAAATGTCTCTAAGGCAATACAAAGTCATAATAATCAGCAGCCTAAATCTAATGGTCCAGCTAAGTATATTTATCCTCCTGTTAGAGACCAGCGTCAAAAACTCAAGCCTAATGACACTTGGACAACTGTACCAAACAAGGGCAAACCTATTTTTAAAGACTTAAGTAATAGAGTCAAGCCTTCCACCCACCAATACTATTCATACTACGATGTTTATGGACACACCATTACCGAATGTTTTCAAAATAGACTGTATACACCTACCTTTCAAAATTTCAACTATTATAGAAAGAGTCGGAATACCTATGTTCTCCCAAAACAGACCAAACAAAACTCTAACTATAAAAAAAAGGGGGGGGGAGCTAAGACTAAGAATAAACCATTTAGAAAAACCCAACAAACCTTTTCTGAATCAAAGCCAATAAGAATTTAAAAACCCGACCTATTTGGATTAAAAAAGATGACATGTTACCCAAACTCAAGTGCAATATTGTCATAACTTATTTTAAGGCACAACGCACTTCAACTGGATAGTACTTAGACTCCAGATATTCTAAACATATGATCGGGGATGAAACCAAATTGATAAACAAGACACACTTTTTTGGAGGTAATGTCGTGTTTGGAGATGGTGTTTCATGTCAAATCATAGGTAAGGGAACATTTTGTGAGGAAGGACTCCCCAATCTAAATGATGTTCTATTAGTTAAAGGTCTTAAGGCCAACATACTAAGCATATCTCAATTTTTTTATTCCAATTATAGTGTTAACTTTTCAAAGACTGATTGCAAAATTCTTAATGAAAAGGTAAACTGTATTTTAATAGTAAACAGAAATGAGGATAATTGTTACACAGTAATTCCTAAGTCTGAATCTTGTCATGTTGTCAGAGACATACAAATTTTGATAATCTTCATAGGATAAGTTCCCAAGAAATAGTTAGAGGTTTGCCAAAAATTAAAAATACTTTTAACCCTATTTGTGGTCCTTGTCAAGAGGGGAAGATAAGTAAATCCTCTCACAAGAAAGTTAAAGATGTTTTAACTTCAAAACCTTTGGAAGTCATCCACATGGACCTTTTGGGTCCCACTAGAACTATCATCTTCTGTGGAAATAGTTTTAACTTAGTTATTGTGGATGACTTCACACGATATACTTGGGTTGCTTTCATGAAAAATAAATCTGACACCATCCATGACTTCTTAAAAATTCTTTTAAAATAAAGAACGATAAGGACAGCCAGGTATGTCTCATCAAAAGTGATAGAGGTGGAGAGTTCAAAGACTCGGATGTTGTAGAATACTATATAGGTAATGGATATAAACACGAATTTAGTGATCCTAAAGCACCTCAGCATATATAATGGGATTATTGAACGTAAGAATAGGACCTTACAAGAGATGGGTAAGGTGATGTTGCACACAAAAAGTCTACCAAAATACTTTTGGGTTGAGGCCATATATACTGCGTGTCATATCATTAATCCTATATACCTCAGGAAAAATTCCAAAAAAATCTCTTATGAACTTAGGTACCACAAAAAGCCTAACTTGAAATATTTCAAAACCTTCGGAAGTGTATGTTATATCTGCAAAGACAGAGAAAATCTTCCAACACTCGAGGAGAAAAAGGAATCTTTCATGGTTATTCCCAAATAGGCAGAGCTTATCGAGTTTTTAATTATCGTACCAAAGTCATTGAAAGATAAACCGCAAACCACTTAAAACCCATGTGCCAAATAAAACCTCTTTTACCCATTTACCCTAAATACCCCCCAACTAACCCACTTAACTTCAATCCCAAAATTACCCCTCACCATATCAGATTTTTATTCCCATTCACATCACACACCCAAACCACATGCACACTTATACCAATTACCCTTTTTACCCCTCATGCTCCATGCCTATTATAAATTGAGGAGGAAGACCCCATTTGCAAAGGATCTCAAATTTAGTTTTAAGCTTGGTGTGATACAATTCTCTCCACCCCTCTATGTTGAGTATTTGCATTTTTAGCAAATACCTCAATATAGAGGTGTGTAGTGAAAATTATCTCTAGGATAAATTTCACCCCACCCATCTATTTTGAATTTTTGCATTTTTAGCAATTATTCATAATAAATTGTAGTGAAATTCATCCCTTATGGGAGGTAAATTCTAACCCATTCCTTTATGTTGAGATTTTTCCTTTTTAGCAATTATCTCAATATAAATTAATGATCTAGAATTTATTTCTTTGGGTGAATTCTAATGTACAATTTTAGGATTTTAGGATTTGCATTTTTAGCAAATCTCTTTTATTATTTAATTGTCCATTATGAATTCATCCACTATCCTTTTTCTTTTTATTTTGTAATTTTTAGTTTAGATTAAAAGAGCTTTTGGATAGGAAAATTCTAGAGAGAGAATTGTAGAGAAAAATACCATTTGTAAATAATTTTGTTTATTTTATTTTTTTAGATATTTGTGAGGTTAAATATTGATTTTAATTTCATATTACTTGGATTCTTAATTGGAGGGTTGTATGCTTCTCATTCAAGGATTGAATTTTATTGAATTCAAGAGATTGGTTTGATAATTCTTCTCTCTACTCTTTATTATATTAATGCCTATTGAATATTTGTTTGTTATGTTTGATACCATGTTAGGCTAAATCCCCTTTCAAGGGGTGGAGTAAAACCCTTATTTGATGTTATTTTATTTTAATTAGTTTAATTACTTTAAAAGTCCCTTTGAATGTTAATTTTAATCCCTCGCCCTTAAATTTACGCCTCGAGAGAGGGTAAATGATTTTCGAGAGAAAATCAAAATTATAATTATAATACCCATTTTAGATTCGAACAAGAGATGGGGGTTTCTTAAGTGGGGTATTATAACTTGAATTTCAACTCTAAATTTATTTTCTAAGATTTACATGAATTTTAATTGATCGAGATCCTAGCGGATGATTAATTAAAAGGAGTGTAGATCTATTTTTCTAGAGTTGTGGGGTGTTAAACTTAATTTTCTAAAAGATTACTATTATAATTACACTTGCTTTTAGAGTTGGTTTGTAATTTTGATATTAATTTGGTAGAATTCAAATAATTAAATTAATTAATTAGAATAGCTAAAATTTGTGGTGTAATCCCACTCCTTGATTGTTTTCACAATTATTTACCTCACTTTATCTCTTATTTTAGTTTAGATTTTATTTTTTATTTTAGTCATTTTCTAGTTAGTTGTTATCATATTACATTTAGTTTAGTTTAGTTTAAATCATCACCTCATCCTATTATTTTAATATTGAAAAAGCTAAAAAAATTAGAAAAAGTGAAAAAGCACAAAAAGAAAATAAAAAGTGAATTACAATTAAATTTGTCTCTAGCTTACTCCCTAGGAAGTGGATTGATACCCTTACTTACCGCTACACTTTAGATTGTTATATTTGTAGGTATTTGAGGTTTTGATTAGAGAAGGAGCTTGTACAACAACGACAAATACATACGCTGAAATCCTTTCTATCAGTCATTATGGGGTCATTTAACGTAATTGTAAACGATACAAGTACAAAGAGTAGTGCCTGTCAAACAGTGGTCTTGGATGAGGTTCAAAACAATTTTCATCCTGCCTCTCCAGAGATAACTGATTCACTGCCACCTGAGAGTCCTTCTATCCAACTTGGATTTCTAAAGACAACCCCATTGAAAAGATTGTTGGTAATCCTTCTCAGCCAGTTAGAACAAGATCTCAACTTTGAAAAGTGGCTAAATTTTCTTGCTTCGTTTCTCTTGTAGAACCGAAAACTGTAAACAATGCCCTTTGTGACTCATTCTGGATCAATGTTATGAAAAAAGAGCTTGTCCAGTTTCAGAGTCATGATGTGTGGTATCTTGTTCCTCGCCCAAAAGATCATAAGGTTATTGCCACTCGCTGAATTTTTAAAAACAAAATTGATGAAAATGGGGAGATAATTAGAAATAAAGGTAGGTTGGTAGGGAATTGACTTTGATAAAACTTTTTCACATGTTACTCATGTTGTGTCAGTTCATCTCCTCCTTTCCATATCATGCCATTTACAATTTAAACTTTTTCATAAGGATGTCAAGTCCACATTTTTAAATCGAATTTTGACTGAGGAAGTATATGTCGAATAACCCAAAGGGTTTATAGATCCTTCACATCATAATAACATATTTAAACTAAATAAATCCTTGTATGATTTGAAACAAGCTCCCAGAGCTTGGTATGAGCGCTTGTCTAACATTTTGGTATCAAATGGATTTGTTCGTGGGGGAAAACATCAGACCTTATTCATTAGGAAAATAGACAAACATGTCTTGATTGCCCAAGTATACGTTGATGATATCATATTAGGATCAACTTGTTCAAGTCAAGTGTAGGACTTTCATGATGACTTTCAGATGTCTTTAGTGGGTGAATTATAGTATTTCTTAGGACTACAAGTCAAATAATTTAATGATGGCTTATATATCACTCAATCAAAATATGTTGTTGATCTCATTAAAAAATTTGATTTAGAAAACTCAAAACCATCACGTACACCCATGAGCACATCCACCAAATTATCTAAGGAAGAAAATGGAAAAGACGTCGACCCAACTCTATATAGAAGTATGATAGGGAGTATTTTATACCTTACTGCATCCAGACCAGATATTTCCTTCGATGTGTGTCTGTGCAAGATGTACGCCTAAAGAAACCCACATGTTGTGCGTTAAAAGAATTATAAGATATGTTAAAGGTACATTAAATTTCGGTATTTGGAATATAAAAGACACTACAAGTTCTATTATAAGATACACGGATGCCAATTGCGCAGGATGTTCAGACGATAGTAAAAGCACGTCCAGTGCCTGTTACTATGTAGGAAACAACGTAGTAAGTTGGAATAGTAAGAAATAGAACTGCATATCCCTTGCAACGTTCGAGTCTGAGTACATTGCAGTGGGTAGTTGTTGTGCCCAACTTTTATGGATCAAATAGATGCTTAACGATTATGGGATCATTGAAGATAAATTAACTAGTATTGTGATAACCAGAGTACGATAAATATCTCTAAAAATCAAGCCCAGCACTCACGAACTAAGCACATAAAAATCAAACATCATTTTATTCGTGAACATGTAGATTCCAAAGCACTTGATATTGAGTATCTCAATACTGAAAAATAATTAGCTGATCTATTTACCAAACCTTTGGATAATATTAGGTTTGAGTTCCTTAAAAAAGCCATAGGAATGATAGTTCTTTCATGATCACTCTTACATAATTGTCATATCCTCAGTAGTTTCATTATAATATTTGGTTTCTGAGGATTTAGGGCATGGACGTTTCTTAAATGACAAAAGACGCCTTCTTAATCTAGATAATGTAGGAGACCCTTGAATCAACCCTTTCTTATGATATTAATTATGTAGAATACATTATTTATATACTTCTGCTTTTATATATATTTTTACCCTGTTGTATATTTGAGAAAAATTAGGGGAGAAGAACTTGAGTAACTGGATTTCATTTCATATTTTATCTCAACTAACTCAACTAATATGCCATTGAGTATTCATTTTTTCAGGAATTTTTCAGACTCATCTGTATAGCTTGATAGGTTTCTTAGGGTAATGGTCTGTATAATAGTTGAGTTTTTTATTCTAGGATGGGAATGGGTAAATATCTCTTTTGTATAGGAAATCTAGGATTTTTCAGTTTTACTCACGAGTACAGGTTACTCAATGGAATTTTGTCTCCAATATACAAAGGGGGAGATTGAGAACACACTATATAGTTGACTTACTTGAGTCTGTGTCATATAGAAGTTCCAACTAGTTTGGATATGGAGACAAAATGATTTAGATTTTTAAAGAGCAATCCCCTCTCAAAGTATCACAGCTTCAACAAGATCAACCTGTTTAAGAACCTCCAATATCTACCAAAGGTAAGTATCCTTGAACTCTTGAATACACAATAGGACACATTTCATGCATATAAGTGTTAACATTTTAAAATATTGTTGGCTTATTTGGAAATATTTTTACCCTAAAACTTTGGTAGGTTAGAATCCGAAATCGGCTAAGAATTTTATGGGTACAAATTATATTTTACAAACATCAAAAACACGCTGTTTGTTTTCAATCTATACCTTACACGTGTTGAGTTTATACCGGTTGGATTTGTGTTTGTTTTGTGTCTTAGTTAAAAGATTTAATACCAGCCTTTGGTTTAATTTTTATCAACGATTTGCATGTTGTATAAGAGAATCCATGTAAGGGTTAGTTGAGACAATCAGAGAGGGTATAAATGAGGTGCATTTGTATTCCTTAGATTATAATTCAAATGGTCAGACTCAATATCAATCGTCCAAACCATTCAAACTTCTGGATCGTTCTCAGCTCGGTATAAAAAGGCCCCCTGGGTCAGCCTTTGAGAAGTTTTACACTTCGTCTTGTTTGATAAAAAAAAGAGTAGAGATAGAAAAAAAACTTGTTGTGTATTTGCAAACTCTAACGTTTTTCTTCCAAAATCAAACACCAAACAAATTAATTTATTCAAATCCGAAAACCTTATATTCGAGAGTTAGATTTTTAGGTTTTCAGTGCGTTTTGGTGTAGGTTTTTACAGTTTGAAGACCCTCTTCAACGTGTATCTCTCGTAGGAACCCTCTCGTTGTAAATCTCATCTTTATCTATATAAAGTGTGAGATTTACTAAGAGAAATACTCTACTTAGTATTTTAGGTTTCTTGTTACTCTTATCTTGTGGATATTGGTTTGTAAATCTGTATTTCGTTAGACCCACTATCGTTTATCAAATAAATTTGAAAAAGAGACTTCTGGTTGTACAAAGTCTCAGATCTGAAAAACTTTTGTTTGGAAATATTTGTTTCAAGGTTTGTGAAATTTATTCGTACATAAATAAGGTTTTGAAATGACCTAGATCTAATTTTTCAGAAAGATTATTTTTCAGATCTGAAAAAGTTTTGGATGTTTAATTTTTGAAAGACTTCCATACCATATAGATTGAATGTAATTTGTAGGATTTGTGTATATAAATATTGAGAGGGTGAGTTGCATATTTTCATGTAGCCACTTCACTGTCATTATTCACTCTCACACGAACACTTAGATTGTGTGGTTCTTTTGGGAGATATAGTGTTGTTTGAGTCACTGCAACCGGAGTACAAAGAGGAAAGCAAGGAAGTTGCAAGGGAGATCAAAGTCATTCAGAACTGCCTTGGATAGTGGGTTAGCTCGTGTAGGAATATTTTCTGACTTAGACTTAGGATCTTGATATGCTTGCTTAGTGCCTGTATTCTTATAATCTGTGATTATTTTTAGTGGATTTTTATTTTGTGGCGTAGAGGTCACCGTGGAGGTTTTCCCTAAATTGGGATTTTACCACGGTAAAAAATCTTGTGCCAATTTGCTTGATTATTCTTAACTGCTTATGTGTTTGGTTTCTTACTAAAGACTTAGTATATGTTTTATTTTAAAAAACTGAGGTAATCTATCTAACAGATCCATCATCCATACTAAAATCAATTTTACACATCTTGTGTAGTTTTATTTTGAAAAGAGTTTCATTAAATGAGTTTACTTTCGGAGTTTACTTAAACCTTAACTTTCAGTTAACAATTTAGTAAATAGTTTTATTTAAACTGCGAGTGGAACAAAAACCTTGTGAGCGTCTAACGTAATACATACCAACCGAACAATCAGCCGCTTTGAGGATAGGACACTAATTCAAAAATAGACACAATTAGGCTTCGAAACATGCCACAGGGGGCGGGCACCCAAATGGCACTGCGAGGGGAATGAAGAAGTCATGCACATCCAATATAACACATGGCAACCAGTTGTGCAGCCATTGAACTCCCGGTTCAAGGATAGGAAACAAATTCAAAAATAGGCACACTTAGGTTTGAAAATGTGTCATGGGGTGGTGGGCACCCCTAATGGCACACAAACGGTACCACGAGTGGAACGAACACCTCATGCACGTCCAACGTAACACATATCAACCCGGTAGGCAGTCGCAAGACCTTCGATTTGAGGATAGGACGCGAATTTGAAAATAGACACACTTAGGCTTTAAAATATGCCGTGGGGGACGCACATCCCCATCGGCACCCAAATGGCACCGCAAGTGGCAAGAGCACCAACTTAACACATAGAAACCATCTGCACAACCGTAGGACTCCCGGCTTGAGGGAAGGACACGAATTAAAAATACGCACACTTAGGCTCGAAAACGTGCCACGGGGATGCGGGTACCCCCAGTGGCAACCAAAAGACACCGCGAGTAGTACGAACACCTCATGCACATCTAACATAACACCTTGCAAATCATTACGCGGTCGCTGCTCTTTCGATTTGAGGATAGGACATGAATTCTAAAATAGGAACAGATAGGCTTGAAAAGGTGCCACGGGGAGGTGAACACCCCCAGCGACACCCAAATGGCACTGCGAGTGGCATTAGCACCTCGTGCACGTCCAATGTAATACATAGTAACCATCCGAGCATCCGTGGGATTTTCAGTTTCAGGATAGGATACGAATTCGAAAATAGGCACATTTATGCTTGAAAATCTGTCGCGAAGGGGCACCCCAGACGGCACCCAAACGGAACCGCGAGGGACACGAAACCTTGTGCGCATCCAATGTAACACTTAGCAACCGTTTGTGTAGCCGCGGGACTTCCGATTTGAGGGCAGGACACAAATTTGAAATCAGGCACACTTAGGCTTTAAAACAAGCTGTGGGGGGCAAGCACCACCGGCCACACCCAAACAGAATTGCGAGGGGCACGAGCATTTCCTGTGCATCCAACATAACACGTAGTAACCTTCCGTGCATCCATGGGACTCCTGTTTTGAGGATTGGATACGAATTCAAAAACAGGCACACTTAGGCTTGAAAATGTGCCGCAGTGGGGCACCCCCAGCGGCACCAAAATGGTACTACAAGGGGCACGAACACCTCATGCGCATCTAACATAACACGTAGCAACCGACCGCGCAGCCAAGGGACTCTCAGTTTAAGTTTAGAATACGAATTAGAAAACTGAGACAGTTAGGTTTGAAAACATGTCATGGGGGTGCGTACCCCTTAGCGCCACCCAAACGGCACCGTGAGTCACATGGATACCTAGTACGCATCCAACGTAACATGTAGTGACCGTCCATGTAGCCGCTAGACTCACGGTTTGAGGGCATGACATAAATTCTAAAACATACACATATGCTTAAAAACGTACCGCAGGGGGGCGGGCACCCCCAGCGGCACCCAAACGGTCCCACAAGTGTCATGAACACCTCGTGCACTTCCAACTTAATACGTAGCAACCGTTTGTGCAGACGTGGTACTTTTGATTTGAGGGTAGGACACGAATTCGAAAATAGGTACACTTAGGCTTTAAAACATGTCGTGGGGTGGCTGGCACCCCCAGAGGCACCCAAATGGCACCGCGAGTGGCACGAACACCTCATGAGCATCCAATTAACACGTAATAACTAACCGCGCATCTTTGAGACTCCCAGTTTGAGGATATGACACAAATTCAAAAATAGGCACACTTAGGCTTGAAAATGGGTCGCTGGAGGGGGGGCGGTCGGGCACCCCCATCGGCACCGAGATTGTCACGAACACCTCATGTGCATCCAACGTAACACATAGCCCCCATCCGTGGAGCCATGGAAATCTTAATTTGAGGATAGGGTATGAATTCAAAACAGGCACACATTGGCTTGAAAACGTGTTGTGAGGGGCGAACACCCCCAGCAACATCAAAATTGCACTGTGATTGGCGCGAACACCACGTGCACATCCAACATAACACGTTGTAACCTGCCTTATAGATGCGGGATGCTTGGTTTGAGTATAGGACACAAATTTTATAACAGTCACTCTCAGGCTTGAAAACATGTTGTGGGGACAGGCACCCCCAGCGGCATTTAAACGGCACCGCGAGTGGCACATACACCTCTTGCCCATCCAACGTAACACATAGTAACTGGCCGCACAGCTGTAGGACTCTTGGTTTGAGAGTATAACATCTCGTGCGCATTCCCGCACAGCCACGGGACTACGAACTTGAGGGTAATGTAACATGTAACAATCAGTCGTGCCCTCGCAGGACTCTCAGTTTGAGGATAGGACATGAATTCGAAAACAGGCACACTTAGGCTTGAAAATGTGGTGTGAGGAGGGGAGGAACACCCCCAGTGGTACCCAAATGGTACCACGAGCGACACGAATAACTTGTGTGCTTCAAACGTAACATGTAGAAATCGGTCGCACAATCGCAGGACTCCCGATTTTATAATTTCGACCAAAAGTCCCAACAAATAATATTTCCTATAACCAAACCTGATGTTTTGATTCATGTTATTATAAGGGTAAGGACATGAAAAGTCCCCCAAATAATTAAAATTCCACCAAACAAGTGCCTTAGGCCTGAAACTCCACATATTTTTTTTTTGTCTCGTTAAATGAGATTTAAAACTAATTAAATATTACAACGTGATTTTTTCACTTGTTGGCTTTTCAATTTCTTAATTCAATGAAATATCTTTTTATATACCATTTAAATGTTAAAGGTCCCATGATGATTGTTTATAGTTTGGACCTCTACTTCCAAAAAAATTTCATCCCCTATGAAACTTGAAGTTTGACATAATGAGTGTGGATTTTAAAGTCCCTAGATATTAAAAAAATAAAATATTTTTTTAATTTTTTTATATAATTCAATGTTTTTAGAAATAAATTACAAGAACATGAAGTTTTAGTTTTCAAATATGGACTTGTCTTCCTCAATTTTGAAGCTGAAGTTTCAATTATTCAATCATTCTTTGCTATTACTCTAATTACACATTATATTTTTTTCTAATTATAATTTATTAATTGAACAGTTTAAATTTTCAAATACTTCTAAGCTTGAATTTGAATCACTTGACATTTTTTGGATCATTTATCTTAATTATTTTCAAGATGCAGGTCTCCACTGCCAAACTTGAAATCTTACTGATGCTATAATACCCGATAATACTACGTCTCGACAAGACAAAGTTAAGCTCTCATTTTTCTGAGGCATCACATCCATAATAATTTTAAAACTGAGTACACTTGACCAAAAGGGTTATTTGTAACGTATTGTTTTTTCTATTTGTAACGAATTTTATCCATCACAAAAATGTGATGGTTGAAAACGTTACAAATTGAACACAACCATTGCAATATATTGATAAGTGTGACAAAAGTCATTAAAATAGATAAGGAGGACGGGCCTGAAATTTCCATATGCGACTACCTTTTAACCAAACCCCCTCCTTTCTACCTCAAACTCTCTCAAATCACATCAACCTCCGCCCTCTCTCCCTCTCCTTTCCTCCGACCTCATTCCCCCTCCTTGCCATCAACCTCTTTCCGTCTCCCCCTGATGACCTATCTAAGTTTTCTATTTTGAGTAAAGTTTTTATGTGTTGGGCGGAATTTCAAAGGGTGAATTCTATAAAAAAAGGTAAGACAAGTTTCCCCTTCTTTTATTTTCATTTTGTACATTAATATGAATTTATAGTTTGTATTTCATATCTAATACTCATTCTTTAGTATTCGCAATAAACATATGTTATTATCAAATTTTTGGTTTCCTTTACATGTTTTCATCCTCTGTTTCATATATAACGTTTATTGTCTCAACTTTGATAATTTAGGTAGTGAATTTAGTGTTTCTTAATGGTGTTTAACTTCAACTTTACAAGTTTCCTGTATGGAATTTTTAAAGTTTTATGTATAAGGTAAATGGCACTTTGGTTTTCGCAGTTTAACTTATAATTGGTACTCTCTATCTCTCTCTCTAAAATGAAAATATGTCTTTTGGAGTGTAAATGTTTGGATTTCCTTTGTTGTATATGTACAACATACAACACTATTGGTGTGAACATTTTCTCAAAGATTAGAGTGATGGTAAATGATATAATATATAAAATTGGATATTATTTAATAAAGCCTTGCAGTTAAATTGTGTTTTTTTTTGGAAATAGCCCAAATAAATTGGCCATTTTTTTCTTTTCATAGACTTTGTGGAATTTATATGATATTTTCAAATTAAGAATTGAATTATATTATAGCGAGTTTTTTGATTGATTTTTCAAATACTCCTCATTTCCACTATCTTATTGATTTAGTGTAGTGTGTATGTGTTGGAAGGGATTTTGTTTTCATCTTTGTGCACATTTAAAACAGTTCTCGTGAAGTTTTATGTGCATTTGTTTTATAGACGACTCTAAAATAATATTTCAATGCCATTAATTTGATCGTCGGTGATTTTATGAATCTTTTTCAACTTCTTACACATATTATGTGAGATTTTGTATTGGGCCACTAACTCAGTTGAACAAATAAAATTAAAAGTTAGCATAAAGATAACATCTTTCAAAAAATTGTATATCATAGGTGTTTTATGTATCCTACAAATTGTGTTTAATGTACATATCAAATCAGGTTCTGTATCATGTGCTACAACTTAGAAATTGATACATTGTTTGTATTATATCGTTTACTAAACAAACATATCGTATGTAACACCGAGTGTATAAAATGACATTGATAATCTAAAAATGGAGGAAAGACTCGGTCTCAATATATATATATATATATATATATATATATATATATATATATATATATATATATACATTTATTTAATTAATATGATGTCTCCGTACTTTTCATTATCAGAGAGAAATACAAGGCCATTATTTTTTAGTTGTTGGAGTTATTTTTGTTGAAATAATAATCGATATGTCAACAACAGGAGGTTCGTCTCCGTACTTTTCATTATCAGAGAGAAATACAAGGCCATTATTTTTTAGTTGTTGGAGTTATTTTTGTTGAAACAATAATCGATATGTCAACAACAGGAGGTTCGTTTTCTCTTTTTATATTGCGACTCATTTATTGGATGTTCACAACTATATATATACGTGTGTGTGTTTAGAATATGATTTGAGGTACTTTGTTTGTTACGGTTTGATGTGTAGCGATTCTGTGAAAAAGTTGAAACTTAACATTTGCTATGAGAGATTCTTCAATTCAATTACTGGAGTTTTCGAATTTCATACCCGTTTCATTTATTTTTGTGAGTGACAATGTATATTGTTTGGGTGTGTGTTATGTGTTTTCACTATATATTTTTCTTTTGTTACTCTGAAATATAGTTTTTATTTGTGTGTTCTTAGTTGAAAGTGAAAAAATAACCTAGTCGGTTAACCTGTAAATTTGATTCATTTATTTGATGTCTATTTAGATTCACATCTATACATAATTTGATTCAAGATTCTTTGTTTCTTACTCTTTTGGTGAATACCTAAGACTGAAACTTAAAATAAATAAATATATATATATTAATTTTTTTGAGCTTCTTTATTTATTGATATATGTTTATACACATTGTCTGTATGTGTGTGACCTTAATTACACGTTGTCTGCTTGATGATAAATTATATTTTTAACCAATTTATCGCCAAGCATATATCGACTCATTTGTCGTTCTATGTTGTTCATTCATATTAGCTATCATAACATAAAATGTATTTTGTACAATAAGAAATTTATCTTCAAGCATATATCACCTTTGATGCGATTTCTAGAGTCTTGAGGTCTCACTTTTTTCCCAATTGATGTGATTTCAAGAATCTTGAGGCATTAAATGTGTTCTATCTTCTTAGATATCACATATTATAGAATGTCGCGGTCGATTAATAAAGACTGGATGCGTGAAGAGAACAAAGGCAGCTTCTTATACTTAAAGAGCATTGCATATTTGATTAAATTTGTGGAAGAAAATAATAGTCTATGGTTGATAATGATACATTGTCATGTTCAAAGTGTCTCAATAAGTTGCATCTGAAATCAAAAGACATAGAAAGATATTTGTGGAGGAATGATATGCATCAGTTATATACTGTATGGCTTTTTCACGGTGAAACCTCATCAGCTAACACTGTCGATACCCCCATTGGTTGAAGAAGTTGAGGAGAACATAATAGAAGAAAACATTGAGGAACAAGGTGTAGACGTGGAAAATTTTGTTGATGTTTTTTACGGAGTGCATGGAGAACCTCATGTAGATGTTGAATCCGGTCATCTGGGAGTTTTCAAAGAAGACCATGTTGACAATGATAAGTATAATGAATATAAGGTATTGTCATTTAATAAATTATATCCTTGATACGAGGGTCCTGAAACAAATCTTTCTTCAATCGTAGAACTTCAAAACTTAAAAAAGCAATTTGGTTGGCTGGGAAATAGTGTCACGACGCTCTTGTCTATCAATAAAGGTGTCTCCCAAAAGGTAAAACACTACCATAAAAATATCCAAAACTTAAGAATTTGATGAAATACTTAGGTATGAAAGCCAACTACATTCATGCATACGTCAATAATTGTGTCTTATATTGGAAGGAGAATGCATATATGGATGAATATCCCCAATGCATAGAGTCTAGGTATACAGTTACTATGAGGTGAGGGGGGATAATTTCCAAATAATCTAAAAATGTATTGAAACATTTCACTTTGATTCCAAGGTTGGTGAGATTTCCCACTCCCATTCCCAATTTCACTTCCACTCTCACTCCCCATCCTACTCAAAAATCCCCCATAATTTTACTTGATAGGTTTGGTGAAGAATTGGAAAAGGAGACTTTTAGGGTACATAGTGGTGATGTGTGTCATTTCAAATTCATTAGACATGGGGAAAAGGTAGTTTGGGTTGATTCAATTCTTCAACCTGATGCTTGTTTATATAATGATCCTAGAAATGGTTTTGAAGCACTAGCAGGCTTCTCAAATGGAGGATTTATTATATTGATGGAAAGTTGGTTGAAGTATGTTTAGTTATGTTTATTTTAGTTTGGTACATGTTATTTTACTTTTGGATGAATGTTATTTTGATATGTTAGGCATGCTACTTTTTGGATTAATATTTTGGATGATAGTTCTTAAATTTTATATATGCTTATTTTTCTCATTGATATTGCTTGCTACGTGATGTAAAACCTTTTTAACTCTGCCAATGTAATGTTTTATCTTTGCATTGTCGATCCTAAGCCCGGATAAATAAAGAGGGGAGACATTAAAGACCTTATATCTATTTAGTTCAGAAGTTTTTTTTTCATTAATGTTTGAGATCAAGATTTAACGTTACTCTTCATTGATTTAATTACAAGTTATTGAATGGATTCCAGGTTGTTGGTGGTTTGGCAAAATGGTTTAATTACTATTCTATAACCAATATGATTCAAATCAGTAGTATGGTGGATTGGGATAAAAATTATGCAACCATGGATATTAAATTTGGTATTGAAGCTTGGACTTTGATGCTAAGGGAGCTAAAGTGCTTGCGATGGCTATCAAGTCATAATGGAACCTAAAGTAATTTATTTATCACTCTTGGGTTTTTTCAGTGTTTCTAACCATTTATCGGCATGATTAGCAAAGAAAAAAACATGTTGAAGTCTGTTTTACATTAAAATTAGTATTCATATGTTTTACATGGAGTTGAGGTTTGTTTTACATATATTCATGCTAAGTGCTTGGATCAAATTTATTTATACGGGTTTGTTGTTTAAATTTTTGTTTTTTAGTGCCTTGTTTTGTTGGTTCTATAAGCTTGTATAGTTTGTTTGTTTGTTCAATTGTATTATTATACTAATGACAGTAATTGATAGTAACATCCTTTGCTAGACCTTTATATTTCTCTAAATTTGATGGGTGCCTTTTCATTTGTTGGATTAGTTATTGTAATATTTTCTAAGGTATACACCACTTAAAATGTCATTGAGGATTTGCTTGAGAACACACACATGGAGATGGTTTGGATGATGATTTTTGTACATTCGTATGTGCAAACTTCTTAATAATTTGAATTTTAGTTATGGCCTTTGAGTACCGAAAATTTATATCCTGAGCATTGATAGAACTTCATTTAATTGTTGTCTTTTAACATGATCTAATAGTTTTGGCCTTGAACGATATCAATTATCTAATGCACCGAGTGGCTCAATATACTTGATGACAAGCAACATATTATTAGTTTTAGTGTAATCGGAGGATTTCACAAGCCTCAAAATTATTGTTCTATCACCACTCTTCATTCTTCACAAAGTGGTTTAGCAACAGTTGTAGTTAAATCATACATTATTGATATACCCCCAAGAAATACTAAGGAAAAAATCAGTGGGTTTGTTGACACCATTATCCATTATAATTTTTAGTCCCTAGCATAAATCACTGAAAACTTAGCCAAAACAAACGTTTAACCATGATATTTTTTTCTTTCCAAAAGTTCATACGATATAGAATTTTAATTATTCTTTTTTCTATACATGTCCTCTTTTGTTATACCCAGCTTCACAATTGTATAATATGTATAAGGTGTTTGGTTTCATTACCTTAGGTCATTGATATGATTATTAAAAAGTATGTAATTCATTAACATAGTTTCTGATATGAGTATTGAAAGTGAAGTTTGTCTCCTATATGTGGTGAATCGTTAATGATGGGAAGGTGTATTAAAGCTAATCTATACTAACTTAGATATTTTATTAATTACAGTTTATTTTGAACATTATGATCGATTTTTATTAAGGTATTATCTCTTACTTGGAAACCAAAATAATCCATAATTCAATTTCATGCATTCAAAGTTTGGATATTAATGTCTTCAAGTTTGATTTATTTCCAATCATTTATGTGTACCACCAAAAAGATTGCTTCAATTCAATACTATCTTCAATAATGCGACTTATCACTACAAAAAAGTATATATATGCTGAAATTTTATATAAATGTTAGAAAATCCATGTATATCAGAAAATAGCCGACATTTTATTACAAATGATGGAAAAATAACAACATTTTTAATTATAAGTGTCGAGTATTTGGTGTCATTTGCATATAAAATGTTAGAATTTTTGGCAAGTTTAAAATTATATCATTCCCTTTAATTTACCCCTCTTTTGGATCCAAATTGATTTCTTTACACTTCGTGTCCAACTAGGTTTCTATTACCCCAATTTCCTAAAATTCTTGCTAAGAAAATTTATGCCATTGATTCCATGATTTCCATAACATCTGTGAAAATCTACCATCTCTATGATCTCTCTCATGTCCTACTGGCTCTTTCTCTCCCTCTCTCTATCTAATGTCCAATCGACACTTTCTCATCTATAGGAAAGTGTCTAGAGCCTTCTATCTCTTGATTGATTGCTGATAGGTAAACCCCCACCTCTCTATAGATAGATAGATAGATAGATAGATAGATAGATAGATAGATAGATAGATAGATAGATAGATAGATAGATAGATAGATAGATAGATAGATAGATAGATAGATAGATAGATAGATAGATAGATAGATAGATAGATAGATAGATAGATAGATAGATAGATAGATAGACATGTGTGTTTGTGTGATTCTCATAACCTTTAAATCATATCTAATTTTTTTTTTATTAGAGAAGCATATGATAGTGTCACAAGAGAAAGACTAAATGCTTATGATAGTGTCATCCTTGATTGGGATGATAGGATCATGGGTTGTCCATCAAAAGGCGTCGTTCTTCTTCTTTTACTATGGATGAGGGATTGTGAAAGTAACCTCCAAAACCTCTTTTCTCTTTTTGGATCCCTGAGCAGCCTGGGGTCCAGCGGCTATTGTCTTATGTCAAGGTTGCGTCGACGCAATGGTCTCCCCCGATAGACGGGCCAAAATATTTCCTGTTATTGGGGAAGCCATTTTCCCCACTTAATTTGATGTACCTTATGGATGGCCTGCAAACAAAATAAGTAAAATAGTACCTTATGGATAGCCAGCAATAAAGTTAAAGTTTTTTAAGCAAACTTATGTACTTCTGTAAGGGGATTAACCTTGAGCCTTATGTTGGCAAGCAGCTCAGGATCCATCAGATCCTCAAAGATGATTAGGCCCCCGTCCTTGCCAGATGTGCGCAGTAAGTTAATATTTCTCCTAGCGTCGATGCTGAGGTCGGGATCCTTTTTTTTATATATAGACACTCGCTAGCACTAGAGGGAGCATTACTGTCAAACTCCCAGTCCCCGGACATAAGGAAGTACTGAGACTTCCAGTCATGGTGGGAAGTCTGGTTTTATGTGCACAAGCTTTTTATCGAAATATCAAGCCATAAACTGGAAATAGCATGGCACAACATTGGTGGTGGAAACGGTATAACAAGCCCTAAAAACATCAATTAGATCATCGGTCCTGAACCTATCTTCCAGAGCTAATTAACTCCAAGCAGTGTCCTCCTGGCATTAGGGGTCATCTAGGCAGGAGAGAGGCCAATGGAAGTAAGAATGGCCCAAATCGAAGGATCTATCGATAGACGAAAGCATATCCTAAATATTTGCTCGTATACGGCGACTTCACCCACTACTTTGCTACTAACAGCCCTCTGATCCTCAGAGGGGACCATATTCCTTATGGAAGACTTTACACCATAAAGGTGCCTCTAAAAGATTAAATTAGTCTCTCGAACATCACTCGAAATGGACGAGTCATAGCTTGTGTCCAGTTCCGATTCCTCTTCTTCTTTGGACTCGTCTGTTTCTTCAACGGCATAAACTTGTACATGGGGATCTCGGCTCACAAACATGGACTCCGTCATATCTGAGATGTGGGCAGCCATTGGTGGCACATGGTATGCCACCTCAACCTCTAACTCATTATTAGAGATATCAGAACCTTAGGCTGAGGATTACCTTATTGACGAGCTGATGTTTTGTGATAACCACGATTGCTAGATTCAGTTACTCTTCTCTCATCTAAATGATCGAGAGGGACTTGCATGGCTTCTTTAAAAGAGTCGGCCCTAGCTCTTTGCTGATCAGTTGAAGGTTTGGGAATATGATTAGGACTATAACCTGGGAATAGATAGATAAAGAGTTGACGCAGTAGACATGGAATCACTTATGAAAATGACAATTCTAGGTTAGGCCAAAGTTGGGTGTGTCAAGAGTAGTGGGGTACGAATGATAGAAAAGGGTACTAGAGTCAATGAAAGTCTAGATCCGGCTTCGGCCTTTTTTAAGCCTCAGCCTCAGCCTTGTGAATCTCTTATAATATATTCTCTTTGAGATAAGGGAACTCTTCTCCTATCTCATATAATCTTTGGCACATTAAAAACTAAGGTGAATGTTGACTACAGTTGACTTAAATATCTTAAAAAAGATTTGAATAGTTTTCCCCAAGGACCAGTCAAGAACACTTGCAAGTTCACTAGCGATCTACGCCGAAAAACTCACCGGACAACCTAAACAGGACCTAAAAACAATGATTTTTCCCAAGTTACAACCAATAAACCACTAGCAATCAAAAACATCCTTTAAAACCTCCATAATTTCAGCCTAGAGACACTAAAAGTGGTGTCTAGAAAAGCAATAATATGGTCGAAAAAATGGAAATAGAAAAATAGAAATAAAAAAAGGATGAAATGACTAGAGGAAGAAAAAAGGGATACCTAGAACTAGGAAGACGCTGTAAAAAGATAAAGAATGAGAGAAAAACTCACCGAAAAGACAAGGGCAGTGATAAGACAGAGAGCTCTTGTTCGTTTTTGGCTGTGAAATGGTGAAATGGAGAAAAAAAGAGAAGTGGAAGAGTTGGGCATTTAAACCAACTCAAAATGCATGCATTTCCCAAAAGAAATCATCATGGCATAGTTTTCGAGGTCACACGCACTAGTGCCACTGTTTGAGCAGCACGCCAATCCATTCATGAAGTGATAAGTGTCCACATAAGATATTGAAATGACATCTCTGGCAGGTAGTGAAATAACGTCCCTGACAGCAAGTCATTCCACTCCAATCTTCGAGATATGCTCTGATACTTAGCGGACATCTAACTGCTTAGCGATAGATGAGTTTACACCTCAGCCTCCCATTGACTTTGAAGACTAAGGTCTTGAGGGTGATTGATATACGCAAGTCTAGTCTTGTCTGGACGAGACTCACCTTACGAAACGCCCCCTCATGAGCCATCTCGAACTCATCATGTTTCGGACCCCACTAATAATAAGGGCCACTACTAGACTTAGGCTATGTCATTGATGTGTGTCGACCCTAACTTGTGTTGGCCTCAGTAACCTTCATCAAGTCGAGAGACCTATCATCGTCCATATCTACCAGGAACCATATGTCATCCTCAGTCTCGTCTCTGCTAAGATCTACCTCATTAGTCTCGGCTAGCCGAGACCTCATAACTTTGACACAAATAACTCGCATGGAACATGTCTGGGTAATGATGGAATACGTGACCAAGACCTTTGCAGTAGATCAGCTCCATGTGAGGGAAATATTTTCTCATCATGGATTACACATGTCATACACATATGTCACTCTCTCATTAGCTAATCTACCTCATGCACACCGGCTACTTGCTAGGGGATGACACTGCACACCCCCAACACTATAAAATGCACTATATTTCATCTTCTCGAGGGATAGATCATTGTCTAGCCTTTTATTATACTGAAAAAACTACAATTGTAAAGAGATAAAGAGAGAGAGAATGTACTACTTTTATGTCTTCCATTCTCTGTTTATAGTGAATACACTTCGCATTTCGCATGGTGGATGTAGGGTAAGGTTGAACCACTTAAATGCTTGTGTCTCCTCACTGTCTCTCATCTCTTCTATTTGATTTACTGTGTTGATGTATTACTCCATCATAGCTACATAAATCTAGAAACTGAGTTGATCACAATCTCTGGGTGTTTGTATCAACATGTCATACAACTTTATATAAAACAAGTGGGAGAACTTATTATTACAAAAATTAGAAACCGATGAGCTTCTCTAGAGAAAAAAAAAATTATACTTTGTAAAAGAGAAGTCCAATGACTTTGATATTTGTACCAAATTAAATTACTATTTGTATCATTAATTTTACCTTTTTATCCAAAAATTAACTTCTTACTTTGTACAACTAAGTGATACCCAATGTACGAAATTCACAAGCTCGTATATAACCACATTTATTTCACTCTCACTTTCAAGGGGACATTTTCACAAATACTTTTTTATGTGGCTATGAAATTTGTTAAAATAATATTTAATACATTAATACTATTATTAAAGAGAAGATTAACAATAGGCGAGACTTCGGCCCCTAAACTTTTGACAATTTATAGAGCCCTAAAAATTAGAAAAAGCTTTTTAGGATGAATTTTACAAAATTATAGTTAAAAATTTTCGATACCATCATAATAAGGGAATAAAAATGATATAAAATATTACTAATAAGTTATTTTGAAAAACAAAAATAATTTAATACGTTTTTTTCCCCTCAAAATCAAATAAAGGCTTTCAAAAAGTGTGTGGTAATTACTTAAAGTTGAAAATAAAGATTATGAATTTGTTTCAATAAAACATATTTTTTACACATTAAGTTTTAGCATATTTGTATATTAGGCTCCGTTTTAAAATCTTGCCTTGAACCCCTAAAATTTGAAGTCTGACCTCAAAAACCATCTCCAAGGTAATCGGCATATTTGAAAAATGTTATTTTTTCTCTCCCATTTTGTGATTTTATCCTCTAGACCAAGCAACAAACTATTATGTTTTCCTAGGGAAAAAATTACAAGCAAAATGTTACTGGTTTTATTTACGCTAGGAAAACAACGGATCCATCTGTGCGACATACCAACTGTTGCTGGAAAGGCTGGCGTGGCTATTAGTATGCCGTCGGAAGCCACCCTTTTTTCTTTGTGTTATTGTTTTTTTGGTTTGTTATTGTGTTTAACCCATGTTTTATGTTTTATGTTTTATGTTTTATGTTTTTATTTTTATTATACGACTAAGATATAATCAAAAGAAATATATAAATGAACTAGTACAAATAAAAACAAATATATTAATGAAAACATGCAATTAATAATAAATTGATTAAAGTTGAACAATATAATTAATGAAAACATAAATCAAAATATATTAGAGAAACACTTCATGCGGCCATGCGAATTCCAAAACTGCTCTTATAATTTGTAGTTCAAAGCCACATTTGTTGCAGTGTCATGAAGCCACGTGTGAAACCCCATAAAATCCATAAATTGATTGATCAATTCTAATATAAAAATCATGGGAGTAAAAAATAATTAATAACATTCAAATCCAAACAAGATAAATAAATATAAGTAAAGACAAGGCTAAACAATAAAGTGCATGATAAATTAAAACATCTCTGATACCATCCACATAACAAGAGAACCAAAACTCCAACTCCGGAATATATTGAATCTTAACAGTCCAATATTTGACGTAGAATAATTATATTACTATAAATTAATGTATCTCATACAATTTGTTCCTCGAGAAAACGGAATAAATACAATTGTCTGAAAAACCAAAATATAAAATAATCAAACAATGTAAATAGAACATAATGCTCGACACCTACATCCTAGAAAATTATAAATAGAACTGATGTTATAGAAACTCCTCCCACAAATAGCACAAGTCTACAGCGACGACTACAACCTAAGACCTCTAAAAACAGTTCCATTGAAAGGATTAAACCTAGCAAGCCTACAGTTGATACAAATATAATTACATTTGGTCCTTAATAATAATAGCACATCCTCCTCCAATATTTAAGTTTATTTAAGTCATCCCAACCTGAACAACCTAAATAAGCATATGGTACTAGTCCTAGTCCCGAAAGGTATTCACATTATCTAACTTCATATTTAATTAAGTATTATTTACTTTAGCAATATTTAGTTCTTCTTTTAGTTAATTAGCTCTGACTATAACAATAATTTTTTAGTTTAATAGTCTCAAGTTGTGTTTTGAGCTATACAAATCTAACGTATCAAATTTTAACATTCCCGAGTCATACTTTTGTGTATGTTCTCTATTATATTTTATAACATTCCTGAGTCATAATCTCATGTGTATACATCTACTATAGTCATATACAGTATAATCATCTCAAGTAGAAACTCATGGAAAATTACACAATCCAGAATATCTATGAGTATCTAAATTCACATCAAAATCATTTAGGGCAATGCATGACCTGGAATATGAATTTTGAAGGCCTATACCTATGCCTTTGGGGATCACTCGTTCCATTACTAGCTATAGTTAGAGGATGTCCCAAACCTATAGCCTTATTTTCATCCACTATTGAATGCCTTCCAATAGCCACACAATGAAGGTGATTCCCACATCTCTGTATCCTATCGATCTTACTTGTCTCATGACTTGTTCAGCCATCACGCAACACAAACACGGTTTCCACCACTTGAAACACTCTCAATAAGTATTGAAACAATATTGGTGCAATCCAAAAGAGATCTCAAACAGACATGTGTAGGTAGGATTATTGGATCTAAAACTTTGGTGTAAACTATGGTTTATGAGGCTTTAGATTGGACTCCAAAATTCATTTTCATAAAAAAAAAAACTTTTCAAAATAGCCTTTCCAGACCTCCTATTTATATAAAACACAAATTTTAAGGTGGCACATTTTTTTGAGGAAGGTCATTCAAACAAGAAACACAAGTTGTTCGAACGACTATAATAATCTCGTTCCAACCAAAAATAAAGTCTTTTGAACGACATATCTATACTCGTTAGAACCAAGATCGAACGATATTTTAATGAGTTATTTCGTCAAGCAGAAAAAACTTGTTTGAAGTCCGTTTGAACCTTATTTGAACAAGATGCCTAAACCCGTTTGAACTCTTGTTCAAATGAAATTTAGAAACTCGTTTGAATGACTACGTATAATTCGTTTAAACGACTTAAACCAAAAATCCTTTTTTCTTTAAAAGACATTTTATGAAAATGCCTTAAACATTTTATAAATCTAACACCTAAATGCATCCAGGGATCATAATATAAATATGCATTCATACCTCAATGCGATCCCTCGAATGATGAGGATGACATTCTGCTCGAAATAAATGTGTCCTCATGTTTACTTGATGTCTCTTTAACTTGACTGCTATGATCTTCAATCACACATCATTGGCTTGAAGGACAAAAACTCAAATCCTAACCTATGACTCAAACAAGTTTTGTCCAAACGGAATTAATCCACTTGCATACAAATTGATTCAATAAAAAATTTGTCCTTACAAATCTCACCTTTGGCTATTATTGAAAAAAAAATCAAAAATAAAAACCTACTAGGCTCAATCCCATCCCCAAAAGGAAAAAGTACATACGCTTGATAGACACAAAATTGAATAACTTTGCTATTGAGAAACTTTTTTTCCTTATTTCAAACCTACAAACTTAAACACACCTTTCAATTGCAAAAGAAATATAATAATATATAAAACGCATATGAAATACCATCCCCCTTTGATTAATAATCTCCACCTTAGATAAAATGTCTCCCCCAAAGGTAAAAATTTCCCCTCCTGAGTTAAAGAAAAGAGTTAGATTTCATTTCTCCTCCTTTTTGTTCACCAATAGACAAAGATAAAGGTGAACAACATAAAAAACTTATCCCCTTAAATTTAACATATGTAAACATAAAAAAAGTATATCATGCGATGTTGTAAAGTGAAACATGCAATGAGAAATAACTCAGCAAACACAAGCACAAATAATTCAAACAATGAACAAATTATACCAAGTTTGATGTAGAAATTGAAGCATAAGATACAAATGTAAACATGCAATAAAAGATACTAATATGATCATATAAAACATGCCAATTTGAATCGAAGATGAAGAATATGGAAAACATGGATTAAATGCAATACAAAGACTCAATATATATATATGTGTGTGTGTGTGTGTGTGTGTGTGTGTGTGTGCGTGCGTGTGTGTGTGTGTGTGTGCGTGTATGTCTGTGTATTATATATATATGGGGTATCCATGTTTATAAATATAATATGGTACGGAGTGAAGAGATGTGAACTTGAAACATAATAAATATGACCCAGTCACTCAAAATATCTCCAGGGAGTTCCATCTGACCGCATTAAATTATAAAACTTCGATATAGTCTCAAGTGACAAATAAATAACTCATAATTGACAAACATACAAAATTTACAGTAGCCTAGAAAATATTGATGATTCTCAAATCAATATCTTCAAAACAATTAAGATTAACTAGTACTCATTGTGCAAACCCATTGATCTTAAAGTTTAACATCCTAAAAAATAAACATATATCTTTTTACTCTCATTCCTTTTGAAGATATCAAGTTTTGAAGCATCAATGCAAAAATTTGGCCTTAGCAATTTTTCATTTATTTTACCTTTCTATTTTTTAGGCTCTTAATAATGATGGCCTTTCACGCAAGGAAGATTTCTCCCTTAGTGGACCTTTTCCATTCCACCCTCATATTTTACAAATAAAAAAAACTCCCAAGCAATGGTTCTTACATGTATAAATCCCTTATAGTCAAATATATATGTATGTGAAAAATTAATAGGAGAACACCTCACTTAGCTTATGCAACATAGGTAGTTATAATTCAAGAGAGATCGTGCAAAATTTTTGCGGAGGCATATGCAAAGTGAATCCATTAAGAAAATTAATTTTGAAAAACTACATGCAAGCATGATTCAAAACAATCCTAAGGATTTAAAATCATAATCAAATGTCCCACTACACCAAATCCTGCTAATGGTCACAGACTTCGACCATGACCAGGCCTGTGGGTCGCAGCCCAAAGTTGTAACCAAATCAGGTGAGACAATTTTCGTGGGTCGCGTCCCAGACCCTTGACAAAATAGGTGCTCATGGACCTTTATCGTCACGGAGGATGGTCGTTGAGAATGTCCATGGTCGAGCCTTACTACTGGTCACGGCTATCGACCATGACCGATGACGGGCTACATAACCATTGGTCAAGACTCCCATCCGTGACCCACACTGGCATGGGGAAAAATTAGTCATGGCTATAAACCTTGATGAAGAGGGGTGAGACAAAATTGGTCACAGCTGCAGGTCGTGATCCACACTAGGATGGGAAAATTTTAGTCACTGCTATAGATCGTGACAAAGAGGGACAAGACAAAATATGTCACATCTGTAGGTCGTAAACCACACTGGGATGGGAAAAAATTAGTCACTGCTATAGGTTGTGACGAAGGGAGGCAACTATGAAATATGGTCATGGCTCCGGTCGTTACCTAATTTTTAACCGCGACGGAAAAAAATGGCCTCATGACCCTATCTAACTGTAATTAAAAAATACGGGTTGTTTTGGTCCTATACTCAAATTGGGAGTCTCGCGGTTGTGCAGACAGTTGCAACGTGTTACGTTGCACGTGCACGAGGTTCTTGTTCCACTCACGGTGCCGTTTGGGTGCCGATATGGTAGCCCCTCCCCCTCAGCACATTTTCAAGTACAAGTTTGCATATTTTCAAATTCGTGTCATATCCTTAAATTGGGAGTCTCGCGGATACGCGGCCGATTACTACGTGTTACCTTGAATGTGCACGAGTTGTTCATGCCACCGACGGTGCCCTTTAGGTGCCCAGGGGGTTCCCCCTCCCCCTCGGCGGCATGTTTTCAAGCCTAAGTGTGCATGTTTTCGAATTCATCTCATTTCCTCAAATCGAGAGTCCCACGACTATGAAACCTATTTCTACGTGTTACATTGGATGTGCACGAGGTGTTCCTTCAACTCGCGGTGCCATTTGGGTGCCGCTAGGGGTGCCCACACACCCCCGGCACATTTTTAAGTCTAAATGTGCCTATTTCAAATTCGAGTCCTACCCTCAAGTAGGGAGTCCCGTGGCCACGCGGTTAGTTGTTACGTGTTAATTTGAATGTGCACGAGGTATTCGTGCCACTCACGGTGTCATTTAGGTGCCACTGGAGGTGCCCCCCTCCAACTTCACGTTTTGAAGCCTAAGTGTGCCTGTTTTCGAATTCATGTCCTATCCTCAAACAGGGAGTCCCACAGCTGCGCAGCCTATTGCTACTTGTTACATTGGATGTGAACGAGATGTTCGTGACACTCGCGGTACCGTTTGGGTGATTCTAATGCTACCCCACGCCACCCCACCCACCGTGCTCGCGAATCGTTTTAAAGCCTAAGTGTGCATGTTTTCAAATTCGTGTCTTATCCTCAAACCGAAAGTCCTGCGGTTGCACAGCCATTTACTACGTGATACCTTGTATGTTCAAGAGGTGTGCTTGACCCTCGCGGTGCAGTTTAGGTGCCTCAAGGGTCCTCCCCCCCCCCCCCCCCCCCCCCCCGGGCACGTTTCCAAGCCTAGGTATGATTTTTTTTGAATTCGTGTTCTACCCTCAAATTAGAAGTTCTGAGGATGTGTGACCAGTTGCTACGTATTATGTTGGATGCGTACAAAGTGTCCGTGCCACTATCGGTGCAGTTTGGGTGCCACTGTGGGTGCCCCCCCCCCCCCCCCCCCCCCGCGGCACATTTTCAACTCTAAGTGTGCCTGTTTTCGAATCCATGTCCTATTCTCAAATCGGGAGTTCCACGGCTAGGTGATCGGTTGCTACGTGTTACGTTGGATGTACATGACGTGTTCGTTTGACTCACGGTTCCATTTGGGTTCCGCCGAGGGTGCCCCCCATCACAGCACGTTTCCAAGCCTAAGTGTGCTTGTTTTTGAATTTGTGCCCTATCTTCAAATCGGGAGTCCCGCGGCTTCGTGTTCGGTTGCTACGGGTTATGTTGGATGCGCACGAGGTGTTCGTACCACTAGTGGTATCATTTGGGTGCCACTGGGAGTGACCGCCACCCCGCTGCACGTTTTCAAGCCTAAGTGTGCCTGTTTCGGAATTCATGTCCTACCCTCAAACGCGGAGTCCAGTGGCTGTGCGGATGGTTTCTACGTGTTATGTTGGATGTGCATTAGGTGTTCATGACACTCGCGGTGCCGTTTAGGTGTCGCTGCCCCTCCCCCGATGGTGGTATGTTTTCAAGACTAAGTGTGCCTATTTCGAATTCCTTTCCTACCCTCAACCGGGAGTCCCGTAACTGTGTGCCCAGTTGATATGTGTTGCATTAGATGCGCATGAGTTGTTCGTGCCACTCACGGTGCCATTTTGGTGCCGCTGGGGTGCCCTCCCCCCCTGAACAAACGTTTTAAAACCTAAGTGAGCCTATTTTCAAATTCATGTCCTACTCTCAACATGGGAGTCCCGTGGATGCGTGGATAATTGTTATGTGTTACGTTGGACACGCACAAGGTGTTAGTTCCACTCGCGGTGTCGTTTGAGTGCCGATGGTGGAGTCCCCCCCGAACGGCATTTTTTAAGCCTAAGTGTGCCTGTTTTCGATTTCGTGTCCTACCCTCAAATCAGGAGTCCCATATTTGCACGGTCGATTGTTACATGCACGAGGTGTTCGTGCCACTCGTGGTGCCGTTTAGGTTTCGTTGTGGGCTCCGCGGCACGTTTTCAAGCCTAAGTGTGCCTATTTTCAAATTTGTGTCCTACCCTCAAACTGGGAGTCCCGTGGCTGCACAAACGGTTTCTACGTGTTACGTTAGAGGCGCACGAGGTGTTAGTGCCACTCGTGGTGCCTATTGTACTCTGTTAGGTCGTGCCCGCCCACCCGAGGCACATTTTTAAGCCTAAGTGTGCCTATTTTCGAATTAGTGTCCTATCCTCAAATCGAGAGTCTCGCGACTGTGCGGACGCTTGCAACGCATTACATTGGATGCGCACGATGTGTTTGTCCCCCTCGCATTTCCGTTTCGGTGCCGCTGGGGGTGTTCGCCTCCCCATTGCACATTTTCAAATCTAAGTTTGCCTATTTTCGAATTCGTGTCGTACCTAAGAAGCGGGAGTCCTACGGCTGCGCAGCATATTGCTATGTGCTACGATGGATGCACACGAGGTGTTTGTGCCACTCGCGGTGCCCCCCCCCCCCCCCCCCCGCGTCACATTTTTAAGTCTAAGTGTACTATTTTCCCGAATTTGTCTCCTATCCTCAAACTCGTGGCTGAGCATTTGGTTGCTACGTGTTACGTTGGACACACACGAGGTGTTTGAGCCACTCGCGGTGGCATTTTGGATCCTCTGGGGGGCCTCTGCAACACGTTTTCAAGCCTCTGTGTGCTTGTTTTCAAATTCATGTCCTATTCTCAAACATTATTGCGGGAAAATATTACCACATTATAGAAAAAATCAAAACTTCGAATTTTGATTTAGAGAATATTGTCATTAGAACTGTGGGGGGAAATTTTGAATAGTAATTGTAAATGTCACCCCTCCCCCATTTAAATAGTAATTGGGAACTTCAGACCCTAATAATCTTTTGAGTAATTTTGATAATGGAAGTTTTAAGCATTATATAACATGTGCAATAAAAAAATTAAAATCTTATATAAACTAAGAATTGCATGATATGTTTAAAAACAAATATTATAATTTATTTTTCCTTTATCAGATTTCTTATCATTTGATATGAAAACAAGGTTTCAAAAGATATATAAGGAGGACTTTGGTTATTGAAAGGACGATATTGCTATCATCAATCTTCAAAATAGAATTTGTTCAACCCATAGGATTAAAGAAATGAAGTCATTAAAAAAATCTTTAACTTTAGACCTTACACATTCTCACATTAAGTTAAAAAATGATCAATAAGTTTGAAGTTTGTTAATATTATTATTCGGACTGTATTAATCTAAATATAACTAACTTATGATAAAGGTAAAAAAAATATAGAAATATTTTTGTAAAGGGAATAAATTGCTTATTTATAACCATTTTTTTATAAAGGGAATAAATTGCTTATTTAGATCTGACCAACAAGAACACCCAGACTATACTGCATAACAAAACTCAAAAGGAAATTCACTAAAGCACTCAAGATCTGATTTTGTGTAAAAAAAAGAAGATCGACCCAGAAAATAAAAATAAAAAATAAAAGTTGGGGTGCATAACTTTTTAACAGATCCAGACTCCAGTATAATTGCATACAGGTTCGTTTGAAAGAGCGCGTTATGCTAGAATATACGTAGAATTTGATATCTCTAAACCGCTTCCATCCAAAATCAAAATAGGACCTCTAGTTCAGATTATTTCTTATGAACTAAAGACTTCCATATGTTCTTCGTGTGGGATGATTTAACATCTTCAATCTGCTTGTGAAATTTCAAACGCTCGAACTATTGGTTATCATGTTTTGGACACTAGTCTTGCTGTTCCTGAGGTAAAATGGACAATTATTCAGAAAAGTCCCCAGAGACTCCACTCGGGGAAGAATTCCGACGAATACACAGTAGTTGGGCCGTCCAGGCAACCTGAGGTCATGTCTAATGGGTGTTGGACTGGGGATCCTCTATTGGGTCAGCCTAATACTCATCAGGTTAATTATTCAAATAATGATCCCCCCACAGGCCTAATGAAAATTGCCAGCCCAAGAAGAGATGTAGTCCAGCAGCATAGCCCAACTCTCAAATAAGTACCTCTAATCCGTTTGATCTTTTAAATCCAAATGAAAAAAGCCCAATCCAGGTTGAAATAAAATCCCACTTTAAATTCTAATAAAATGGTCCAGGTTATTAATTTGGTCAAACCTTCTTATCCAACTATTTTTACCACTTCACCCAGATTACCATCTTCTGGTGGCACTAGACACATGTCTGTCACTGCTATTACTGATAGGTACACTTGTCCCTTACGCACTCAATTGTCTCCACCACACCAACACGTGGGAAACCCAAATACATCCTCTCCAATTTTAACTCCCCACTCAAATAAACAACAGTCTTATACTCCTCCCTTAACCTCTTATTCGATTGAATCCCAGCCACTTAACTTGATGAGCATTAAAGATTTACCCCCCTTTAATGGCAACAAATGCACAACCCAACAATACATTCACCTAAACTCTACCAACCCCAACCTAAAAAATAGTGGAGGATGGACCTTTCAGGAGGGAAACCAATCCAGCCCCACCAAACCTACGCATACCATTTTAGTTTCAAGCGGGTCAAACTCAGATCCCGACCTTCAACCCTGATTTGAATTTACCTTGACCATAACCATATCCTCAACCCCAACCCATACATCCAAACATACCTCCTTTTGCAGGCCCAGTCATCCCCCCTCCCCCCCCCCCCCCCCCCCCCCACCAAGCTCCAAGAGACCAACTCATAATACAAGGGCATGAGCTCTTTGTGTTTCATCACTTAAACACCTAACCACATGCACTGAACTATCAAATGGTCCTATACAGACTGTTGATAAAATAGAAAGCTTCGACGACCAGGTGGTACTCGACCATGAACAAATCTTTATGTTCCAAGCAAGGAACGAACTAAACGTAGTGCTACATCAGTTTGTGCATAACATATTAAGAAATTTTGCGATGCCTTGGCTACCCGAGACTGCATTGCAGGGCTTCGCCAATCTTCCAATCAATGAAAGTGCTCTTATGGAATGTTAGGGGAACAACTAGGCCTCAATTTAGGGCTGATTGTATGAATTTTATTAATTAACATACCCCTGACCTTATGATTGTTATGGAGACTCGTGTTGATCTTGGGATTTCCCAAAGGATGGTTAGTATGTTTCCTTTAGACGGCTCTCATATTATCCCTGTTATTGGCCTGTTTGGGGGAATGTGGATATTATAGAACACTCACGCCATGACCATCATTGTTGTTTTTAGTCGAAAAGAGTTGTTCACCTTCTTGTGGAGATGTCCCCACCCCTTCCTCCTCTGATGTTAACACTAGTATATAATCATGCTCAGCCTAATCGCAGGATTCGGGTATGGGATTTACTTATGACTCTTGTTGTCAATATTACTTTACCTTGACTAGTTTTAGGGGATTTTAATTCTATATTACTTCCGTCAAAAAAATTGGGGGTCTGCCTTTTCAATTTTATAATACGAAACCTTTTAGGCTTGTATTGAAGCTTGTTGTTTAGGGGACTTAGGGTTTAGTGTCCCCACACACAGTTGGACTAATAAGCAAGGCCTTCTTAACCATATTAAGGAAAGACTGGATAGGTGCTTGTATAACGATCTCTGGAATTTAGCATTCCCCTATACTAGGGATTTTCATTTATCTAATTCCTCCTCTGATCATTGTCCTCTTCTTTTAGACTCTCATCCCATAACAACTTTTAGATCTTCTCAAACTATTTATGACCATGCTTGGAGTTCCGAAGAATCATACAAAAATCTAATTAAAAAATGTTGAACTCCTAGAATCCAAGGATCAAATGGGTTTCAATTTGTTCAAAAAGATAAATACCTTATGCTTCAATCTAAAATATGGAAAAGAATTTTTGGACGAATTCTCAAATAATGATAACCCAACTTCAGACACAACTCTTTAATGTCGGGACTATTCTGGACTATAATTTGAACTCTGAATTACTTCAAAAGGAGAACTATCTGGAAAAAAAACTGGGGGATTTCCTTTGGTATGAAAATATTTTTTGGCAACAAAAGGCTAAGAAAAACTGGTTAAAAGATGGGGATTCTAACACTAAATATTTTCATTTTGTTGTGAAACATAGAAAGAATCTAATGAAAATAATGAATCATTAACTTCTTAAGTTGATATGAGATTGAATTTAAAACTTACTTTTGTAATCTTTTTAATTCTTCTAATTCTAATCTCGACCATATTAGTTTGGACCACTGCCCTCCTCAACTTGATCGTGAGGACTTAGAATTTCTTAACAATGTGAATACTAATATGGAAATTCAGCATGTTATTTAGAATATGCCTAACCACAAATCGCCTGGCCCGGATGGTCTCACGACGGAATTTTTTAAAGACCATTAGGATGTAGTTAGGTCCTTATCAATGTGGTGCAATCATTTTTCCAAAGTGGGTATATGCTTAAAGAGCTTAATAAGACTTTTCTTGTTTTCATCCCTAAAATCGACAATCCTACTAGAACTTATCATTTTAGGCCGATTAGTCTTTGCAATGTGGTGTACAAAGCAATATCCACTTTAATGATCAATAGAATTAGGTCGTTCTTGGCTAAAATTGTCTCTCCTTTTCAAAATGCTTTTGTGCCTGGGAGACATACTCAAGATAATATTTTGATCACTCATGAGATTCTCCATATTAGGAGGGGATTTAAATCTAAAATTGATAGTTTGTCTCTTAAGCTGGACCTTTCAGAAGTTTACGATAAATTAGAATGGTCTTTTATTAAATGGATGCTGCTCTAGCATGGATTCCCCGAATACTAGGTTACTAGAATTATGTCATGTATTACGACCCCTTGTTATTCCATAATTATTAATGGTCAAACTAGGATGTATTTCAACTCATCTATAGGTATTCGACAGGGGGTCCTCTTTCTCCATACTTGTTTATTCTTGCGCTTGATGTGTTTATTCGCAGTCTCAACAAAGCCCGTGTGGATAATAATATTAATTCTACTAGGGCTTCAAAATGTGTTCCGCATAACCATATCTTAGCTTTTGCATATGATTTTATTATATTTTTAAAGGGAAATTTTAAAAGTGTCGAGAATATTCATAATTTACTCAATAATTTTTGCTCGATTTCAAGTCAAAGTCTTAATCAGGACAAATTCGCTATCCTATTCTCTCCTAAATTTGACAAACCTAATAAGAGGAAAATGAAACAACTTCTTCATATCCCTAAATTTTCTGCAAAATAAAAATACTTAGGGGTGCCCCCTTATTAATGGGAGAGTTACCAAGAACATATTCCAGGATTTGATTATTAATTTAGATAAAAAAAAGGTCAATATTTGGTACAATAAATTTCTCTCGTATTCAAGTCATATACTTCTTATTAATTTCGTATCTTCTTCTATGCCAGTGTATGCTATGTCTTCATTCCAACTTCCTACAACCTTAATTAAAGAATTTTCACTTAAAATTAAAAAGTTTTTTTGGAGGGCGAACCCTTCTTCTCGGAAAAAAGCTACTATTCCCTGGCGCTATATGGTGATTCTGAAATATATGGGAAGCCTGGGAATTAAAAGTATGAATACTTTGAATAAATCATTTATGCCCTAATTAGGTTGGAAACTATTAACTAATCCATATACTTTGTGGGCTCAGGTTATGTCTCAAAAATACTTTTATAAAGACAATTTTTCAATGCTAAACTTAAGACTAGAAACTCCCGGGCATGGATTAATATTTATAAAGGATTGTCGTATCTTAAAGATGGAGTGCAATGGTCATTACATGAGGGCAATGTGAGCTTTTGGAATGATAATTGGTGTTCGAATAATTCATTGAAATCTATTTTACATCTTAATAATTGTGATAATAGCTTAAGGGTCTCCCAATTTTGAATTCCTAGGACGGATGCGAGGAATACTCCTAAACTCTTGCAAAATATCCATGATCGACTTATTCCATTATTAGTGGTATACCATGGCATAACTCGGGTTCTAAAGATATTGCGTTTCATCATCCCAATAAAATTGGTCTTTTTAACATCAAATCAACCTATAATTGGTTTATTGAGCAAACTTGTCATATTAGACCTTTATTACCTTGGTTCCAAGTTTGGAAATTAAACTGCACTAATAAAGTTAAAATATTTTACTGGTTCTTAATGCATTAATCATTACCTACTACTAATATTTTATATGCCAAGTATATTACGGCTACTGATAAATGTAACTTATGCAATCAGGTGGATTTTAATGTACGTTTCCTCATCGGCTGGTCGAACTTAATTGGTATTGTGAAGGGGTATGGGTTAATACCTCCGGATTCGCGTTACCATTTCCTTCTTAACCATGCTAATCCACATGATAACATTACAAAATGCTTTACTTCCCCACAAAATCTTTTTGGTTGTTAGAGGTTATGGAATATGCGTAACGCTATAATCTTTAATAATTGTCCATCTTGTTTATCTCTATTAGCTCACTAAGTAAGGGAGGATTGTTATAATTATTCTAGGTTCATTAAAAATAACATTTGCACTATTGAGACTAAACAGTTGATGCGTATTAGGTGGACACCCTCTAATAAAACTATTTATAAACTTAACACTGATGGGTCATCCCAAACAACAACTAAGTTCGCTGGTATTGGAGGTGTTCTTCGGGATAATAAGGGTACTTTTCGGTGGGGTTATGCGAGGAATATTGGTTTTAATACTAATGCGATGGATGAAATTTGGGCTAGCAAAGAGGGATTGAAAATTGCTACTAAACATGGTATTTGTAGTTTTCACATTTAAACAGATTCTATGCCGACGTTTCAATTGTTTTACAGGGCGCAATGTTCTAGTGACCATATTCAGGAGCTACTCCAGGACTGCCATAGGGAGGCTCGCAAGTTTCAGGAAGTTTTGATCTCTTTTTGTTACACGGAGGCCAACGGAGTGGCGGACATCTTGGCTAAGACTGGAAATGTTAATAGATATATGAATGTAGTTTTTTTGTAACCCGCCCTGGTTTATCCATAAACCTCTTTTGGATGATATTGTAGGTACTTTGTGTAGTAGGTATGTCGATAAACCAATGCTTTGTAATACCGTGCTTATATAATGTAATGTTTCACTTTGTTAAAAAAACAGATCCAAACTCCAGTCCACACAACAGTCATGGGAAAAGAGGAAGAGAGAAAAATAAGGGGGGATTTTAATCAGATCAAACAATATGTGCATGATATTATATATCCTCTCTTATGACTAGCCAGCAATCTTTGGAGTTGTTGTGCTTGGAAAAGTCATCCAACGTGTATCACTTATCATAGCTAATATTTACTATGCTTTGTCGGTAGTGATGGAGCCAGCAATTTATTCTAGGTGGAGCACAAATCATTGATGGGGATTCGGGAGCGGTAGCCCTCAAAAAAAATTTGGGTTATTTTTATGTTTTTACAAATATTTAATTGATAATTTGTATTTTTAGACAATTATAATTCAAATAAAATAACATCAGATATTATAGTACAAATTCAAGGCTCCGACTTGTATTTGAGATATTGTATTTGATTGAAACAAGAACCAAGTCGTTAAAATTAGTAATTCACCACTTCAAGTTACAAAACTCTAAACAACAACCAAATATATTTATAGTGTTTGTGTGGGTATATAGAATGAGGACTTTTTCTACACCATAAATTATTCATTGTAGACAGTGGGACAAATTTTTATAAGTACTCAACTTAAATTTATAGTAACACAAACTTGCGATCTAAAAATTCACATTATTAAATTTTATAATTTGACTAAGTAAAGTTTAGGAAATTATATATCCAAAAATACATTCGAATACTTTTAGTAAGTCAAAATGTGAAAGAATAACTCCACAATCGCAATTAGTTGTAAAATAAAACATTGACAACATTCAAATAAAATTATGAAATAAAATCCTAAAAAATAACCTACAACCAAATGGGGATTCGGGAGTTTAAACAATCGGAGGAGGGTAGAATAAATGGCATTGTACAGAGTTAGAACAGACAAGCTTCGAAAGAGTAGATCAAATAGCTAGCTAGGAAACAAACAGGTTTACTTTTATTTATATCCATCACCCTCAAATTAGGAAGCTCTGCATTTAAACCTTCACAAGTTTTTGACTAAATTCCTGAGTGGGGCACTTGACACCCCCCCCCCCCCCCCCCCAGGTGCAAAGTGGCTCCACCACTATTTGTCGGGATAGTAGAAAAAAGGAACAATCGTGTTGATAACATGTTGTGAAAATAAGGAAAACAAAGAAAATTTAGATGGAAAGATAATTTTTCATTCAATATGTATACATACTCGATGAGTATTACCCTAGACATATACTGTGAATATGTGTGGACATCGACTCAAAAATATACATTTTTCAATATAAGATGATTTTTATCTTTTATTTATAATTTGTATTACATTTATTGTAACTAAATACTCCACTACACCTCCCTCCTTTTTTTCTTCAAAACTGTTGAGTTTTGAATACTCAATTTTCACAGTAATATACAGTGAAGAAACATTCGATTGAAATTAATCTATTTGTTAACTTTGGAATGGATATTTGTTCTAGTGACTTCCAATATATATATATATATATATATATATATATATATATATATATATATAGAGAGAGAGAGAGAGAGAGAGAGAGAGAGAGAGAGAGGTTCTCATGCATACCCCAGTTTGCATACCGCTGGCGCGGACCAATTTTGATAAAATAGTAAAAAAAATATTTTTGATCTAATTTTTTTTTATAGTTTCTAAACATTTCAATAGGACCATAAAAAAAAATTCAACTCAAAATGAATTTTTTTGCTATTTTAAAAAAATCGGTCAAACTTTGTCAGTTTTTAACAACTTAAAAACTGACAAAGTTTGACCGATTTTTTTAAAATAGCAAAAAAATTCATTTTGAGCTGATTATTTTTTTATGGTCCTACTGAAATGTTTAAAAATCATAAAAAAAAAGTCAACCCGAAATTATTTTTTTTACTATTTTAAAAAAATGGTCCGCACGGAGGGTATGCAAACTGGGTATGCATGAGATCATTTCTGTATATATATATATATATACACACACACACACACACAGGCTCTTGTGCACACTAAGTTTGAACATCTATTTTTTAAAATATTTTAAAAAATTTGAGTTGATTTTTTATGTGATATATAAACATTTCAACGGACCCATAAAAAAAATCAACTCAAAATTTTTTTTTGCTATTTAAAAAAAGTCGGTCAAACTTTCGCAAATTTTAAAGCACTTAAAAGCTGCGAAAGATTGATCGATTTTAGCAACGGAGATAACGTCGCTACAAGCTGCAAAAATTTGACCATTGTCATTATTGACTGCACATACAAGACCAATCGCTACAAGATGCCTTTGTTCGATATTGTTGGAATAACGTCGTGTGGAAGGACTTTTAATATTGCCTTTGCTTTTTTAGCAACGGAGAAGGATGAGAATTATCGGTGGGCGTTGGGACATTTGAAATCCCTATTCGATTCGTTTGCATTTCCTGCGGTTTTCATTACGGATCAGGAGTACGCGTGCATGAACAAGTTACGAATTATGTTCCCCCAGGCAAGATCTATGGTTTGCACCTTCCACGTTCTTCGCAATGTGGAACTCCATGTTAGGAAAAATATCCACGATGAGGATACATTGAAAAAGTTCGTGAGGGATTGGTTGCATTTGGTTGAATCCCCCACCGTGAACGATTTTAACGAAGAGTGAATGCTTTTTACTATGATTGGGTTGCGTTCTCAAACACACTTCACTACATAGATTGCACATGGTACAACTAAGGGAGAGCTTCATTCATACATGGACAAATATGGTTCGGCACATGGAGAACGAACTACTAACCAGTATGAAGGAGCACATGCTAAGTTGAAGAGGCACTTGGAGAGTTCTCAACTTCCTTTTGACAAGGTTTTTTACAGCGTGCACAACTATATTGAGTTGCGAATGACCGATATTAAGAGGGAGTTTGAGGATTCTTTGTAAAAATTAAATCACACCCACAATATTCCTATCTTGCGTGAGCTCATAGGTTAGGTTTATCATTATGCCATTGACCTAATTCTTGAGGAGCTGAAGACTTGTGATACTGTTGGTATGGATGTTAAATCATGCCTACACTTGGCACGTAACATATATGATCTACCGTGCGCTCATGAATTGGTAATCTACTAGATGGAGTGTAGGAAAATACAATGGGGGGGATTTCGATGCACATTGGTGAAAATTAACAATGGTGCCCAAATTAGTGATTTGCCATATGGTTGACTATGAGCCAAAAATGATACTTTTTAAACAAAGGTAGGAACGGTCAACTATCGATAAGCAAAGGGCTATGTTACAAAAACTGAAGGACATTGGTTGTCCCACCACCGCTAGGCCATTTGAGCCATCCTAGCTTAAGCATTGCAAGGGTCGCACGACAGGTCGAAAACCAACTACTAAAAAGAAAAAGCATGAGAAGTCAACTAAAAGGGATCCCTCGGGCTTCAAACCTTCTAGGCAGTCAACAGAAAAGAAACACCCCATGATCCAAAGGCTTAAGAAGAAAATTGATTTCACGGAGTTCACCTGCCCCGCCCCATGGTGCCCTAACTACTCCCCCGCATATTAATAATATATCAATATGATACTGAACTGTTATAAATATTGCATAGAAGATATCATCGAGGTTCAAGCTGACGGAAATTATAGGTTTAGAAGCGTTTCTAAATGCCTCATATTTGGGCCCGATGGATGGAGACAGGTGAGATCGGACTTGATTGAAGAAGTTTCCTCCAATAATGAATTCTATTCACATTATTTTGGTGATTGGTTTTTGAACACTCTTCTACATATGTTGGATGATTATTCAAGCCCATGTATGCCCAAGTCTTAGATGATCATGCCCGTGTGCGAATATCTTTTAGAGGAAACTTACAAGTGCGTGTGCGTCCTCATTTAGAAGAGATAGTGTCTCACATTTCTACCATTGAGACATGAACGAACCGTGCATCCAATGTCCATAAAGATTGCTCATGTTTGTGGGAATCACTTTTTAGCTTTGAAGTTGAAGTACGGCTGTCCAATTCCCCCAGTAGCAAGTTAATGGCATAGTTGTTCGTTACCCGAAGAAAAACCTTGGATTGATAAATAAGCACAATAAGTTGATGAGTTTCAGAAAATCTGCCCAGCTGATGTAGCAACCAACGATCAACCAATCGAGATTGACTAGTTTGATGTATGCAACAAATTTGTATGATGCGAAAAGAACTTGTGTGATATGAAACTGAAATGACGTTGTATCGTATTAAATGAAGTTATTCAATTGTAGTTGGTTGATATTGACATCAAATTAAATGAATTTGTATTATATTATTTTTTTGTATGATTTATTGTAGTTGCGTGCAATTAATGAAGTTTTATGATTTATTGTAGTTATATGAAATCAAATTAAATGAATTTGTATTAAACTAGTTGAACAAACCCCACAGTTAGGGATGTTTATACTGGACCAAGTTCATACATAACTGGTTCGGTAATATATGCGCCAAAATAATAGACATTATTCGCTATAATCATGTACCAACAATATAATTCAACTTTAGTACCAACAATATAATTCAACTTTAATACCAATAATATAATTCAACATACCAACTCCAACATTAATACAAACTCTAACATTAATTCAACAGACCAACTCCAGCATTATACTAACTCCAATATCATTCAAATTAAGTTCAAAACATTCCAACACTCATATAAAAACTCCCATTTATTTCTTTTACTTCTATGGGACCCCTCAACTACTTTCTCTTTTCCTTTGCCTTTGGACTTGCTTTTCTTTGCCACCCGTTCCTCAATGATAACCGACCTGCCTACCCCAATGGTCGCGGCTAGTATATCGTTGGCTTGGACACTACGTGCAATTAATGCACCCGGATCAGTAGCAATTCCATCGTCAATATTGTTTTTCATTAAATCCATAGCCTTGCGCACGTCATCTGCCAATCGAAAAGATAATAACATGAAATTAGTAACGATAGTAGAACACTCGAAAGTAGTTTACGCATAAAACTTACCAACGATGTTTGGTATTGTTTGACAGTGCGGAACTTGGGGTTTTGGACTCTAGGATGGGATTTGGACAGGAACCAAGCCATATAATCACTTCTACAATCCCACGGGATCTATACGGGCACAGACCTAGATTTCTCGGATAGAAGGTGGTCATTCCAATTTTCTTGGTACCATTTTTCATATCGAATTTAACCTTGTACAATACAAGACTCGACAAACTACCTTGGTGTATCAACACAAAGGAAGTAATTTGTCATCATTATATGGGATTCTTTAAACATAATGAACAATAGCGGAGTGACCTAGAAGATAAATCAAACAAAATAGGTGATGTGATTGATTTTCGAGCTACTGAAGAATTCAATGATTGCATTTCTAACATAAGGGTAAATGATTTGGTTTATAGAGGGTCTAAGTTTACTTGGTGGAACAAAAGATATATTCAAGATAGTATTTAGGGAAGTTTGGATAAAGTTTTATGCTCAAATTCTATTCTTGAATATTTCTCTAGTATTCAAATTTATCAAATAGAAAAAATGGCATGTAATCATGTTCCTCTTATATTGTCAACAACCCCTAACACCATAGGAGCGACAAGAATTTATGTTTTCTTAATTTTTGGTTGAAGCATGTCACATTCAAAGACTTGATTAAGAATAATTGGGTACAGTACCAAGCTGAGAATTCTATAATGCACTTTTCCACAAATTTAAAGAACTTGATACCATTATTATCTCAATGGAGAAAGGCAATGTATGGAACAATTAATTTTGAAATTGTTCCCAAAATCATTCATAGAGTAAACTTGTTGTTTTATTTCCTCTGGATGAAGATTCCAGACAGACCATAAGAACAAAATTGGTTCAACACATCCTTTCACCCTCAAAATTTGTTCTATAAAATATACGATATAAGTCCAAATATAAATTAAATTCATTTAACATAAGAGAAAAACAAATTGTGTAACTTAATTTACCTTGAATATACATGTGCATCAATGTCATCAGAGGCATCTATGTCTGCATTTGATGAGAACCCCTGCTTTTCTTTCACTAGTGACTGCCCATACCCAATACAGCAAGCAAAATCATACTTAAGAAAATTCACTAAATCCAAATAATTACTAGATATCAAATGCTTCAATTTAACAAATACATGCGTATATTTTCCAACTATAACATGTTAATCTAATCTCAATTTGAACAAGATCAATGGGGGATAATGATTTAGTACCTGAAGAAGGAACGTACTAGTATAACCTGTATATATGTATACATGTATATCAGTATATAATTTTATCGATAATGAAATAGAAATGGTGATGATGTAGAAGCATATATTACCTGCTCCAATTAGGAAAATAATCTTAGAAAACACTATTCCTGTTTGCATCACCTTCGATCAACAAATCCCCAAAAATAACAAATCCGAAGGTGATAAAATTCTTTAAATACGGCACTTTAAATGGGGTACTAGGGTTTGTTGTGTATGCCTTCCTAAGGTTCTCTGTACAAGTTGGGGGGTTTCGTTTTGGAGAATGCAAAGTCGGCACCTTTTGTTTGATTGGGAGGGAAAATTTCAATTTTTTTTGTTTTTAATTTCATTTTAAAATGTTAAACTAAAATTACTAACGGATATAGCATATTACTAATGGTAATTTATTGTTAGATTTAGTAATGGTATAATAGTGTTACTAATATAAAAATTAGTCTGTTACTAAAGGAGCATTTTAGTGTTGTGTGTATCGAGTTTCCTTGTCTCCCCTATCGTCCTTTAAGGATGTCATTGGCTTGCGAGGTATGATTTGAAACCGTATGATTTGTCTAAGGCATTTTTCAGGGTAATAGGGCTCCCCCACCTCAAAACAAACCATAATCCCACTATACCATGAAGCTTCATGAAAGGGATAAGCAGTCCTAGAATCTCGATAGGGTTCCCAAATGACCTACACATGAAAAATACATAATTGAAAGTCAGAATATATCAAAGTCAAAAGAAAACATTACAAACAATCTAAATAATTTACTCACATCACCAACACTCATATCATCCAATTGCTCGCGACAATTAATTAGGTTCCAAAATGCATTTTTTTGAGAGGCGAACTGCAATGACCAACGTGCAATCCTTGGCATTATTTCATCGAACTCCATGTCAATGCATCCGCCAACCCCTGTAAAATGCTCATATAACCATGAATGCAAAACACACATATTACGAATTTATTAGAATAAAGTGGGGGAAATTGACAAACATACATAACCGACATATGAATATAGATTATTAGTTACCTATATAAGAGAGAGGCAACCACTCATTTGCCTCACACCTAAATAAGAAGCAAGGCCTAGCTGCCGATACACATGTGCCAAGATACCCATCCCCCATGCTAGTTTCCCCACATTCTTCACGTCTCTAATAACATGAAGGCAGAGCACGAAAATCTTGTTCTTTGTCTTATCGGGGAAAATTATGCATCCAATAATGTAGACCAAATAGGCCCTGGCACAACAGTCTAGGTGTTCACTCGAGGCATTGGCGTCTTGTGATCGTTCTTTGAAATTCACAGTGAGCCAGTTCAATTGGATGGTCACATGATCGTCACATTCCTCCAAGGCAACTTCCCTTCTCACTCCCAACAATTCCACCACAAGTTCCACAATCAATGGGACCACTACATCCTCGTCCTCATCCTCAACTGCGGGTTGCGAGTTATATAAAGGTGATCCAACCAGAGGAATTCCCAAGATCGATGATAGGTCATCCAGGGTGATTGTCATCTCCCCAAATGGCATATGGAATGTGTTCATCTCCGGACGCCACCTCTCGACAAATGCAGATAGCAGTACGTAGTCTATATAACGGTGGCTACATGCTATAAGCCCCCCCCCCCCCAACTTAGCCCCTTGGACCCTCCTTTGTACACCTCCACCTACAATATAAGCAAAATATTTATTAAGGTTTATGAAAGTAATGGAAAATTTAAAACATTAATGATTTAACTTTGAATGGAAATGAAATTACCACTGAACTAGCCCAAATACCATAGGCCACATGATGCTTGAAATGTTTTAATAGGCTAAGATCATTGGGGGTCCCGAAAGTTGCGGTAGAGGTGTCTTCTTCAAGCACCTTTTTCTTCTTGCTATATGCTTCTGCAATCTTGTGTAAAATGCTAAACGGGTTATTAGTCCATTGGGGAGCAACATACTCTGGATCGGCAACACCCTCCGCCGCCTCATGACCCTCCTCAATAGCATCATGTCCCTCCTCCTCCACCTCAACTTCATGCTCCTTCTCAACCTCAACCTCAGTCGCAACCTCCTTATCTTGAATCGCAACATCCTCGGGCATCTCCACTACTGGGGCATCCACCTCCATCACATTCGGGATAGTCACGGTAGACAGAGCATGGATCTCTTCTCGGCGCTTCCTCTCTGAGGTAGTCAATGGCTTTCAATTCTTGAGAGAGTAGGATACTAGGTTATCCATGGTAGACCTACATTAAAACAATTAACACATTGATGAGTATAATTAAATACAAGATAACTAATGTATTGTGAAATAAATAATTCCTTAAGTCATAAACATAACCAGCGTATTGTTGTAAACGTAATTCCTTAAGTCATAAACATAACTAACTAACGTATTGTTGTAAACATAAGCCATGAACAATACACTTATATAGGTTAAGTATATACATTAGTCATTTATTCATGTATTAACATAAGTCATGGATTCCAATGAATTCATGTATTAACATAAGTCATGGATTCTAATGAATTCATGTATTAACATAAATCATGTATTCTAATGAATTCATGTATCTTTTGGCAAATACACAAGTTAACACATATACATAACCAAAGTCATTTGGTATAAATATGCCAAAATAAATTCGTTCATTCGGCATAAATACACCGAGATGAAGACATTATATCGGGGTGAACATAGCGAGTGGAATCTAGTTAATACCTAGTTTCATTTGGTATATATGTGCCAAAATATAATATATGTCATTCGGCATGAATATAACAAATGAAACCCAAGATAATAAAAAAATGATTTATCATAAACATAATGAATAAATAGAATTCATTCGCCATGTTTATAATGAATGAAACTAGTTCGTATCCTTTTTCAACAATTCAGGCGCATATCCTTCCATTCATTAAAACTTGTATTCCGATTTCAAAAATAACATGGATTTCAAGTTTCTAATATAGTGGAGGACATTAAACATTTCTATTATAGTCATATTAACCTTGAAATCCTTTGAGTGTAGAGAGAGATCTGTTAGAATGTCTCAAAATCGTTCAAAGCCTTGGGCAGTGTGGAGAGAGAGTTATTCAAAGTTTGTTGAATACGCAAGATCGTTAGAAGTGTAGAGGAGTTCGAAATGTAGAGACGGAAGGAATGGTAGAGAAGGTTTGATTAATTTTTATATATATAAGTTCAAAACGATACTCAAATGGGTGTGATAAGAACCCAAAAGTGTTTAAATAATACCCCGAATAGATGATTTTTAATTGTTAATTCTCGACAAAATGGATCTTATGCGCGTAATTGTCTATTTTCTAGGCTTGCTTGCAGTTGCGGTTTCAAAAACCTTATTTCGAGGCAATTTGCAGTAAAAGTGTGGCTAAATAACCTATCCCATAACCCTAACCTAGCCTAAACCCACACCGAGACCAATCCATTACCCGAACCTCGTGTGTGTCAAGTTTGTATTTTTATTAATTTTTTTAGAATTTTATTTGAGTCGTTTTTAATTTTTAGGATTTTTTTTTTTTTATTTAGAATTTTGTATATATTTGTAGGTTTTAATTATGTCGACTAATTTATATATTTCTTTTTATTTAGGAGTAAGTTTTTTTTTGTTATTTCTAATTTTTAGTTTTATTTTGCTTTATTTTTAGGATAGATTTATTTTGTCTTTTATTAGGAATTTATTTTTTATTTTTATTTCTGTATTGTATTTTGTTTTGTTTTATTTTATTAGGATTTTAATTTTTAGTTTTTAGTTTTTATTGATTTTAATTTTGTTAAATTTTTTTTTAGTTAGTTTTATTTTTTTGAGTCTTTTATTAGTTTATAGGTTAGTAAGCTTTTTTAGTTGTAATAGATTTTATTTTCATATTATCTTTTAGTTTAGTTTGCTTTTTATTTTATTTGTTAGTTTATTTTAGGAAGTTTTAATTTTATTTTTAGATTAGGTACAAATTAAACGCACGCACACCACATTATCCTACACTCACATACACCTAAACTACTCACTCACCCACACCCTAATCCCATACACCACACATATACCCCAAACAATACTCACACACCCATCTACCTACCATACACTACACCACACACAAGCCTATATATCCTCACTATTCATCATCACCTACCTCACACTCTATATCCTCAAACTTACACCAAATCAATTTCTGCCAAACCATCCCTTCCATCTTCTTCTCTCTCTACATCCCACCAAACCCACACCTCATTGCCGACCTGTCTTACTAACCTTTACTCATCTCCTACCTATCCACAACCCGATTCAGTGCCCCTACCCAATCCGGACCTCCGTAACCTGTAATTCCCTTAACCCGGACATGCTCTCTCCCACGAACTCGGCGAATACAAGACAATCCATGGCATCCCAAAAAACACTCCCATCATGGGACCAAACCTTTGACCCACCTGTCCAAACCCGATTACACCAACTCCAACTCGTGACCCAAATGCCAAACTCAAACCGAGTCTAATCCGAGACCATCGAACCCAATTTTATCCAAATTGTTTTGTCTCCTGCATAGCCTTAACTAGATCTCAATCCCACAACCTGCAACCCATTTCCCTTTAACTCGTGTCACAATCACCAACCCACCAACTCATGCTGATTTAACCCACATGTCCACATCCCTGCCAAAACAGTACCTGGCACCCTTTTCCAAGCCCTGTTACAAATGGCACCAAATCGAATTGTCTATAGTACCCCTAGTCTCATGCCTTGAAAAAGAGAAGATCCTCTCTTCATTTGAGGGGGGGATTGTAGAGAATTTTTACAGATTTTAGAGATAAGAGGGTAGAAAGCAAGCAGCATATAGAGTGCAAAGAATAGGAAAAAAAACTTGTAGAGAGATTTTGTTAGTTTAGTGACAGAAAAGAGTGGCAAAAATTTGTAGCATCAAAAGAAATTTTGTGTTACATATTGATTGGTTGAATCTCTTCTCTCATACTCATGAACTCATTTGTTTATTTTATTTTTTGGAGTCCCATTATGGAGGGCTAATCTCCCATTTCAAGGGATGAAATGAAGCCCCCGTGGATACCAAGTTGTCTAGTTTACTATTTTATTTTGTTTGATTTTCTTTTATTAGTTACTTTAATTACTACATTTGTTTTTTCATTGAGAAATGGAAAACCATCCTTGAGAAGGGATTGAAGCTTGTGTTATAATTTTATTATTTTAATTTAAACTAGAGATAGGTTTTTTTAAAATGATCAAAATTATTATTGATGTAAAAAACTAGACTTTATTTAATTAATTAATCACAGATAAATATGAATAAAGAAATAAGACAAAGGATTTTTTAAGTGGTTCAGCCTTAATGAAAATGGCCTACGTTCATTGTCTTGTATTGCGTGGTGTTTTGCCTTGATATCAATTATGATCGCAAGTGATCGATTACCCCGTTATGGAGGGGGTTACAATGTATTTATAGCCCTCGGACTGTCAATATGAATAGACAACATGCCTTACTTAATCGACATATACATCTGTACATAATAAGAATGTTCATTGAATCTATTTTTGTTGCTTGATCTTCTTGGCTAGATGCTTTATACGGTGAGTAGCTCGGTACGCTGAGTAGCTCGGTACGATGAGTAGCTTGATACGCTGAGTTATTCAATTAATATATTTTATGCCACGCAGGATGACACATGTCTTCATATAATTGATCCACGTCAGCTGACTAATTTTTGTATCAACAACCCCCAATGTTTTACAATTGAGATTGGAAAGTGTGGAACGTTAGGCCCAGAGGTTTCTCAAACACATTTACCCAGTCTCACTAGTTTACAGATCTCCAACACTTGTGGCATTTAATGATTTTGAGCGCAAAATGGCAAAACTCGTAAATATTTTGAATCTTCAACAGACACTTGGGTATTTGCGTCTTTTTCATCATTTAGCCCCGAAAACGCAATCATCGTCTCTAGTGATCATTACATTTCTCGCTTCCCAAAGTAATGTATTTAAAAGCGATAAAATCAAATCGTCTTCCACTTTTGGCCTTTTAGACTTCCAAGACTTTTGTCTTCTCACTTTTTCTTCTTACGTTCGTTCCTTCTGTCATCTGCCTTAGCATATTTTTCTGTAAGAACTTCTTCTTTTTTCTTTCTTTGCTTTAGCCACCATGGTTTATCTTATCGAATCGTTGGATAAGTTCTGAGCTGATTTTGCAATTACTTCTTGGGTTATTCTGGAAGAACCTCCTTTCCCTTCTGATTTATTTTCTTTAGGTGAGGGACACTGGTTTCTCTCCTTTTTTATAGCGGAATGTGGCTTTTCTTTCCCGCCTAATCCCTTGTGTTTGGAATTTTGCCAATATTTCGACATTGTTCCTGCAAGAGTAGTTCCAAATACATGGAGGGTAGTTAATGGCGTACATAGGTTGAATCAAATTCATGGAACTCATTTAGGAATTCCTGAAATTATGTACTGCTATAAATGGGTTACTAGAGATACCACCTTTTATTTAAAAACTAGGTATTCTCATAGACTCTCATAGAGCTTCAGTGGTCAATCTCCCTTATGCTAATAGGGATAATTTTGATCATGGGGTTGTGATGAAAAATTAGCAACACCCCCCATTAAAGGGAAAACTGTACACCAAGGTCCCAGATGTCCACTTTATGGCAACGGGACAGGTTGTTTTTAGTTTTTCAATTTAGCTATGTTTTTGTTTGATGAAATGTGTCACTGACACTTATTTTTTGTTTATTGCGGTTGACAGTAAAAAGAAATCTCCAAAAGAAAGTGATATTAATAGAAAGGATTTGAAACTCATCTGGGGGTTGCATCAATCAGTTGTTGGGGAGCACGTGAGAGCTGCTTCTTACTTTCTGATATACAAGAACACCACTTCTTCTTGTATTGCTCGTCCTCTCATTCCTCCTTTGGTGATTGACCTTGAGCAGGCTCCAGCATCTTCTTCATTTGTTGAAAAAGATTCTTCTGACTTGGATATGCTATTGCTGACCTAATGACGAAGAAGAGAAAAGTGCCTGACCTCTTTACCAAGTCTGCTCCTGGTACTGAAGGGGCGAAAAAGAACAAAGACGATGCTCCAGCTGAAGGAGATAAGAAAAAAGATGTTGTTCCTCCTGATAAAGATATCAGCAAGAAGCTCCCTGTTGCCCCTAAAGAGGCAACACCTTTTATTGAAGTTGTTATCTTAAAAAAGGCAACACCTTTGATTGAAGCTGCTGCTATTCAAGAAGAGATAGCACCTGTGATTGAAGGTGCTTCTTTGAAGAGGTTGATGAGGGGTCTTACTGAAAGGCCAGTGGATGTTGTTGCCGAACCTACTAGAATTGGTATTTCTTCTTTGAGGGCTAGTTCTCCAATCGTGCTTACCCCTGGATTGTCCAAGAAATTGATCAAGTCGGGGACTCTCCCTGATTGTCGAGCTGCTAAAACTTTAACTCCTTATGATAAGGTTACCGATTTGGCATCCCTACACCATGCATCAGTAAGTGATCATTATACTTATCTTTCTAGTTCTTCATTGCCATGTTCATAATCTGATTCGTGCCTTTCTTCTTCTTGCAATTTTTGGTGTACTTCGATAACATCGTGGAGAAGGATGAAGCTATCAAAGCTTCAACCTCATCTAGTGGAGTAGAGGAAGCCCTTTCTAGGTTGTCAAAATCTTTGGGGGAGTCCCGGCAGAAATACAAAGAGGACAAAGTTGCCTGGGAGAATAAATTTTAATCTGCTGAGACGGCTCGTCGACAAGCTGATACAGCTCGAGATCAGGTTGTAAATGCCTCCAAGGAGTTGGAGGAAAAATTAAAGGTTGCTCTTTCCAGTAAGGTGAAAGCTGATGGAAAGCTTGAAGAGGCTAAACGGTGTAAGAAATAGATTGAGGATAAGGTGAAGTCTGTTGAAGAACTTCTTAGGAAAAAAACTTCCTCGGAGAGAGAGAAGAGTAAAGTTACTGTGAAGAAGTCCTTTAGCTCTGGATGGGACAAAGGATGGAATAAGGATTTGTCTGTTGTCTCTTCCCAGATGGACTATGCAAGTTTGAAATACTTCAGAGATGGATGGGTTACATCTCTGAAGGAGTTGAATGTTGCTGATGATTCTGAACTATTTCAGAAACACACTCATGGCCCTCCTCATACTATTGAAGAAGAAGAAGAAGAAGAAGAAGAAGAAGATGAAGCTGCATCTGATGAACCTTCTATGGTGATAGTAGAACAAACACCTGCTGTAACCATTCCTCAATCCTCTGAGAAAGTTCAGCAGGCAATAACCTCTACCGAGCAATGCCAACTGCCCTCTGAGCAAGCAACTCCTTCATCCAAATCGGCTGAAGATGTTATAGGAAATAAGGAGAAGGTGTAGAGTTGTTCGGCTCTTTAATTATGTTATTTTTCTATTTTTCCCTTTTTTGTTATAACTTTGATTGTACTTTCTCCTCCAGTGATCAATAAAATGGACTTTGTTATTTATTCTGAGTTTTCTCCTTTACTTGCTCGATTTGTATCGTTGTTGATCCATTTTTACTTTTCCTTTCTAGTTTATCGCCAGGATCGAACTCTTGTTAGCTCATGATACAGAGTTGATGAAGAAATGTACCGATTACTTCAAGGCTGGTCATACAGATTTCACTGAAGCTAAAATAGTTAATATCCTTGGACCTGATGCCTCTGAGTGAGCACTTGAGGCTTACGAATATTTAAAATGTATGCTTGATAGGGTGGTGGCCAATAATATTGCTTATTATGAAATGATTGAAGACCTTCAAGGACTGATCGAGGAACTCCAACTTCAACACAAGGAAACCACTTCACTTTTGCATGAGGGTTATGAGAAAAAGTACCAACAGTTGAGTGTTGATCGGGGTTATGACAAATTTATTTTATCCCATAAGAAGAGAGAGTGTGTGCTTAAACTTGAAGTTGAGGAGCACAAAAATATTGCCAAGCTGTTGGAGGAGGAAAATATTGCCTTGCGAGAAGAACTGAGACAACTAAAGTTTACCTCTTCTTCTGGAGCTCTAGTCCTAGTCATTGATGAGGGCTTTTCATTTTTGGAAACTGAAAATGCTGCATTAAGAGAAGAACTGGAGGCTTTGAAATGATCCAGACCTACATCTTCCTCGCGCGGTAGAGCAAGAGATGGTCGGAGAAGTATCGAGGAGACTAGGACTCAACAAGTCTTAGAAAACCAGGCTGTTCAACTGAGGACGAAAAATAATGCACTAACTGAGATGTCCCAGAAAATCCAAAATCTCACCGAGCAACTATCCAACTAGAGTTCTGCGTTGGAGAGTAAAGAGAACTGAGTGAAAAAGCTTCATCATCATGTGGAGAGATTGACTTATCAATTCCACAAACAACCTAGAGAGTTTTGGATGGGCGGATATAATGAAACTTTATGCCATCTTGATGCTCGGTTGAAACAATCAAATAATGAAGGATACAAAGAAGGATAGTTGAAAGCCCTGACCATGATTAAACTTGAGAAAGGAAATTTCTTATGGGATTGGTATGAGACTAGATTACTTGATCTGCATGTGCCTCCCTTTAAACTAGATGTCAGCTGGATTCCAGCCCGTGCCATTCCTCAGTGTTTAATCTCCAAGTATCTTAGTGACTACCACCTTTATAAAGACTTTGAGATATCTCGACCTCAACATCTTCTTTGAATTTTATCCAACTCTTCTTATGCTCTAGATGATCCTCCAGCTGGAATGGAGCTTGTACCTAAATCTGAAGGAAAGAAAACAATAGAATAGGCTAGTTGTATATTGTTAGTAATTATCAAATGAAACATCATCTTTTGTAATTTTACTTTCCTTGGAAATGAATTAATTGTATAATATTTTTCTTATCAATATATCTTTAAAAGGACAATTTGTCCTGTTTTGTTTTAATTGCCAAGACAATGGAACTTTGCCCCATTTGTTGCCTAGTTGTAGTGACTTGTCACCCATAAGTGCCTAAGCAATGGAATTATTTTCACCCCATGGTCCTGCTTAGTTGTAGTAATCTTATATAGATTACCTTGGTACCTAGGCAGTGGATTCCCCTTGAGGTCACCCATCTTCTTGCCCAGTTTTGGATGCCCCTTGAGGTCACCTATAATCAAGCAGGCCTTGCCTTGTATGATTGTTATGACAACATTATTGGTTGAGTTTATTGATGTCGGCCAACCATAGTTGGTGGTTGCTGATATCCGACCAACCGTAGTTGGTGGTTACTGATATGTCGACCAATCGTAGTTGGTGGTTGCTGACATGCCGACCAACTATAGTTGGTGGTTCTTGATGCCTTCATGCAAAATTCAAGTGTAGTGTGTAGCACGAGTACTCCAAAAAAAATTAAACTAAAATGACTATGGGGAAAATATCATTTTTATTCATTTTGAAATAATGGAATACATGTGAATCTACATTACTGATAATATTTACGCAGATTCTCTACATTCCACGCATTTTGAATTCTTCCCCCTCTAAAGTTTCTATTCTGTAGGTTCCAGGTTGAACAACCGTTGTTACACGATAAGGCCCATGCCAGTTGGCCTCCAGATTATTATGCTTCTGAATGACTTTGTTGAGTAAATAATCTCCCTCCTTGAGATCACATTTCTTGAATCATTTATTATAGAACATGGCAGTTCGTTGCTAGTAAGTGACATTTCGGATTGCTACATCTTTCCGAACTTCCTCGAGCATGTCTAAATCTAAGCGTCTCATCAAATTGCTTACTGGAGTGTTGAAATTAAGCACCCTGTGAGTCGGTAGACCCAGTTCAGCAGGTATGAATGCTTCACTTCCAAAGGCTAACATGTAAGGAGATTCTCCAGTTGTTGTTCGGGGAGTTATTTGGTAAGCCCATAACACAGAATGCAACTTGTTAATTTAATTTTCTTTTGCATCATCCAACCATTTCTTCAACCCGTTCAATAGAGTTCTGTTGGTTACCTCTGTTGGCCCGTTGCTTTGGGGATGGCCTGGTGCAAAATAAATCTTTTGAACATTTGACTATTGACAGTACATGGCGAACTCCTCATTATCAAATTGGGTACCATGATCGGTAATGAAAGCATGTGGCAAACTATATCTGTAAATAATATTCTTCCAGATGAACTGATAGACCCTATCATATGTCATGTCAATGAGAAGTTCATCTTCCACCCATTTTGTGAAATAATCAATAGCGACTACTAAGTATTTGAATCGTCCTTTGGTAGTTGGCAGAAGCCTAACCAAGTCTATGCCACTCATAGAAAATGTCCATGGTGAGGTAATCGGTGTTAATAATGCCTAGGGAGTTCTTCGTATGGTAGAGAACCATTAACACTTGTTATATTTCTTAGCATAAGTTATGCAGTCATCTCGCGTCGTTGGCCAATAATATCCCTGCGTCGTTATCCTCTGCAAAAGAGGTCGACCTGTTACATGAGCTCCACAAGAGCCTTGGTGAATTTTCTCTATCATATTTTTAACTTCTGATGGATGAACAAATCTCTGTAGACCTACTATTATGCCTCTTTTGTATACAACTCCGTTGTTTAAGACATACCTAGCAGTGTTAAACTTGAGCCTCTTGGCTACAAGCTAGTCGGATGGTAAAATGCCTTCTTCGATATACGTCATGATGGGATCCATCCAGGAAGGTCCCATATCTAAAGTGATAAACTTCACCATCAAATCGTCATCAATGCTTCGGTCTGTAAGTATCTCAATAGGAATCATTCTTTGTAGCTGAGTGCGGGTAGTTGAGGCTAATCGAGCTAGTGCATCATCCCTCGCATTTTTCGGTCTTGCTATTCTGATCACTTGGACCACTGTAAAATTGGATACAATCTCCATAGCTTTGGTGTGATACCTAGACATAAATTCTCCCTTTGTCACTTACAGCCCGAGAATCTAATTTACGACTAGCTGTGAATCACTAAACACCATAACTTGCTCTGCATTCAGTGTTTTGGCTAAACTGAGGCCCGCAATCATAGCTTCATACTCAGCTTCATTGTTGGAAGCTTTTAATTGAAAACGCAGCGCATATTCTATATCTAATCCATCCGGACTATTAAGAATTATTTCGGCTCTGCTGCTTGTGGCACACGAAGAACCATCAACATACAAATTCCATACGGGGATATTGTTATCAAACCCTTGGTCTGACAAAGTCTCATGATGGAATATTTGGTGCTTCCTTTTATCATCCCTCAACTCTGGGCTTTTGTCAGAGGATTCTTGTTGCTCGATCACCATCCCCTCCGGCAAGTCTGCAGATGGGAGTTGATCGGGGATGGTTTTTTATGATCTTCTAACATCCATGGGTTGTTCTGTGTTAGATCCCTATTGGTCGGAGGTATCTGGATAAGTAAATTCAACAATGAAATCAGCCACTGCCTGCCCTTTGAGAGAAGACCTTGGCTCATAGACGATGTCATATTCACCTAACTCCACCACCCAATACATTAATCTTCCAGATTTTTTCAGCTTGTGTAAAGCCTGTCTGAGTGGCATGTCGGTGTATATCACTATGGTATGGGCTTGGAAGTATGGTTTTATTCTCCTGCTCATCTCGATCAAAGCTAATGCCAGCTTCTCCAATTTTGGGTACCTAATATATTCTCCTCAAAATGCCTTGCTTGTATAATACACCGACTTCTGCACTCTATCGTCTACTCTTATCAACGTTAAACTGACTGCACTTTCTGAGACAGCCAAGTACAATATAATTTATCTCCCACTACCGGCCTAGACAGCAAAGGAGGTATCCCTAAATATCTCTTCAACTCTTGGAATGCCTTCTCACACTCATCATTCCACTTGAAAGTTTTTCTGAGTGTCTTGAAGAATGGAAGGCATCTGTCAGTTGCTCGTGAGATGAACCTATTGAGATCTGTAACACGCCCCGTGAGGCTTTGTACTTCCTTCTTTGTAGTTGGATATTGCAATTCTAGCGAGGCTTTAATATTTTCAGGATTTGCCTCGATACCTCGTTGATTTATAATATACCCAAGGAACATGCCTTCTTGTACGCCAAAGGCGCACTTGGTCGGGTTCAGCTTCATCTGATATTTCTCCAGCTGGTCAAATGTTTGGCTCAGATCAGCTATATGGTCAGCAGCTTTCTTACTCTTAGTCAGCATGTCATCGATGTAAACCTCCATGTTTCTGCCAATTTTCTCTGCGAACACCTTGTTCATTAGTCACTGGTATGTAGCACCTACATTTTTAAGACCAAAAGGCATAATATTGTAATATTATGTTCCCCTTGGGGTAATAAAAGAGGTACTTTCCCTGTCTTCTGGTTTCATCTTAATTTGGTTGTAGCCGAAATAAGCATCCATGAAGCTCAATAATTCATGCCCCGATGTAGCATCTACCGGTTGATCTATTCGGGGTAGAGGGAAATGATCTTTTGGGCAGGCTTTGTTCAGATCTTTGAAATCCACACACATTCTCCATTTATTGTTCTTCTTTTTTACCATCACCACATTGGCTAACCAATCAAGATATTTAACATCCTCAATAAAAGAGGCCTTTTGCAGTTTCTCTACTTCATTTTGAATATCTTGGTTCTTCTATGGGCTAAAGACTCTTCTTCGCTGCTTCACTAGTTTTATCTCCTTATTAACATTGAGTTCATGGCACAGGAATGCTGGGTCTATCCCCGGCATATCATCATGACTCCACGTGAAAGCTTTCTCTCTATGCCTTAAAAATGCCACCAACTCTTGCTTTATTGTCGGATCAAGTGAAGCGCCAATTTGAGTTGTTCTTTCTAGTCGTTCATTATCCAGAATAATGTTCTCCATTGCTTCCATGACCTAACCCTTTGTGATACCCCGTATTTCTGAATATTCCAAATATTCCATTTAATTAAATTGGAGAATTAAATGAGAAAATACGGCTTAATTTAAATTACGTAAGAGTAGTAATTTATAGAGTTTTATTTAAAATTATAATTATGGAATATTAATCGAGAGATAAATACCGGTTTATATTGCCTCATTATATTTACTTAGTGCGAGTGGTAAATATTCACTTAACGCGTGTAGACCGTGTTGGGGTGAGAACAAGTAATATTTTTTAAGTGACTCAAATGATAATTTAGAGATCACAGATGAGTCCGGAGGGGTCAAATTAGTCAAAATAGTATACCCGGGGGTACTAGTTGAGTCTCGGGGTAATTTTGGACTAAACCGAGACCGTTCGGGGGCGTTTTGGTCTTTTAACATGAGAGGGTATGAAGACCTGCGAATTTAATAACTCTAAGTCGGATTATAAGAGTTCGAGGCTAGGATTAGAGAGAAGAAAAAACACACCATGGCCATTAGAGAGAAGAGAGAAACAATTCTCAAGGCAAAAGGAAGAATTGGGAATGATTCAAAGGAGATTTTCACTACAAACTTGTGGGGAATGAAGATTGAAGGAGAAAAACAATCAATCATCAACAACAATCACGAAATCATATTTCCTCCGTCAAGGAAAGTTGTTTATTACAAAAATTATAAAGTTATAATACCCATGTGTAGGGTTTATTTGAATAGTCTTGTTTAAATCAATATCTTGATAGGAGAATGATGATATTTATACATGGTGGGATAGGAATCGCATGTAGAATGATTTAACTTATGTAGAGGATTAATATTCAGATTAGACTTGATGATTTTTCGGAATAAAATCTGGATTTTGAATGAAAATATGGGAAGAACACCATAAATAGGGTTTCAAGAAATTTTGGGTTTAATTCACTATTTCTTTAAAGGAATTGGAGTTTTGATGTATTTGACATGTTAGAAATTGTCCTAGTATACGTGAAAGCGTGTTAGGATCATTGGGTCGAAGTTCGGTGGACTATAATGGAGTTTGAAGATTTGTTAATGGAGGAAAAGCTTAAAGAAGAAGACGAACTACGTCTGTCCCTGTTCGATCGATCGATCGATCGATCGATCTCAAACTATCGATCGATCGACATAGTCGATCGATCGAACCCAGCAGTCGATCGATCGACGCAAGCTGTTTTTCTCGAATTTTTCGTGTTTAAGTCTTCGTAGATTTTCGGGAATGAATGAGTATCCTAGGATTTACATTATACTTATATGGGTGTGATAATAAGACCAGTAGGTATATTGTTGAGGTCCGATAAGGCCATTGGGTGTAAGACTTGGATTACGGACCGATGAGAATAAATCCGATTTAGTAGAGTATCGGGGAATTCGGAATTGAGTTACGAGGCGAAGTAAATTCAATTTAAGTAATAAACCAGTAGGGTAAGTAATAACTACTGAAATTATATGTGAGGGGTAACTAGGACCCTTAGAGTTGTGTGAATACTCGAATAAATGCAATAGTGAAATAAATTATAAATTAATGAGTACGGTGGATATAAGTAAAATATATTTCGTACGTGCATGATTTGATGGGTCGGGTGTGTACCTACTAAATTATATAAAAGTTTGGGTTAAGAAAATTTTACCTAAATTAATTATGTTAGGGTCGATGAGACATTACGAACTAACATAAAGTTATTATATGTTTGGGGTCGATGAGAAATGCCGAACCAAACCTTGAACTGGTGTCGCGATGAAAGAGTCCCGAACCAGAATATGTGTATATATATAATTTTTAAAAATATTTGGGGTCGATGGATAATTCCGAACCAACTCTTACTTGGGGTCGATGAATCATTACGAACCAAGAGATCTTTATTTGTGTATATAAATAATTGGGGTCGATGTATCATTCCGAACCAAATCTTACTTGGGGTCGATGAATCATTCCGAACCAAGAGTCCTTTACATGTATAAAAAGAGAAAAATATTAATGATTGATATTTAGTATATATTGTGTGTGAAATATATACTTGATGATATTCTACTTCTGTGTATTAGTAGATTGATATATATTATGTATTTAAAGATACATACTGAAGTGGTAAGTTAAGTAGTGAAACTTAATTACGAAATGCACCTTTAGATAGAGAAAATCTATTTAGTAATTTAAGTAGCGAAACTTAATTATACAAGTGGGAAGACAACAATTGTGAGAATTGTAGTAATTATAGTAGTGAAACTAAATGAGAAGTCTTGAAAAATAACATAGATGAAATGTTACTTGAGAATTAATTAACATACGCGAGACGTTAGTAAAACGGTTGTACTGTATGGGCAGTACTGGAACTTAGGTACAGATAAGTTCAGTTGACTACTTTGGTTTTAGTTAGCTTGGGAGGTATGGCTAGATAAAATAAGTGTAGAACATTAGGTGTGCACAAAACATGAGAGGTGAGTAAGCTCAAGAGAGTATACGAGAACCTAACATGTGTAATCAATAATCGCATTTTATATTGTGATAAACGCTTGCTAAATATTTTCAAAATGTTTTGAGTACTAACTCTTGCTATAAAATATTTTCAAAACTTTTAGGTGTCCAGCCACAGGGACGCCATGTATGATGATTTCATTCCAGGGACTCGAAGCTGTAGCACAGTGGATGCTTACAGGATTTTGACTAGACGATGTCTCTCATTCAGATCTAAAACAGGATCTCACACATGTATGGACTTGTGGTCCGGTATCTGTCTCAGACGTTTAGTTTCAGATTAGTGGATTGTTCTTGTTTTATGGTTGTTTGGGATTTTTAGCCGATGGTTTATTCGGTAATACTCTTGTTCTGTTGTACTTATACTTTGTTGATTGGGTTTTAGTACATGGTGTTTGTTTTACTATATTCCGCATGGTTGATTTATCTATTTTAAGAAAGATAAAATTTGGCACCGGTCTAATTTTCACTTAGGTGATTAGTAATTAAAAAGTTTTCGACAGTGATGCTAAGAATGAACCATTTGAGAAACCTGTTTTAATTTAATAAAGGCCTGATCACCCGATGTTTAATTAGGCGGGGTGTCACAGATGGTATCAGAGCATCAGGTTCTAGTGTCCATAGGATCTGTACGGCTTACTACGTTTTCAGCGTATCGTTTGATTGATATAGAGCCCTATCTTAGGGTTGTTGTACTCCTCTACGTACATAGTTTACGTTCCCCTGCTATTTAGTAGATGTAGTGTTATATATACGAGTTTTTTTGTGCAAGTTACGTCGAACATGGATGTAGGACCAGCATTAACGTTGGAAGGACTGCAGGAGGGAGGAGCTCGGCATGAAGCATGGGATGTTCGAAGATGGTAATCATAAGAGAGATGATCTTTGTCGAGGTCACTCCTAGTGTGTAATGGAAGTAGATGCTGCAAGGGTTATTGAGGCATAGCAGGAATTTTCCAAGTGTCACGACGGCAAGGGGGGATGCTAATCTAGACCCGCCCAATGCAGTGATAGTGGGAGGGGGGATGAAGAAATTTTTAATGAGAATGAGCCATAAAATGTGATAAAATGGAGACTGTGCATGGAAACCAATGGAAGTAGAATGTACCGAGGTTTTGGCATTTAGGGATAGAGTAGAAATACTCAGAAGTGAAAATTTGAGTAAAATTTTTGAGGCAACGTGGCGGGGATACCAGTCACCACATTTGGACCGAGGGTCCGTATACAAATAGAGGGACCTTACGTATAATTTAATCGCAAAGTTCTCCAATGATGATTCAGAAGTGAAGTGAATGGAAATATCTGAACCCATCACGTGAAAGCCTGGTAGAGGCCAACCGTGAGAAAGAAATTTATCCGTTGAAGTGAACTTGTACCGATGAGATAGGTATAAAGGAAAAAGAGCCCTTGAGAGAATGGACTCTCGAGTTGTCGTTCGCAATTTTAGTAAAACTCTTCTTGGACGACTTATGTATCTGAAGGCAGTATGGTACTTCTTATAAGGTTGAGGTAAATGCTCCTAGGTCGGCGGAGCTAAGAGAGTTGAAGAATTTATTCAAAGTGTAAGACCGAATGTAATGGGGCTGGTGCAAGCCTTAAGTGGAAACCCACTAGGAGTTGATTAGATTCTAAGTCGGGATTGTTAAGTCCCATAGTGCGTTCCTCTTGGTCAACAGAACTAAGGGAACCAGGATGATAGTGTTCAAAATCGAGGCTACCAAGTCCGAGAGGGGGGACACCCAAATCGGTCAGTGTGACCTGGAGTAAGGGGATTTTTGAAAAGATGTCTAGTGTGGGTTATAGGGCCACGCATTTTATTTTAGCTTGAAGTTATTCGAGGAAATAATAACTCCGATGAGTTTTGCATTCCGGAGAGGACAAGCGTGTTATGTCCGAAAACCATCTGGACCACCAGAGCGATGGACAAGGAAGTATATGGGTTTTAGCCTCGAGTGAATGAGGTATATAGCAATGCCTCACCTGAAAGAGGGTCGAGTTGTCATTATTCATCAATATGTGAGAGACTTCGGAGATTATGAACATCTCATAGTAATTGATTCCGGTGTGTGGGAACCTAAATGATGTGAGTCAAGGTATGTAGTATGACCGTTGAGCGGAGAGATTGAGCTCGTTGTTGTAATTAGTGCTAAGGACTTAGTGATAGTATAAGCGTGATGCCACTTGACTCCTTTAGAAATATTGGAGTATAGTTGCACATATTGTCGAGAAATGGAATTTGGACATCTCGACTATGTGTTGTTCCGACAATGCTCAGTAAGAATGCATGGGGGAGAGATCCCTTGTTTAAGTTCGGTTGCGAAAGGGGATACGACTGAATTTTTATGCACGTCAGGAGAAGAGACGTTGTTAGATGCTAGGACATTAGTGGATCTGGTAGCGTTGTGGAGGAACAATGAAAGGCTTACATCCCCACGAAGGGATAAGTGGGACTTTGTGGGCAAGGATTTGATTTTTGTCTATAGGGGATGGAGAATACCCGCAAGATTGTAGTCACGTCGTGTAGACAACGCTAGAGTTGAGGAAAAGCATGTTACGGGTGCCACGCTTGCAATGTTTTTACAAATGTGCACGGAGAAAAGGGTGTATGGGCACCCTAATCAATTGGCCTTCTTAGACATCCGAAATAGAGGGATGCGGAAAATTATTTTATACTCCGGTGGGGAAATTATAAAGTAACCAACCGCAAAAGTGCACCAATTACGAAGAGTGCACGAATTGTAAAGTATAATATACCCGGAGAGAGAGGGGAATAGAGTACCACTTGAGGAAAGATGACGTGAGTGGAAAGCGGTGTTGAGGAAGAGACAGTGTGAGATTGTCTCCAGACGCACCACTAGTTGATAGGGAAAGATAGACTCGAAATGAGCAACCAGAATGTGGTAGTGAATCTACGTTTCCAATGATGGAAGGAGAAGACAGACTTATAAATTATTGATGGGTGTGAACATCATAATTAAGCCAACATTTCGATGGGGTAACGGAATGGAGTGACCGGGATGGATTAGTATGTAGTCGAAAGGGGAGAGTGCACAAGTGCACGGTACCGCTCTACATGATTGTGAATCATTCTGAAATCCTAAAATTCCACCCTATGAGAGATGGTCAGGGAGGAATAGAGATAAAGTTTTATTTTGAGTATGTTGTGTTACCTACGACTCAATGTTAGTGATAAAGGATGATGATACGCCCTTATGATAGGGGAATTTTGGAGAATCACACTAATCAATTCGTAGGAAGAATGTATACCTATATGAGCATATTTATAGGTAGTGTGAGTGCCTATATGAACTGTACATAAGGATTAGGTTCGTGGGTACCTATTAAGAACTTATGTCTACCTTGAGGTGTGGTTCGATGAGATATTTCAAACTTTTAGTCCTTAATGCGTGATATGAGGACATTCTATGGGAGTATGACATTTTAGAATACATGAAGTGTGAAATATATGGCTCACAAATTGTCTACTCATGTGCGATGAGATATATATACTTATATTGTGCTCGAAGTGTAATTCCGAGATAATATAACCAATCACTATTGGTGATCGAGGTGAGATTCCGATCCAATAACCCCAAAAGTGTTATAAAAGGGGGGTGATTATAAAATAAATGTTGATAGTATATGCTATGTGTAACATATATATACCTTATGATTTCCTGCTTATGTGTGATAATAAGTATGCTTAAATTATGTATTGGGGTCGATGATGTTCCAGACCAATACATGAGGGATCGATTTGGGGTCGATGATGTTTCTGAACCAAATCGATGATAAATATTAGTATCGACGAAAGGTCTGAACCAACATATGTATTACATTTACCTTGGGGTCGAGGGATTTCCGAACCAATGTAAATGACAGGATGATTGGGGTCGATGATTTTGTCGGACCAATTGTCCTTATAGTATATATTGTGTGTGAAATATATATACATTATAATTTTCTACTTATGAGTGATAGTAGGCACATAGATGTTATATCTAGAGTTATACATCAAAAGGGTAAATTAAGTGAGACTTAATTATGATATAGGCGGCTTGGGTAACATGTAATAAGAGTTTATAATGAAGCAAGACATGTACTTGGGGCGACCGTTAGGATGATATTATTTGATTTTGGGTACTAGAGGATGCTATGATGTTTAAGGTCCTTAGTCTCAATACCATCCTTATCCTAATTTCGAGGACGAAATTCCTTTGTAAGGGGGGAAGTATGTGATACCCCGTATTTCTATATATTCCAAATATTCCATTTAATTAAATTGGAGAATTAAATGAGAAAATAGGGCTTAATTTAAATTACGTAAGAGTAGTAATTTATAGAGTTTTATTTAAAATTGTAATATTAATCGAGAGATAAATACCGGTTTATATTGCCTCATTATATTTACTTAGTGCGAGTGGTAAATAGTCACTTAACGCGTGTAGACCGTGTTGGGGTAAGAACAAGTAATATTTTTTAAGTGATTCAAATGATAATTTAGAGGTCACAGATGAGTTCGGAGGGGTCAAATTAGTCAAAATAGTATACCCGGGGGTACTAGTTGAGTCTCGAGGTAATTTTAGACTAAACCGAGACCGTTCGGGGGCGTTTTGGTCTTTTAACATGAGAGGGTATGAAGACCTACGAATTTAATAACTCTAAGTCAGATTATAAGAGTTGGAGGCTAGGGTTAGAGAGAATAAAAAACACACCATGGCCATTAGAGAGAAGAGAGAAACAATTCTCAAGGCAAAAGGAAGAATTGGGAAGGATTCAAATGAGATTTTCACCACAAACTTGTGGGGAAAGAAGATTGAAGGAGAAAAACAATAAATCATCAACAACAATCATGAAATCAGATTTCCTCCGTCAAGGCAAGTTGTTTATTACAAAAATTATAAAGTTGTAAAACCCATGTGTAGGGTTTATTTGAATAGTCTTGTTTAAATCAATATCTTGATAGGAGAATGATGATATTTATATATGTTGGGATAGGAATCACATGTAGAATGATTTAATTTATGTAGAGGATTAATATTCAGATTAGACTTGATGATTTTTTGGAATAAAATCTGGATTTTGAATGAAAATATGGGAAGAACACCATAACTAGGGTTTCAAGAAATTTTGGGTTTAATTCACTATTTCTTTAAAGGAATTGGAGTTTTGATGTATTTGACACGTTAGAAATTGTCCTAGTATATGTGAAAGCATGTTAGGATCATTGGGTCGAAGTTTGGTGGACTATAATGGAGTTTGAATATTTGTTAATGGAGGAAAAGCTTAACGAAGAAGACGAACTGCGTCTGTCCCTGTTCGATCGATCGAACCCAGCAGTCGATCGATCGACGCAAGCTATTTTTCCCGAATTTTTCATGTTTAAGTCTTCGTTGATTTTCGGGAATGAATGAGTATCCTAGGATTTACATTATACTTATATGGGTGTGAGAATAAGACCAGTAGGTATATTGTTGAGGTCCGATAAGGCCATTGGGTGTAAGGCTTGGATTACGGACCGATGAGAATAAATCCGATTTAGTAGAGTATCGGGGAATTCGGAATTGAGTTACGAGGCGAAGTAAATTCAATTTAAGTAATAAACCAGTAGGGAAAGTAATAACTACTGAAATTATATGTGAGGGGTAACTAGGACCCTTAGAGTTGCGTGAATACTCGAATAAATGCAATAGTGAAATAAATTATAAATTAATGAGTACGGTGGATATAAGTAAAATATATTTCGTACGTGCATGATTTGATGGGTCGGGTGTGTACCTACTAAATTATATAAAAGTTTGGATTAAGAGAATTTTACCTAAATTAATTATGTTAGGGTCGATGAGACATTTCGAACTAACATAAAGTTATTATATGTTTGGGGTCGATGAGAAATGCCGAACCAAACCTTGAACTGGTGTCGCGATGAAAGAGTCCCGAACCAGAATATGTGTATATATATAATTTTTAAAAATAGTTGGGGTCGATGGATAATTCTGAACCAACTCTTACTTAGGGTCGATGAATCATTACGAACCAAGAGATCTTTATTTGACATAAATAATTGGGGTCGATGTATCATTCCGAACCAATTCTTACTTGGGGTCGATGAATCATTCCGAACCAAGAGTCCTTTACATGTATAAAAAGGGCAAAATATTAATGATTGATATTTAGTATATATTGTGTGTGAAATATATACTTGATGATATTCTACTTCTGTGTATTAGTAGATTGATATATATTATGTATTTAAAGATACATACTGAACTGGTAAGTTAAGTAGTGAAACTTAATTACGAAATGCACCTTTAGATAGAGAAAATCTATTTAGTAATTTAAGTAGCGAAACTTAATTATACAAGTGGGAAGACAACAATTGTGAGAATTGTAGTAATTATAGTCGTGAAACTAAATGAGAAGCCTTGAAAAATAACATAGATGAAATGTTACTTGAGAATTAATTAACATACGCGAGATGTTAGTGAAACGGTTGTACTGTATGGGTGGTACTGGAACTTAGGTACAGATAAGTTCATTTGACTACTTTGGTTTTAGTTAGATTGGGAGGTATGGCTAGATAAACTAAGTGTAGAACGTTAGGTGTGCACAAAAGATGATAGGTGAGTAAGCTCAAGAGAGTGTACGAGAACCTAACATGTGTAATCAATAATCGCATTTTATATTGTGATAAACTCTTGCTAAATATTTTCAAAATGTTTTGAGTACTAACTCTTGCTATAAAATATTTTCAAAACCTTTTAGGTGTCCAGCCACAGGAACGCCATGTATGATGATTTCATTCCAGGGACTCGAAGCTGTAGCACAGTGGATGCTTACAGGATTTTGACTAGACGATGTCTCTCATTCAGATCTAAAACAGGATCTCACACATGTATGGACTTGTGGTTCGATATCAGTCTCAGATGTTTAGTTTCAGATTAGTGGATTGTTCTTGTTCTCTGGTTGTTTGGGATTTTTAGCCGATGGTTTATTCGGTAATACTCTTGTTCTGTTGTACTTATACTTTGTTGATTAGGTTTTAGTACATGGTGTTTGTTTTACTATATTCCGCATGGTTGATTTATCTATTTTAAGAAAGATAAAATTTGGCACCGGTCTAATTTTCACTTAGGTGATTAGTAATTAAATTGTTTTCGACAGTGATGCTAAGAATGAACCATTTGAGAAACCTATTTTAATTTAATAAAGGCCTGATCACCCGATGTTTAATTAGGCGGGGTGTCAGACCCTTCACGAACTCTGATTCGTCTAGTGTCTCAATCTTTGAATCTTCAGACTCGTCCACTTAGTAAGTGGTGGTCTTCTTCCTGGTATCCTCCAACTCTTCTTATTTGACAGATGAATAGTATCATTCTCGAGATACTTTTTGATCCCCCTTCATAAGTCCCACACCAAAGTTGGTCGGGAAGTTCAATCATTGATGTACCGTGGATGGTGCTGCTTTGAACTTTTTCAGACCTACTCTTCCCATGATTATATTATAGGCTGATTGGACATTTTTATCCATTACAAAAAGCATGCTTTTTCTGTTATGCAAACAGGCCATGAACCAATAAGCATGTCCAACTTGATCTTCCCAAGTGCAAAGACTTTTTCTCCAGAGAAACCGATAAGGGGCTTGTGGTACGGCTCCAACTGGGTGAGTTTCAAGTTTAAACTGTCAAAGCAAGGGTAGAACATGATGTCTGCCGAGCTACCATTATCTATCAATAATCTTGAGATAATTACATCCTTCATCCTCATCTTTATCACCAAAGGATCGTCGTGAGGATATAAGACACCTTTCAGATCATTTTTGGAAAAACCGATGACTAGTTTATCCTTATTGACCTTCCTCGAACGATCTTCCTCTGCCATATTTATTCGCTTTATGTAGGCACAAGCTTGGGCCTCATTGAGGTAAGATTTCCTTTTAGTGGTATGATCATCACCTCCTGCATCTCCACATGTTATCATATTACAGTCAAATGAACCAAAGCGGATCAAAAATACCTCACATTCAGGCTGTCTAGGCTTTTTGGGGAGATCGGGGTCATCCTCCGGGTCATCTTCATGGTCCCTTTTCTTATCATCTCTTGGTCGGCGAGGAGAATTGGACCTTTTTTGTGCTCTGTTATTGGTCTTATCATCGTTCTGGCGATCAACAAACTTGTTCAACTTCCCTCATCTAATGAGTGTCTCTATCTCATTCTGGAGAGCTATGCACCGATTGGTCGTATGACCATGGTCTTTTTAGAATTCGCAATACTTGGACTTATCTCTCCTTTCGGGGGTTGTTCTCAATTTCTCTGGACAATTTAGTTCTTCGCTATTTTTTATCTCCTCCAGAACATGGTTTATGCCTACCTTTAAGGGGGTATAATTTGCATACTTCCTCAAGTGCTCAAACATTTCCTTACCTTTCGATTGTTTCCTGGCTCCATTATGCTTATGATTCTTCCTCTCCGACCTGCCTTCAACTTTAGTTTCTGCTTTTGCCTCAACATTCTTCTTCGCAGCCATAGTTTCCTCGGCATTTATAATCTTGGTTGCTTTCACCATTAATTCTGCCATGGATTTGGGGGGACCTTTGGCCAAAGTGTAATACAGCTTATTCGGTAAAAGACCACTCATCGGAGCTGTAATGGTTATCTTCTCTTCGTAGTCGATTACCTCCAGCTTCTCGTTGTTAAAACGAGTGATGTAGTCCCATGGGCTTTCTCCTGATTTTTGCCTTACGCTTAACAGATGGGCTACCCTCTTGATTGGCTTTGCACCAAAACAGAAATTCCCTATGAAGAGTTCGGCTAACTGATGGAAAGTTACGAATTGCCCCCGAGGAAGGTTGTTATACCATATTTGAGCAGATCCGGTAATAGTTCCTGAGAATGCCCTGCACCTCATCTCGTCTGAGACCACATAAATATCTGTAACAGTTTGGTACTGTTCTATGTGGAGAACAGGATCAGTCTTCCCATCATACTTTGGCGTAACTACAGGAGCCTTAAATTTTGAAGGTGTGGGAAAGTCCATAATTGCTTGTATAAATGGAGATCCTTTGATAAAGGTTCTTTGGAGAGGATTTTTGGCCTTAACCATTTCCCCTAACCTATCTTCTAACCTCTGAATGAAGACCTTCCATGCATCATTTCTAGCCTCTGATCTATTTGCCCGAGCCACAGATCGCACTGAATTCTCCTCTTGGGATCTTTCTGTACGAGCTGCAAGGCGTGATTGGGCAGAACCTTCCCTTAGATCATTTGGTCATTGAGAATTTCTCGACGCAATTCGAGGAGGGTTTTTATTCCTCCTAGGGCCCAAACGGTCAAAGGGTGAAACTCTACTCAACCTCTCCAGAGCGCTTGTTCATTATGGAGTTAGAGTAACATTTTCCCATAACTCTTATGGGAGATGTCCGGCCAGGCTGATAGGAGGGATCGTTGGACCTCTCGATATGATGGAATTCGATATGTATGGACCGAGAAGCTTGAGGGAATAGAGTACGTCTGGATTGTGAAGACGGCAGGTGCACATTTTTATGAGCGCTTCACTGACCTGACTGGGAAGGCTTTGCGTTTTGAACAGTCTGAATAAGTTGTCGCATGGTCTCCTGCATAGTTGTTTATCCTTTGGCTAAGTTTGCCACTATTCCTATGAGGTCATGGATAGTTGGAGGAGCGGACGGGTTGGGAGGAACTCCATCATTGTTCCTATTACTAGATTCTAGGATCTCAGCCATGTATGATGAATTTTTTAGTGAAAAACGCTATGGATAGTCGTTTCCCATAGACGGCGCTAATCTGTTGATTTAAAAAACTAGACTTGATCTAATTAATTAATCACAGATAAATATGAATAAAGAAATAAGAAAAGGATTTTTAAAGTGGTTCATCCTTAATGAAAATGGCCTACGTCCACTGTCTTATATTGCTAGGTGTTTTGCCTTGATCTCAATTATGATCACAAGTGATCGATTACTCCTTTATGGAGGGGGTTACAATGTACTTATAGCCCTCGGGCTGTTAATATGATGTGACACCCCGCCTAATTAAATACTGGGCGATCACTCCTTTATTAAATTAAATCAAGGTAAACAGTTGGTTCATTCTCAGCATCACTGTCGATAAAAATAAATTTTCCAATTTAACACCCTAATTAATTAAGCTAAGTGTCAAAACTATTTGCATGCATAACTTTCCAAATTTTATTTAAAGAAAATGATTTATTTATTTAAAACAACATTTCATCAATTAAGAATCACACCACAATAAACCTGGAACACAACCCAATTAATTTAAAACAGCCGTCAATCGAATGTCAACATGCAGAATATAAAGTAACACGATTCAAACTGAATAAATCCCATAGTGACAATACTAGAAATAATTGAAATACAAATGTCCCCATAACAATGAAATAATGGAAAGGGCGACACGTGCCCAATAAATGAGAATGCTAGAAGTGGAGTCAATAAAGGAAGCCATCTACGCAAGTGACCTGCAACTCCCACCTAAGCTGCAGCGCGTTCCTGCCAAGAGATCCTAAGCAAGTCGCCCCTGTGGCTGGGCACCTGTAATACATACATATATATACAAGAGAGAGAAAGAGAAAAAGAAACGGGTCAGAGCTCGAAAGTGTGTTTGATTTAAAAATACGTTTAGCAAGTATTTAAATTGATACAGGCCAATGCAACAACATATTAGTGCGACGCTCTCTTGAGAAAATTCTCACCTCTCTTCTAATGTGCACACCTATCGCACTAACCTTCCCAGTGGTCTATCTCATCATATAACACACTATCCTTTCCCAATGGTTTAACTCGTCTTAGATTATTCGCAGGATTCAAAATTTAACTATTTAATGGTTTGAAAAGAATATTTCAATTAGTAACCACAGTTCTCATTTTAACTTTATAAATCAGTAAAGTTTTCCAGTGTCATATTATACTTTCTCAAAACAAGTATTTACAATTTGAGTCATCAACCATGTCCTACATATCAAGTCACAGTAGGCAATTCCAGATTTCAGAATTTCATATATATATTAACTACTCGTATAATATATATTATAACAGCACCCCAACTAAATTATGGTGCGGGCATACTCTACTATCCAAAGCCCCATATCACTCATATTAAGGGGAATACATTCGGAATCACCCTCGAAATGTATTAACATACATACACAAACAACATTGAGGCGAAGAATAGATTCCAAGTCTCTAAGAGGATGGCACATGCTTGCGTCTCTTAGGACCGTCTGAACTATCACGTCGATAGCCTGTACCAAGGATATCTATCTTCTAGGGTACAAGTCAATATCCCCCATAAAGGTCCCATCGAGATAAGACTTGTCCCAGCGCGGTAACCTCAGGGATAGCAAGTAGCGTGGGCATGATTTTCACACATAGATAGTATATGCACACACAATCATATAACTATATTAACATTACCATATCAATATTAGGTAAATTCTCAATTCCCATAATTACGACATTTCCATATTATCATATTATTAGTATCGCGTATAAGGGTTCGTCTCTAACCTTAATTCGAAGTATTCTTCCATCTTATTACGTAACTCACGTGGACTCTCTTCCCAAGCATAAAATTCAGTAGGTGTCCTTTTTATGTTCCAACGTAACCCTCTTATGTAACTTTCCCTTTAAAAAAATAATTTATCCACCCTAAAATAAATACCCCATAAATACCATCCTCGTCGAATATTAAAGATCCCAACATTTATTCATATACCCTACTGGTCCTCAAAGTCTCCCAAATTATTTTATTAAGAATGCCCAATGATTATTTCACGATAAATTTAATTTAACTAATTAAACAAGGGAAATAGGAGTCTGCCAGGAGGGGTCGATCGATCGAGATCTGGGGCTCGATCGATCGAACCTTCGATCAATCGAAGCTCTAGGCTCGATCGATCGATCGAACAGGTATTTCGATTTCTGCAGAATTGCAGTTACGGGTTCTACCAAATTTCTTCATCCAAATCCATGTTTTCCAACCCCAAACGTCCCAAAATTCTACTACTAACATTATAACAATAGACCAGATGTTTCTAACGTAAGGCATGTATATATTCATCACTTAAACATGAATTTTCAACCCAAAATTATATCTAATTATCAAGAACCCTAAAATTTTCTTAAACAGTTTTCTAACAAATCTTTCTCCAGAATTTCTTTCTTATAATCATCAAAATTTCGTGGTTAATTACCTCTACATGGCAAGGGTTTCCAGAATCATCATATCAACCAATACTACATGGATTTTCCTATCACAAATTGGGTTTTCTTCCACATATTTCATCCCTAATCATTCCTAAACTAATATGGAAATTGCACCAACGAAAATAGCAAGATAAACACTTGCCTAGGATTTTTGGTATTCTGATTTACGGCTGATTTTGGTATGGTTGCGTTCCTCGTCTCGCGATCTACGCGTTGGCGGTGACGGCGGTGCAAACGGGTGGCTTTTTGGCCTTGAATTGCCTTGAGAGCTCTCTCCTCTCTTCTCCAATGGCCATCACTTGTGTTTAGAGTTTCTAACCCTAGGTGACCATCCAGATATCTGATATAACCCTTGGAATTTTCGTGGGTTTAATTACCCAAAAAGGTGAAATGTCCAAAACGCCCTCCCGGTGTACCAATTAGGCCTAAAAACGCCCCGAGACCCAAATTAAACCCCCGGGTACACTTTTCTGACTATCTCGACCCTTCCGGAAGCGTGGGCGCACTAAAAATGACCATACGAACAACTTATAAAATATTCACTTTTATTTAACAAAATTAGTCATGACGTGACACGAGCACGTCCCGACTTAAATTTTCGAAATTGTCATTTAATTCACTCATGACATTCAATATAATCAATATCATATATATTACTTTGCTCATTAGTAATATTCAACAAATTTCCCATAATTACTAACTCTCGTCACGTTAATAATTATAACATAATTAATTTCCGGATTTTTATTAAATAAATCATTCACGTTAAATTTAATAAATCCCCAAATTAATATAGCATAAAAATACGGGGTATTACATATGAATAGATAATATGTCGTTATTTAATAGACATATACATCTATACATAATAAGAATGTTCAATGAATCTGTTTTTATCGCTTGATCTTCTTGGCTAGTTGCTCGGCACACTGAGTAGCTCGATACACTGAGTTGTTCAGTGAATATATTTTATGCAATGCAGGATGACACATGTCTTCATATAATTGATCCACGTCAGCTGACTAATTTTTGTATCAATAATTATAATATAAGTTTCTTCTACTCTTGTCTTATTTTGTTTAATTAAAATTAGTTGGGAAAATTTTCCCTAGCGAGTGTTACACTTGATTAATTTTAATTTATTTAGAGTAGATTTGTAGCAATTAAAAATTACTTTTCTAAAATAATATTTTCCTAATTCATTAGGATAATGAGAATTAACTTTTGAATTAGTTGAATATTTTGGAAATCAATCAAACTAAAAATATTTCAAGCTAGATTAAATGTGTGAAATGGGGGTGAATTTACATCCCTTGATCCCTTTTACTAGTATCTCTCATTTAGTTATCATTCACTCACTTTCTTCATACACTTTTTAGTTAATTCTCTAGATTTTTCTTCTAGTTTAGTTAAACTTGTTCATTAAGTATTACTTATTTCACCATCATATAAAATTGTTTTAATATTGAAAAAAAATCATAAAAAAAAAGTAGAAAACAAAGAAAAAAGCAAAAATATAGAAAATAGAAAATAACTAAAAAAATGGATTACATTTCTTTGCTTGTGTTTCATTCCATTAGGTTAGATTGATACCTTTACTCACCTCTACACTAGTTTTGTATTATTTTGTAGGTAATTGAAGGATTTTTTATTGGAAGGGTTTTGCAACAATGACACACACATATTGAAGCATTTTCTTTCTATCAAATGGCGTCGTTTCCGCTTTTTGGAGATTGATGCACTCGAGAAGATTTTGGATTGTAATTCATAAGTTTTTTTTTTAGAAGTGTTGTATTAGGATTATTGAGGCATTGTATTTATTTGGATGCGTTTTGACACCAATTTATTTGTAATAATTATTCATAAAAAAAAGAGAAGAAAAGAGAGATAGGAAAACCGGACAAGGTAGAGAGAGGGCGTCCAAAGGCGAGGAAAAGAAGCCTCTCTACTTTGGGTTGGTGACTCCCGGAGCCGACTGAGAAAGGCGATCTCCCCCCGGTCAACTCAACTCGGTCTTCACCCTACATGTGTAAAAGCCGTAGGAGGTATATTTCTTTATCACTCGCGCATCTCCTCTTAGGGAGTCAATTTATTGTTTGACTGAATTCTCTTTTGTGACTTTATTTTTTGCATAGTATTACTTTGAATGGTGTGATGAATTAATCAACTAATACCTACTCCTGGTCATGCACGAGAAGGGATTTCATCACCCGACTCACTCACTTATCCATTGTGTGCTACCCTAGCCATCATTAAATTTAAAATTAATCACCTAGATAGCCCCATAGGATACCGTGTTCGTAGTCCCTTTTTTGATCAATTTGACTTTTAGAATAACCCGTAGAGTCCTCTCCACCTAGCGAATCCTCGAACGGTTCGCTTTGAGGCACATAAGTGTCCAGGGAAACTGGGTTTTAAGTGCGGTCGCACAATAAAATGGGTTTGTGATGTACCCAGCATTATACCGGTCATTCGTTTCATCATAGTAGCTTTGTGGAGAATCTTTATGGCAAGCCTCTAATCATCTTGTGATTAAAGTAGGAACATATTTTTTTCAAAGGCGATCACAAAGATAAATTTTGTGATTTTTGTCACCCGCAGATTTCATTAAAATTTGACTACTCATTCACGTAATTGAAGATAAAAATTCGCTGCATGCTAATTAGGATTTCCCTTGCTTGTACGAGTTTAATTTCCGCTTTAGGAAGTCACTTTTTTGCTCCGTCCTTTGGATTTTCAAATCGAGTCCATCACACATTTTCTCTCATGCCTAAATATTTCCACTTTTTTCAAAAATCCAAAAATATTTTTCATTTTTTCTCACATTTTTCAAAAATCCAAATATTTTTCATTTTCTCTCACATTTTTCAAAAATCCAAAAAATATTTTCCTTTTCTTCATAAGAAGGAATCATTCCTTCTATGCCAAATTGGTACCATATTGATCATCGATTAGCATGCTCCCCTAGTGATCCATCTTTCAATTCCCTCTTAGATGATCGTGTCCTCATCATTGATCATACGCCTCATATCCCCTATTCTTCTTCCCCCTCGGAGACTCCTAGTTATCCCACTACCCCCACCCACTATGGCCAACGAGCGTGCCTTAAGGGATTATTTTTCCCCGATAACGGCTACCCAACCATCATGTATCATTCTTCCACCCGCCCCGGCGGTCCAATTTAAAATTCGCTTGGTGATAATTTCGATGTTGCCCACTTTCAATGGCCTTGAACGTGAATTTCCATACACTCACTTGCAAAAATTTCTCATGGTTTGTGCTACTTTTAAAAATCAAACTTTCATGAAGAAAATATGCGTCTTCGGTTGTTTCCATTTTCTCTCAACGATAATGCATCCATGTGGCTCCATTCATTGCCATCGAATTCTATTCGTACAAGGGAACAACTTGTAAATTAGTTCATGTCAAAGTTTTATCCGATAAGCAAAACCAATGAGATGCGCCAATCCATCCAAGATTTTCGTCAAAAGCCAATCAGCAATTTTGTGAAGCATGGGGCCGTTTTCAAAGTTACATCAATACTTTCCCACATCATGGTTTCGAGAAAAGGCACTTAGTTCATAGTTTTTACAATGGTCTCGTTCCCGCTTCACGAACCATGATTGAATCCATGCATAAAGGGAAGTTCATGCACTTAACTCCCATAGTCGCCTATAAATTTTCTCCTAGAATTAGGCAATGACTCCTAAGATTGGGAGGGAACCAATGAATTTTTGAGATCCGAGCCACCATGCGTAGGGAGCACTTATGAGGTAAAAAATTATCCCAATTTTCAAAGTTTGCTTCATGGCTTAAACACTTTGACTAAAACCGTTGATGTTCTCTGTTGTTCTATGCAACAAAATGTTTCTATATCTAAACAAGTGATGAATGTCAATGACTTTAATCCTTCTTCGTGTAATGTATTCTTAAGTCAAGATCATTTAACTCATGTGTTCCCCTTCATTCAAGATGATCCCGAACCCACCATGGCCCAAGCATGTGCATTTGATACTATTAGGAAACCCTCTCCCCTGTTATTTACTTACAACCCCAATAATAGCAACTATCCCTATTTTTCCTATAAGTACGACAACAAGCTCGCTCAATCACACCCACAACAAAATGTAGGTGGTCCACCCGGGTTTCAACAAAACCCACAAAGGCAACATTGCCCTCCGATCCAGAACCACCATGCTCCATATCATCAACCGCACCATCCATCAAACTTTGTCCCCCATGGAGGACCATCACATACCAATCATCAAATTGTCCCTGTTCCACCTCCCTCTTATGAGTATTCACCACTGCTTAGTTCTCACCGTGAGTTGGTTCCCCAACACCCCTATGCCCCTCCGCCCCAATCATCCACATCCTCTCTTGAGAATCTTCTCACTCAATTTATCATGACTCAATAACAATCCACGTAAGCATAAACTCAAGCCATCCAAAAGCTTGAGCAGCATCTTAACTATTTTGAGTCTGAGCGAGAGAAAGGTCGATTCTCGAGTCAACCCATTTCTAACCCTAAGGGGAATGGAACAGAGTCGGCTTATGAGGTTGGATCCTCATCCACTCCCCCGCATTCCAAGCGAACATGAAAGCAGTATCTACTCTAAGATTGGGAAAACAAGTTAACAATGATGTTGATGTTCCCCGTGATGTGCAAACCCAACCCATCCAGAAATTCCCATTAAATCCTCTACCTAAGGTTCTAACACCTACCCAATCCACATAAAAGACTAAGTCCAAACCTAAAGACCCCACCACTGTCTATGTGCCCAAATCACCCTTCCCTCATAGGATGTCTTCGATAAAGAAAGCCCAATAATTTGATGATATCAGGGAGGTATTTCAAAATGTTCACATTAACACTCCATTCCTCATCGTGATTTAACAAGTTCCCTCATATGACAAATTCTTGCCTCGTGATGCCTTCATCACTGAGCAAGACACGTCCCTTATCCATGAGAACGGTGTTGTGAAGTACAAAGACCCCAGTTTTCCTACTGTCTCTTGCATGTTAGGCGATAAGTTCACTACTCAGGCTTTACTTGATCTTGGGTCCAGTGTTAATTTGTTACCTTTCTCCTTTTGCCTTAAGATAGGTTTATAAAATATGAAACCTACATGGGTTACTCTTTAACTTGCTAAACGTTCTGTAAAAGTGCGTAAAGGAATAGTTAAATATGTTTTCATGAAAGTTTCTAACTTTTACTACCCTGTGGATTTCATCATTTTAGACACTGCTGCCCTCTAATACTCCAATCATATTTGGTCGCCCCTTTTTGGTAACTGCAAATGCCATCATCAATTATCGTGATGGGTCCATGAATCTTTCTTTTAGCAACATGATCGTTGAAGTCAACATCTTCCACCTTATGCAACAAAAGGACAACATCGATTCTATTGATGAGGTGTGTATGATTGACTCCTTGGTCCAAGAGATGTTGGATCAAACATATCCCGAAGATACTATCCAACAATGTTTGTCTCACTTTGGGTCTGACTTTGATATTGATTCCTCCATCTTTGAACTAAATGCCTTGTTAGATTCTACACCAGTAATGGACACATCTATTTGGGCTATTCCTTTCAAGTCCCTCTCTGTCGACACTCTTCATTCTATGGATCACCCAGTTAACCCATGCCCCGATATTTCCCCGGACTCTATTTTTGCGTCTGAGTCTGATGCCTCTCCTAAGCCGCCACTTGGTTTGGAGCTTAATCCATTACCTGTTGGGTTGAAATACACTTTTTTAGGCCCAAACTAACATCACCCAGTCATAAGTGCTTCCGACTTGACCCCGGATCAAGAAGAGCTTGTGCCTACCCACATATAAACCGATTGGCGTGTTTGTATTGATTATAGAAAGATCAATGTTATCACTTGAAATGACCACTTCTCGCTACCATACATTGATCAAATGCTTGAACGTTTAGCAGGCCATGCTTAAAACTACTTCCTTGACGGATATTTAGGGTATAATCAAATACCCATTTCCCCTGAAGACCAAGAGAAGACTACATTTATTTATCCCTTTGGCACATTTTCATACTCTCGTATGCCTTTTGCCCTTAGCAATGCACATGCGACTTCTTAAAGGTGTATGACTAGTATTTTTAGTGACATGGTAGAGCATTTTCTCGAAGTCTTTATGGACGATTTTTCCATTTTTGGTTCATCTTTTGAACAATGCCTGTCTCACCTCACTATGGTCCTTCAGCATTGTCAAGAAAAGAAGTTGGTCCTCAATTGGGAAAAATGCCATTTCATGGTCAAAAAGGGTATTGTTTTGGACCATGTTGTCTCTAGCTCTGGTATTGAGGTAGATAAAGAAAAAATCGACTTGATTTCCATGCTCCATATTGCTAAGTTTATAAAGGACATTCGCTCCTTCTTAGGACATGCGGGCTTCTACCGGAGCTTCATTAAAGACTTTTCTAAAATCGATCAACCTTTAACAACTCTTTTATCCAAATATGTACCATTTGTATTTGATGACACATGTGTCGTATCTTTTGAGCGCCTTAAAGTCGAGCTCACTTCCGTTTCTATCATGCAACCTCCCAACTGGTCACTCCCATTTGAGCTCATGTGTGATGCATCCAATTTTTTCCTTAGTGTCGTGCTTGGACAAAGGGTTGACAAGCACCCCCATGTCATCTATTATGATAGAAAAACCCTTCATGATGCTCAACTTAATTACACGACCACCGAAAAGGAGTTGTTGGCAGTAGTGTTTGCTCTTGATAAGTTCCAATCATATTTCATAGGTTCCCCTGTCATCGTGTACACTAACCATGCTGCCCTAAGGCACCTTCGTCACAAGAAGTATTCAAAACCACGATTGATACGGTGGATTATCTTACTGCAAGAGTTAAACCTAGAAAGCCACAATAAGAAAGGTTGTGAAAACGTAGTCACTGACCATCTTTCACGTATTACTATTACTTCTGACTCTGATCATATCCCCATATCTGAGTAATTTCCCGATGAATAAATTTTTGCCATCTCCACCTCGCTTTGGTATGCTAATATTGTCAATTTCCTCGTTACCGACCAACTTCCAAATCATTGGTCGAAATAGGATCGCTCCAAATTCATGGCGAATGTGAAGTTTTACTCTTGGGATGACCCTTCCTATTAAAGTATTTCATGGATCAATTTATTCATCGCTATGTTACTGAGGGTGAACAGTTAAGTATTTTGTCCTTATGCCACAATAGTGCCTGTGGTGGCCACTTTGGCTCCAAGAAAACTGCATCCAAAATTTTGCAAAGTGGTTTCTATTGACCAATCTTGTTTCGAGATGCCCATAACTATTGCCAAGTGTGTTCCAAATGCCGACAATCTGGGTGTATATCTCGACGTCATATGATGCCGCTCACACCCATCTTAATTTTTGAAATATTTTATGTGTGGGGTATAGATTTTATGGGACCATTTTCCTCCTCTCATGGTTTCTAATATATTCTCGTTGCGATTGATTATGTCTCCAAATGTATTGAAGCAATAGCTTACAACAACAATGACCATCGTGATGTGGTCAATTTTCTTAAAGAGCATGTTTTCACACGTTTTGGAACCCCCAAAGCTATCATTAATGATGGGGGTAAACATTTTTGTAATCGAGTCTTTGAACACCTTGTCAAAAAGTATGGTGTTACCCACAAGGTTGGTCTCTCTTACCACCCTCAGATTAGTGGTCAAGTTGAGTTCTCCAACCGCGAGATCAAGTAAATTCTTGAATACCCTGTTAATCCTATTAGGAAAGACTGGTCCTTACGCTTGAAGGACGAATTATGGGCATACCGTATAGCTTGTACTCCGATTGGCATGTCTCCTTATCGATTGGTCTTTGACAAGTCTTGCCACCTTCCTGTCGAGCTCAAACATCATGCATATTGGGCTATCAAGGCCCTTAATTTTGATATAAATGAGGTAGGAGTCCATAGGAAGCTACAACTTAATGAATTAAAGTAGATAAGAAATGATGCCTATGATTTGTCCAAGAAGTACAAGGACAAGATGAAGTATATCCACGACCAAAAAGAAAATAATTCCACCCTAATCAAAAAGTATTGTTATATAATTCCCATCTTCATCCCTTTCTCGAAAAGCTGAAAACCTGGTGGTTATTGAGACGGTTACTCCTTATGGTGCCATCACCATTTAAAATCCCAAGGATGGTAGCCTTTTTCAAGTCAACGGTCAACGTTTGAAGCCTTTCTTAGAGTTAGGCCCCACTCAAGTTGAAGAAATTGACCTTGTTGACCCAATCTATTAAGACTGACGACTCAGTCTTGTTTGGGGGTGATTCTCATCACCCAATTTTTCTGCCACACATTCTTTCATTGTTCTTATCTTTAGGGTAAGTTCCCTTCGGTCTGGCTGAAGACATTAAACTTACCGCTACTAGGAGGCAGCCCTTCGTTCTTGTTTCTGAGTACGAGTATTATCCTGTTTGGGGGTGGTGTTTCACATCACCCTATGCTTTACATGTTTATAGACGTGTACATATTTTTTTCTTATCACTCATTCACATTCATTCTGGCTTCATCTGTCCACTTCATTAGCAGTTGATTCTAGTTATCTCTTTCCTCCCTTCTACTATTATTTTTAAAAATCATTTTACTTAACATCGAGGATGATGTTCCTTTTTGTTTGAGGGTGGGGAATTTTATCAAAATCGTACCTCTTTTGAAAAAATTTCAAAACCTGATTTTTAAACTTTTCGTGCAGTTTCTTTCATCTCACTCATTGACGTGAATTTTCTATCATCCATCTTTTAAGTCTAGGAATCAAGCTAGAGGATATTTTTTCTAAATAGCTTATGTAATACATGTCAAGGTATTTTGTACCATGAATTTCTAGACTGAACAAAAATCTACGCACTTATCACGTCACTACGGTTTAGAGTTGAAGAGTACTATAATTCTCAAGAAAACCTTTAGGATAATCAGTGGAGACTTTAGCTTATGATATTCGTGCCTTTCACTTTTTAGAGAGTTTTACGCAATCTCTGAGTCACAAGTTTATTCAACTTCCTTTGGGTCCGCACTTAAATCGTTGTATGATCTCATTATTCTAAATTTTTGGCTTGATCACAGAGAATGACATCACTTTCGAGTTGTAAGAAACATGTGTCTTGAAATTTGTCCCGATCTCTAGATTTTCACCCATTCACTTCACTCATTACATTCCCATATTCTCTATATTCTCACATATTCCCCACACCATCCATATATCATCTCCATTCATATATCATCCTTCATTTTTGAGAAAAATAGTGTTTTCCAGATGTAAAATTTCTTCAGAGTTGAGAGTATAAAAGAGAAAAAAGAGAAAAAAAAATAGAAAAAAAAAGAGACAGAGAGAAAAAAAAAGAAAATTCAAAAAAAAAAGGAAAAAGAAAGTTTGAAGTCTAGTCTTTTAAAATAAAGACATTTGTGCCTAAAGTGTAGAAAATGTATGTTCCTTCGTATACGTGTGTGAAACGTTTGACCTTGCTTACATTTACTCACCTCCTCACACACGAGAGCGATACACTTACCCAAATCTCGAGAGTTCATTTGAAAGAGATATATCCAGTGAGATTTTGAAGTTGAAGCGTTGATTCTGAAAAGGCAATCTAGAAATTACTCTTATGATACTCGACCCGCTTCGACTAATTCACGCCACACACGTTGAGTTCTAGTAAGGATGTGCCTTGAGTATTTACTTAGCTAACCTTTTATACACTTCTAGCTTGTATTCCTCAAAATATTTATCTCGTGATGGACTATGCAATTATTCTATGTTTAATAAGAGATTGACTATCGTTGCAAATAAAGAATTTTATAGGTATATTACCTGCAAACCCTCACGAGACAACACTCGTCCTGTAGGGCAACCTATAGGTTTAAAGGTTGGTTGCACATGCTAAGTGCAATCGCAAGTGCCCGCGAAAGTGGTACACTTTTGGTTTTTTATCTTTATTTCTCTCTATATTTTTGCTCGAGGACTAACAATGTTCTGTTTGGGGGTAATGTGATAAGCACCCAAAAGTGTTTAAATAATAGCCCGAATAGATAATTTGTAATTGCAAATTCTCGACAAAATGGGTCTTGTGTGCGTAATTGTCTATTTTGTAGGCTTGCTTGTAGTTGTTGTTTCAAAAGTGTTATTTCGAGGAAATTTTCAGTAAAAGTGTGGCTAAATAACCTATCCCATACACTACACCACACACAAGCCTATTTATCCTCACTATTCATCATCACCTACCTCACACTCTCTCTCCTCAAACTTATACCAAATTGATTTTTGTCTAACCATCCCTTCCATCTTCTTCTCTCTCTACGTCCCACCAAACCCAAACCTCATCACTGACCTCCCTTACCAACCTTAGCCCATCTCCTGCTTAGCCACAACCCGATCCAGCGCCCCTACCCAATCCGGACCTCCATAACCTGCAATTCCCTTAACCCGGACAAGCTCTCTCCTACGAACTCGGCGGCCATAACCCGGTCCATGGCAACCAAAAAAACACTCCCATCACCGGACCAAATTTTTTACCCACCTGTCCAAACCCTATTACACCAGCTCCAACCCGTGACCCAAATGCCAAACTCAAACCGAGTCAAATCCGAGACCATCGAACCCGATTTCATCTAAATCATTTTGTCTCCTGCATAGCCTTAACTAGATCTCAATCCCACAACCTGCAACCCATTTCCCTTTAACTCGTGTCACAATCACCAACCCACCAACTCATGTTGATTTAACCCACATCTCCACATCCTTGCCAAAACAGTGCCTGACACCTTTTTCCAAGCCCTGTTACAAACGGCACCAAACCGAATTATCTACAGTACCCCTAGTCCCATGCCTTGAAAAAGAGAAGATCCTCTCTTCATTTGAGAGGGGAGATCATAGAGCATTTTTACAGATTTTCGAGATAAGAGGGTAGAAAGCCAGCAGCAAATAGAGTGCAAAGAATAGGAAAAAAAACTTGTAGAGAGATTTTGTTAGTTTAGTGACAGAAAAGAGTGAAAAAAATTTATATCATCAAAAGAAAATTTGTGTTATATATTAATTGGTTGAATGTATTCTCTCATACTCATGAACTCATTTATTTATTTTATTTTTTGGAGTCCCATTATGGAGGGCTAATCTCCCATTTCAAGGGATGAAATTAAGTCCCCATGGGTGCCAAGTTGTCTAGTTTACTAATTTTATTTTGTTTGATTTTCTTTGATTAGTAACTTTAATTACTACATTTATTTTTTCATTTAGAAATGGAAAACCATCCTTGAGAAAGGATTGAAGCTTGTGTTATTATTTTATTATTTTGATTCAAACTAGCGACAGGTTTTTTTAAAATGATCAAAATAATAATATAAGTTTCTTCTACTCTTGTCTTATTTTGTTTAATTAAAATTAGTTAGGAAAATTTTGCCTAGCGGGTGTTACACTTGATTAATTTTAATTTATTTGGAGTAGAGTTGTAGCAATTAAAAATTACTTTTCTAAAATAATATTTTCCTAATTCATTAGGATAATGAGAATAATTTTTGAATTAGTTGAATATTTTGAAAATCAGTCAAACTAAAAATAGTTCAAACTTGATTAAATGTGTGTAATGGGGGTGGATTTACATCCCTTGATCCCTTTTACTAGTATCTCTCATTTAGTTATCATTCACCCACTTTCTTCACACACTTTTTAGTTACTTCTATAGATTTTTCTTCTAGTTTAGTTAAACTTGTTCATTTACTATTAGTTATTTCACCATCATATAAAATTATTTTAATATTAAAAAAAATATGGATTACATTTCTTTGCTTGTGTTTCATTCCATTAGGTTGGATTCATACCTTTACTCACCTCTATACTGGTTTTGTATTATTTTGTAGGTAATTGAAGGATTTTTTATTGGAAGGGATTTGCAACAACGACACACACATATTGAAGCATTTTTCTTTTTATCGTGGTGTATTCAATGTACCAACCTGATATTTAATCTCTAGTTGAAGGAGAATGGATTTGGATATGAAAATTTAAGAAGTTAAAGATGAAAGGTTTGGAGGTTTGAACGCGTGGAGAGATGGAGGGAAAGAGTGTATATGATTTTCATAACTTTAAATATGTGGTAGCCCAAATGTGGTATTTGGAAGCAACTATTAGAATTAAGTGGTATTCTGAAGTAAAAATAATGTTGTGGTATTTTGAAGCACAAAATGTGGTACCCTTAAAAACTCCCTAAATCAAATGAGTATTATATTCACACACTTACACCTATTGTGTATTCACTGTGACACCCCGCTTATTAAAATAAGAGGTGGCCAGCCCGATATTGTAATAATAACAGGAATTATAGATGGTCCATTCTTAGCATCTCAGTAATATCATAAATATAACCACCTATTATTTTAGAAAACGGATTGTAAAAATTTTATTTAGTAAGTTAAAGAAAACATTTAAACAGTCTAAGTGAAAAGAAGGTGGATACAAATAAAGATAGATAGTCATTTAGCATCCATACAATAAAACAACCGAATAAGTTGTCGGTCTACACACATATAAAACAGGGTTACACCAAGTATTAAAGTAAAATATCACATATATATACAAGTACAAAACTTAGGCATCACGCCCAAGTGTGTAACTAAACATAACTAGAATACAAAATGATGGAAGCGTCTATGTCAAATATCCCATAACATCGGTAAGGTGTTACAACTCCATGACACTGGAATAGGAAAGTCAATACGGGAGTCCTCGCGGCGGAGCACCTGGGCGAATAATAGATTCATACAAAACAAAGAGATATAAACGGGTCAGAGCCCGGTTTGATATGAACACCATGTGAATAAAATGCATGACAGTCATGGACTATTTAATCATCATGAATATGCTTGATTCGTTCACCCTAAATAATGATAAGGAATCTAATTTCTCAATCTAAAAGGATAATCTAACACAATAATAATGACAATGATCACAATTCATTTAGGCAAGAGAAAATTGATAATATAATACTTAATGAGATTCCATTTCATTTTAAACACAATTCATTTCGCCGTTCCTTTTTATCTTTAGGAAACATATTCAAAGCAATTTATTTCATAGAGTGCTTTTCCATTAATAATATCCCACTTTATTATGAATAGTTATATTTCTCAACATATAACGATTCTAAGACCGTCCTTCCGAGTTTCCCCACTAGACGCGCCCCTAAATAGCTATCATCTTCCAGGGCCTATCACACAAGACAACCTGGCATCCTACATCACGTGACGTCAGGAAGCGGCCATATACCTTCGACAGTGAGTCATAACCACACCCGGAATTACCTCACTTCGAACAATAATCACACAATATATATAACAACTGGTCCTATGGCTGAGGACTATATTCACCTTGCATTCACTAGTCAGGGGACTTCACCTCATGCGCGTAAGTTCCCCTATGATAGCATTTAGAGAGGTGTGTATATGCAATTTTATCATTCACAATTTGATCTCATTTTAAAATATACATTACATTTTATCCGGAGCCATACGTGATTAATATCATCATTATAAACCTCAATGTTTAATCATCTCCAATACAAATCTCTATGAATTAACATTCATTCCTCAACCCATGAGATATAATATCACTACAACCCAATTATAGAAGCCTACATTAATTAACTTTATCTCCCTTTTGACCTAACTAACTCATTTTATAAAAGAATCATTTATCTACGTCTAAATTAACTAACTAAATTAATTCCCAATCCAAACCCCGACTCTCATTTCTGCTTAGGTTTCTAAGTACATCATTACTAGACTTTAATACTCTATTTTTACTTCATTCGAGAAGGTTACTAAGTCCCTATCTTAAAAGAAATAAGCTAGAATAAACTAAGCATTTAAGGGTGAAAAATAGGGGACCGGTCGACTGCGCCTCAAGGGTTTTGCCCAGAAAGGAATGCAGAAAGCTCATTTTGGAAGGCCCGGTCGACCGGTCTTGGAACCGCGATCGACCACGCTTTGATTTTATACTTATATACGAAAGTAATAGGCTTTCCCCTGAGGGACCGGTCGATCGGTCTTGGGATCGCGGTCGACCGCGCCTAGCAGACCCACGATTCTCTCTTCTTCTCAAATGCTAAATCCGAAACCTAAACCCTCATTCTTATACTCCCTTCCTTCTCATCAACCAACATCATAACTACAACAAGTATATACCAAAATAAACCCATATAACCAACTTAAATCACATAACTACAAGATTCAAGGGTTAAACACCAAAATGTACCAAAACCTACTATTTGTTCCAAATCTCCAATTTACACAACTATCGCAACAAATTATTCACATTAAATCATATACTAGAAAGTAAGAAACTTGCCTAAAGCTTGTAATCTCAGATTTTCTTCCAGTAGTAATAAATCCAAGCTTCAATCTTTAATTCTCCTCCTTTTCTTCTTTTTTCTCTTCTTTTCCCCCAATTCTCTCTCTCTCTCTATCTCTCTAGGTTTAGGAACATATAAGAGGGATAAAAGGGTTGTAAGGCTTAAATCGTGCCCTGATTATGAATTCCCATCTTTAAAATGTTAATATACCATTAAAATGACTCGTAACTACATAATTAAGTCGTAACCTGTTAAAAATGCCTGCAACCCAACATATAATATGACACTTATTTTGACCATCTCTACTATTTCGAAACTAACCGCGCCCTCTAAATTGGCATCCGGAATAATATAAATTATTTCAAGTTCCAACTTCATTTAAACCATAATTGTCGTTTAAAGCACAACGACAGCATGAATCGTAACATAATGCTATTTACACTCACATAACAGTAAATATGCAAAAATCTAGTAAATATTATCTTTTAACTCACTTAAAATAATATTTACTCCATTATCTAATATTTTACATAATTACCTCTCATGGCCAATTAATATAAAATAAATTGCTCGAAACTAAGGGTTATTACACTCTCCCCCCTTAAAAGGGAATTTTTCCCTCAAAATTAGGCATACCTTGAAAAAAGAGATGTGGATACTTTTCTCGCATATCGTACTCATGTTCCCACATTGATTCCTCGGCATTGTGATGCCCCCATTGGACCCGAACCAAAGGCACCACTCGAGATCTTAGCCTACGTTCCCCGTGATCAAAGATTGCAACTGGTTTTTCCTCGTATGAAATATCAGGCAGCAATTTGATATTATCTAAAGGAATGTACTAGTGAGCTCCTTCACACATCTTATACTTTTTCAAGGATGAAACATGAAACACATCATGAATCTGTTGTAAGTGCTCCAGTAAGGCAAGTTGATAAGCGACTGGGCCTACTTTAGAAATAATAGGAAAAGGGCCTACGTAACGCGACGCAATCTTTCCTTTCTTCCCAAATCACTTTATACCCTTCATTGGCGATACTCGCACCAAAAATTGATCTCCAACCTTTAAATCCACATGCCTTCTATTAGCATCGGCATAACTCTTTTGACGATCTTGATCTATTCAGATGCGATTATGAATAAGTTCAATCTTCGAAGAAGTATCCTCGATCATTTTAGGTCCAAGAAACTTATTATCCCCTACTTCCAACCAACAAGTAGGTGATCTACACGGTCGGCCATACAATGCTTCATAGGGTGCCATCTTAATAGTGAATTGGTACGAATTATTATAAGCAAATTCGACCAAGGGAAGGTATTGTTCCCATCCTCCTTTGAAATCAAGCACACACGTTCTGAGCATATCTTCTAATATTTGGTTGACTCTTTCTGTCTACCCATCTGTTTGAGGGTGATAGGAGGTACTCAACTTAAATTCAGTTCCCATAGCTTCTTGGAAACTTCGCCAAAAATGGGAAACAAAAATTTTGTCTCGATCAGAGACTATATTAATGGGCACCCCGTGGAGTCTAACAACCTCCGTAATAAATAGCCGGGCATAACGAGCAGTATTATAATCTATACGTATCGATAAGAAATGTGTCAACTTAGTTAAGCGATCGATGATAACCCAAATGGAATCATGACCGCTTTGTGGCGTTGGAAACCCTATGATAAAATCCATCGAGATGCTTTCCCACTTCCATACCGATATTTCCAATGGTTATAACAATCCCGTCAGTCGTTGATGATCTACCTTCACCAGTTGACAAGTGGTACATTGGGAAACAAATTCAGAAATGTCCCATTTCATACCCGCCCACCAATATTGACGGCACATGTCTTGGTACATTTTTTCCCCACCAGGATGGACTGTAAATTTTAACCCATGAGATTCTATCATTATGGCTCGTCTTAAATCCCCTTCATCCGGGACAACAAGTCTCCCGTGGAAACGTAGCCCACCCTCAGAGCTTATAGAGTAGGATTCCGCTCCCTCGGTTAACAATTGGTGTATGCGGTCCTGACAACTTTTGTCCCTTCCTTGAGCTTCCACAACCCTTGCCACTATAGTAGGCATAATGGTCAACACCGACATAAACTCCCTAGAAACAGCGTCCTCTTGGTTGAGCTCCTTCCATTTAGCCTTCCATACCGTGGCTAACTCCCCCTCAGGTTTCTGACTCAACGCATCCGCCACTACATTAGCCTTACCTGGGTGATAATGAATATCAAATTGGTAGTCCTTCACAATCTCTAACCATCGACGTTGCCGCATATTCAAATCCTTCTGTGAAAATAAATATTGCAACGATTTGTGGTCCGTTAAAAGACTAAATTTCTCCCCCAGTAGGTAACGTCTCCAAATTTTCAAGGCAAAAACCACTGCCGCAAGTTCCAAATCATGAACCGGATAATTCTTCTCAGGGGGATTCATCTTGCGATAAGAATAAGCAATAGCCCAATGCTCTTATTGTAACACACCTCCAAACCCTTGTAGGGATGCGTCTGTAAAGACCAAGTATTCCAATCCTGGACTTGGTAACGCAAGCACTAGAGCAGAAGTCAACTTATCTTTCAACTCATCAAAAGCTAGCTGACAAGAATCATCCCAAATAAACCTCACCCCCTTTCGAGTCAAATTTATCAGAGGGATAGCAATCTTAGAAAAACCCTTGACAAATCTGCGGTAATAGCCAGCCAAACCCAGAAAACTGTGAATTTTAGTAGATGTCGTGGGCTTACCCCATTCCCTCACCACAACAACTTTACTCGGGTCTACCGAAATACCCTCAACGGTAACAATGTGGCCCAAAACTGTACTTCCTGTAACCAAAAACCACATTTCTCAAACTTAGCATACAATTGATGATCCCTCAACGTCTGCAGGAGTAACCGTAAATGCTTAGCATGATCAGCTTCTGTTTAAGAATACACTAGGATGTCATCAATAAACACGATAACAAATTGGTCTAGGAAGTCTCGAAACACTCTATTCATAAGGTCCATAAACACTGCAGGAGCATTGGTTAGCCCGAAAGGCATAACCAAAAATTCATAAGACCCATATCTAGTCAGGATCGCAGTTTTGGACACCTCCTGTTCTCATATCCGCAGCTGGTGATACCCAATCCTTAAATCTATTTTAGAGAAGTACGACGCTCCCCTAAGTTGATCAAACAAATCATCAATTCGAGTTAGTGGGTATTTGTTCCTCATGGTAACTTTATTCAACTCTCGATAATCAACACATAATTGGAGAGAACCATCTCTTTTCTTCACAAACAATGCAGGAGCTCCCCACGGCGATGTACTACGCCTAATAAACCCCTGTTCTAACAACTTCTGAATATGATCTCTTAACTCCCTCATCTCAACAGGAGCCATACGGTACGGAGCTCTAGCAATCGGTCGTGATCCCGGTGCTAAATCAATCACAAACTCAATCTCCCTACTTGGAGGTAAACTTGGTATTTCCCGAAAAACATCTTCAAAGTCTCTAACAATCGAAATTGAATCTAAGGAAATGACTACATCTCGAGAAGTCTCCTCCGCAGTACAATACAAATAAGTGATATAACCTCCCTCAGAACGAGGCATAGCCACTAAAAACATCTTTTGCCCCGGAATGGCAAAAACTATACTCTTCCCATAACGATTTACTGTCGCATGGTACTTCACTAGCCAATCCATAACCAGGATTACATCATACCCGACCATATCAAGGACGAGAAAATCGACCTCAAAACACAAATTACCAAGATTTATTTCTACTTATTTACAAACAAAGAAAATAAGTGAACCATCACCTATAGAAGATTCGACGCTAGTGAAAGTACTCTCTGCAGATTTGATTAACTCCGTAGACTGAGCAAAACTTCTAGAAATAAATGAGTGTGTCGCACCCGTATCAAACAATACATGACCCATATGCCCATGAATGGGAAATGTACCCTTGATAGCTGGCAGGACTGGAGGAAGCATAGCATCCTATATGTGGTAAACACGTCCATACTGTAGTTGTCCCTGTTGTGGAGGGGAGACTGGATTAGGCACTGGTAGCGGTAGTTGTGCCTGTTGATGCTATTGAACTCTAGGAAACTATCCCCCAATCAACTGCAAACACGCCTTCCTATAATGACCCGGATCCCCACATTAAAAACAACGACCCGCCATATTATCCTGATTACGCCCCCTATTATTCCTGAACTGTCTAAAGCCTTGGATCAATTGGCCTCGACCCCCATTATTACCCCGACCTGCCTGTTGCTGTTGTTGGGCACCTTGACCATGCCTGAAATTACTGCCACCAAGATTAAATCCTCTGAAATGCTATCTTTTGGACAAATCCCCTTGCTGGATGTCCCTCTCCTTTTGTTTACCTCCCAATAATTGGGACGAGGGTAGTGCTTCTCCTCCTGCACCATTTCCTCCCAGCTTCCTTGTTTGCCCCACAACTGAAACTTTCTTAATTCCCTGTACATGCAACCGATGATCTTGACAATGAAGTAACGCGGCATTCATCACATTGTCAAAAGTTTGTAAACTTGGATTTCCCATCAAATGTTGCCGTATCCTCCAACGTAAGCCTCCAATGAACTTTGATATTCTCCTCTCCTCCGGAGTTACCTCATATGGCACAAAACTGTCCAAACAAGTGAATTCATCCTCATACTCTTCCACCGAACGTTCACCTTGAACTACATCTTGAAGCTTTCTCCTCATCTCCCTTTGAACTGTGGGAGGAAAATACTTTCGATCAAACAAAACCCAAAAGTCAGTGATAGTCATAGTATCTCTTTGCTCTGGCGTGGTCATCGACTCCCACCAATGCAAGGCTGCTCCAACTAGCTTAAAAGTAGCAAGGATTTACTTTCGTTATTCACTGCAATCTATCAAGCGAAGGTGGCGTTGCATATCCTTTTTCCATTGGTTCGATACTATCACGTCGGAGCCACCCTGAAATTCTGGGGGATGACCCTTTAAGAAGGATTCTCTAACTCTTTCCCACGGAGAAGGTCCCACGGGGACTTGTACCTCCTAATCCCTCGGCTGTTGGGCTTGGGTAAATTGTTGAACCACGGCAGTCATCACAGCATTAACCGCATGGGCCACAATATTGGCTACTTCAGCAGCATTTATAGTTCCTTGTTGAGGCGGTGGAGGACCTACATCATCTTCTACAACTCTATTTCTTCTCGCCGGAATCTGAGACGAAGACACAACTAAATTAGAATACTATTAAGAACAATTTATATTGCAGAAGATCGAAACCATACAAAACAAAACAGTCCTAACAATTGGGCTCTATATCAAAGAACGCTACGGTAGAACGTGATAAGTCTGCATAGATCCTAAAGACTCTAGAACCTGATGCTATGATACCATCTGTGACACCCCGCTTATTAAAATAAGAAGTGGCCAGCCTGATACTCCAATAATTACAGGAATCATAAATGGTTCATTCTTAGCATCTCAGTAATATCATAAATATACGAGATAACCACCCATTATTTTAGAAAACGAATTGTAAAAATTTTATTTAGTAAGTTAAAGAAAACATTTAAACAGTCTAAGTGAAAAGAAGGTGGATACAAATAAAGATAGATAGTCATTTAACATCCATACAATAAAACAACCGAATAAGCTGTCGGTCGACACACATATACAACAGGGTTACACCAAGTATTAAAGTAAAATATCACATATATATACAACAAGTACAAAACTTGGGCATCACGCCCCATAACTAGAATACAAAATGATGGAAGCGTCTACATCAAATATCCCATAACATTCGCAAGGTGTTACATCTCCATGACACTGGAATAGGAAAGTCAATACGGGCGTCCTCGCGGAGGAGCACCTGGGCGAATAATAGATTCATACAAAACAAAGAGATATAAACGGGTCAGAGCCCGGTTTGATATGAACACCATGTGAATAAAATGCATGACAGTCATGGACTATTTAATCATCATGAATATGCTTGATTCGTTCACCATAAATAATGATAAGGAATCTAATTTCTCAATCTAAAAGGATAATCTAACACAATAATAATGACAATGATCATAATTCATTTAGGCAAGAGAAAATTGATAATATAATACTTAATGAGATTCCATTTCATTTTATACACAATTCATTTTGTCGTTCCTTTTTATCTTTAGGAAACATATTCAAAGCAATTTATTTCATAGAGTGCTTTTCCATCAATAATATCCCACTTTATTATGAATAGTTATATTTCTCAACATATAACGATTCTAAGACCGTCCTTCCGAGTTTCCCCACTAGACGCGCCCCTAAATAGCTATCATCTTCCAGGGCCTATCACACAAGACAACCTGGCATCCTACATCACGTGACGTCAGGAAGCGGCCATATACCTTCGACAGTGAGTCATAACCACGCCCGGAATTACCTCACTTCGAACAATAATCACACAATATATATAACAACTGGTCCTATGGCTGAGGACTATATTCACCTTGCATTCACTAGTCAGGGGACTTCACCTCATGCGCGTAAGTTCCCCTATGATATCATTTAGAGAGGTGTGTATATACAATTTTATCATTCACAATTTGATCTCATTTTAAAATATACATTACATTTTATCCGGAGCCATACGTGATTAATATCATCATTATAAACCTCAATGTTTAATCATCTCCAATACAAATCTCTATGAATTAACATTCATTCCTCAACCCATAAGATATAATATCACTACAACCCAATTATAGAAGCCTACATTAATTAACTTTATCTCCCTTTTGACCTAACTAACTCATTTTATAAAAGAATCATTTATCTACGTCTAAATTAACTAACTAAATTAATTCCCAATCCAAACCCCGACTCTCATTTCTGCTTAGGTTTCTAAGTACATCATTACTAGACTTTAATAGTCTATTTTTACTTCATTCGAGAAGGTTACTAAGTCCCTATCTTAAAAGAAATAAGCTAGAAGAAACTAAGCATTTAAGGGTGAAAAATAGGGGACCGGTCGACCGGTCATGGGACTGCGGTCGACTGCGCCTCAAGGGTTTTGCCCAGAAAGGAATGCAGAAAGCTCATTTTGGAAGGCCCGGTCGACCGGTCTTGGAACCGCGATCGACCACGCTTTGATTTTATACTTATATACGAAAGTAATAGGCTTTCCCCTGAGGGACCGGTCGATCAGTCCTGGGATCGCGGTCGACCGCGCCTAGCAGACCCACGATTCTCTCTTCTTCTCAAATGCTAAATCCGAAACCTAAACCCTCATTCTTATACTCCCTTCCTTCTCATCAACCAACATCATAACTACAACAAGTATATACCAAAATAAACCCATATAACCAACTTAAATCACATAACTACAAGATTCAAGGGTTAAACACCAAAATGTACCAAAACCTACTATTTGTTCCAAATCTCCAATTTACACAACTATCGCAACAAATTATTCACATTAAATCATATACTAGAAAGTAAGAAACTTGCCTAAAGCTTGTAATCTCAGATTTTCTTCCAGTAGTAATAAATCCAAGCTTCAATCTTTAATTCTCCTCCTTTTCTTCTTTATTCTCTTCTTTTCCCCCAATTCTCTCTCTCTCTCTATCTCTCTAGGTTTAGGAACATATAAGAGGGATAAAAGGGTTGTAAGGCTTAAATCGTGCCCTGATTATGAAAATCCATCTTTAAAATGTTAATATACCATTAAAATGACTCGTAACTACATAATTAAGTCGTAACCTGTTAAAAATGCCTGGAATCCAAAAATATAATATGACACTTATTTTGACCATCTCGACTATTTCGGAACTAACCGCGCCCTCTAAATTGGCATCCGGAATAATATAAATTATTTCCAGTTCCAACTTCATTTAAACAATAATTGTCGTTTAAAGCACAACGACACCATGAATCGTAACATAATGCTATTTACATTCACATAACAGTAAATATGCAAAAATCTAGTAAATATTATCTTTTAACTCACTTAAAATAATATTTACTCCATTATCTAATATTTTATATAATTACCTCTCATGGCCAATTAATATAAAATAAATTGCTCAAAAATAAGGGTTATTACATTCACCATGAGATAATCATATGCGTAACATGATCGTGTATATTCATCATGAGATAATTATCCAACGCTTATGCTTCAATGCTTGTTATTATCGTTTTATATGTGTTGTTGATGAAATTCTGTGATATTGACCCCTATCTTGAGAATGGCTAACACGAAATGGATTATTTGAACATTGTCTTATTTATTTATTTATTTATTTATATATAGGGAGCCCGTTCTTCAATAAACTCTTTTTAACGGGTCCAAAAAATGGATCATTTTTTTAAAATAGCATAAAAAAGTTGGTTGATTTTTTTGTAGGATATTTAAACATTTCATGAAATCACTAAAAAAATCAACTCAAAATAAATTTTTTTACTATTTTAACAAAAAAAAAAATAGGTCAAATATGTGTCAATTTTTAGCAGTTTAAAAACTAACATATATTAATCCATTTTTTTAAATAGTAAAATAAATTATTTTGAGTTGATTTGTCTTTCAGGAATCTGAATTGTTTAAGTACTCCACAAAAAAAATCAAACCAAATTTTATATATATATATATATATTCTTTCTAAAAATGACCTATTTTTTTGACAAGTTCAAATAATGATCTTTATTTATATGAAATTATGGAATATTTCATTATGCAATACCTTATGTTCAATGTGTTCTCATGCCTCATACTTATATGTTTCATTTGGCCATTTATTATGTACTCAAACCATTTAATATTTTTAAACTCGGAATTTCCAACAATTTTCTGAAAACGAAGATAATTTTTATTTTTCTCATTTTCTATTATGCTTACATTTCATCTTTGATGGATTTACAATTATTGTGGTTCTTGTTACATAATTTTGGGATTTATTAATATATTAATCGCATGTTATATGGAACTTACAAGTTTTGGGGTTTTCAGATTGGATAATGATTTTAAAGTTTACTGTTTTTTATGTTGTTTGAATTTCTTTTAATGGAAATCTATTTAAATCGTTTGAAATTTTTTACAAATTTTTAAAACTTTTATTCATCATATTCAAACGTTTAAATTTTTTTACTATGTGAGGACTCTTTAAATGTTTTTTCAAAAACCTTTCATATTTTTTTTTTACATTAGTTTTATTCAAACTTTTAGAAATATCTTTGCATACTTTTAAACGTTTTTCTCTTATCTGCAATTTTTTTATTTAAAAAATCAAATATTTCAAGATTTTTAGAAGTTTTTTTAATATCTTTCATTTTTTAAAGTTTTACTATAATTTTTAATTTTATATTCTTATTATTTACAAAATGTTCGAGCTTTTTCTTTACATATTTTTCATGCTTTGTAAATGTTTGCTTTAAATAATTTTTTTATTATTTCCATATTTTTAAGATGTTTTTTCAATATCCTTTATATTTTTTATAAGTATTTTTATAAATTTTGGAATGTTTTCTTTATTATTTCCAGAATGCTTTGAGACAAAAAATTGAGTTAAAGTCAAATAAGACCTTTTTATATAAGACATTTCCTAATTGGGCCTATCAAAATAAATTTTTATCAATAGATCTTATTTATATATATAGTGAATATTAACTACCTATTTACATATAGGCCCATGGGACTAATCGGTAAAAAAATTTAAAAACTAATATTTTCAGATTTTTTTAATTGCCTTTTTGTAATATATTTATTTTCACGATTTTCCAGATTTTTTAGAAGTTTTTTTTAATATCGTTTATATTTTTTTATAAGTATTTCTATAAATTTTGGAATGTTTTCTGCATTAGCTCCGTATTTCTTTGAAAAAATAATATTTTCAAGATTTTTTAAATGTTTTTTAGTAATATATTTATTCTCATGATTTTCCATATTTTTAAAATATTCTCTTTAATTTCCAAAATATTTTAATTCTTTTTCTATAATTTTTATATTTTTTAATTGATGTACACTCTAATTTTAATGTTTTCAAAACTTTTATATTGATTTGGACAAAAATTCCATCATTTGCAGGCACATGACCTATTTTTCATCAAAAAAATTAACGGTGTTAACGTTTTAGGGTAATTTGAAGTCGTTTTGAAAGTTCAGGGGTAAAATGCCGAAAATAAAAGTTCGGGTGACAAATTGAAAATGGGGTAAAGTTCAAGGGGAAAAGTGTAATGAATTCAAAATTAAAATTTATATGTATATGATTTAAATATATACATGTTTAAGAGAAGGTGGAAATCATAAGTATATACAGATGGAGTGGTGATAAATTTAGAAATGACAGAAAATTGATCCGAATTTGATAAGATATGTTGTGTTTGTGTTGCATTTCTGTCTGATCTTTTTTACACAATGTCATGTTATGTCATTTTCATGTCAAAATAATTAGTCTTGTCATCGTGTCTTATTCAGGTTATGGTGTCTATTTATATTTAATTGAGTGTAAAATTTAAAAACCTAGTTGGTAGTGTCATGTCATGTTTTATACGAGAAATGTTCGTATCAAAAAAATATCCAAATTCGTGTCGTGTTTGTGTCCCATAAAACCTTGTCGTGACGTACATACATATATATATATATATATATATATATATAAGCGACGCTCTCCAACATACCTATGAATATACTCATTTCTCAAAAATAGTAAAATAATATATTTTTCAACCAAATTTTGTATACATGATCTCCATAATGAGGAGATTATTTACAAAACAAATTCATCCAAAACTATAACTAGAAGTGAGTGATTTAAAAATTGGATGAATACGTGTATTTTTAACCCTTGAAACTTGTGATTATCATCTCACACTCTTCCAAATTGTATTTTGGGATGAATATTTTGTAGATGATCTTCTCAATATAGAGATCGTGTATACTAAATTTTGTAGAAAACTATATTTTTTTACTATTTTTAAAAAATGGGTATTGTGACACCCAGCCTAATTAAATACCAAGGGATCAGTCATTTATTAAATTAAATTAGAATTTCCAAATTGGTACATTCTTAGCATCACTGTCGAAAACCAAATTAAGGCGTCAATTTTATCTTTCATTAAACAGATAACAACTTGTAGAAAACCAAATTAAAACCATACACCAATATAGAGTCTAATCAATCACAAGATATAGATAAATAAAGTTTTACCGATTAAATCATCGGTTAAAACCAAACTAAATAAATCCAACATAATTATAACTGAATAAAATTTGAATGGGGCAAAATACCCAAATGAAAACTGTAATACTGAAGTCCTCCCAAAAGATCCTACACTAGGAAATAAGGAAATGAAGCGTCTAATTAAAACTCCTACAAGCATCCACCTGTGTTGCAGCTACTTGTCCCTGGAAAAAAAATATTAAGTCTGGCGTCCATGTGGCCGGACACCAAAAAGGTTTTGAAAATATTTTTATAGCAAGAGTTAGTAATCAAAACATTTTGAAAATATTTAGCAAGAGTTTATCACAGTTCAAAGTTCGGTTATTGATTAGACATGATAGGTTCACGTACACTCTCTTGAGTTTCCTCACCCCTCAACTATTATGCACTCCTAACGTTCTCTACTTAGCCTACCTAGTTGTACTACCCAAGATAACTAGACATAAGTAACTATCTGGACTATTCACATCTTTAAGTCCCCGTACCGCCCGTACAGTATGCTATGCGAATTAACATTTCTCGTATGTTAAGATTTAATATTAGCATTTCATTTATCTTCTCAATTATTCAATTAATTAAGTTTCACTACTTAATTTATTCTTTAGATAAACAGTATCTATCATTCTACTATCGCACATAAGTAGAATAATCACGATCGTATATATATATTTATCTCTCTAATATATATATATATATATATATATATATATATATATATATATATATATATATTATATATATATATCAATACGGTGTCTCTCAATAGGACCACCATGAAACAATAGGCATACTCTACTATCAATTCAAGTACCACTCGTATTAAATAGGGACAATTGGTTTGGCATGTCTCCTCGAACCCATAATCAAATATCAAACGATGGAGGCAAACAAGTTTCTCGGCCTTTGGGCTAAGCGCATGCCTAACGTACCCAAATGACACACCGGTCTCACTAATACACGTCACATAGCGAGTCGCCTTAAGTTCTATGTTTTGCGGCGCCAATCCAGACCTCACTGGAATCGTCGAGGTGGGATCGCCCACTTACCCAGAGCCACCGGTGATAGAAAGCAGCGTAGGAATGCTAACTCATAACATCAATCATATAGGTACACACACAACCTATATATATACATATTCATTAGGTATTCACACAACGTAATTATCATTGTTCGTACGTAGTATAATTCACTCACATACTCCCCGCACTTATTATTTTACCCTTTAACTCACTATCGTATTATTCGAGTATTATTCTCTACTCTAACGATCATAGTTACCCCTTACTTTATTTCGGTAGCTAATTCTTCCTTGCCCTACCGGTTTATGCCACAAACTCACTCACGTTTTCCTGTAATTATATTCTCATTCTCGCGAATTAATTACTTTGTCGTTAAATCCCGTTTAATTATCGTCTTAATTCTCTCGATACGACTAAACTCCCATAACCCTATCATGGCCTACTGCAATATAAAAGATCCCTCATTATATTCTCACAATCTCCCAAAGTTTCCCGACAACAATTTAGGAGTTCTAGGCAAAAGGGGAGATTTTACATTTTTTCTGGGAACCAAACCGGTGCGCCTTTTATCCGGACCGGTTCGCCCCTCTGAACTTCGTCTTCTTCGTTTCACAGATGCGTTTTTCACCATTAATACACCTATAACTTCCATGTTTCGCCACTGAAATCCAAACCAATTGTCTTAAATCCTTCTCACATGTATTAGGACAGTTTCTAACATAATTTTTGCATTAAAACATTACGAATAACATTCAAGAATGTATTTAATCATTTAATCCTCATAAACCCTAGGTTTTATGTTCTTTCACCATAATAGATCAAAAACACATATTTAATTCGTGGATAATAACACAAAATCTCTAATTCATTATCCTATACTGATATCAAATCATTCTACATGTAATCGCTACCCAAACATGTATTAAAATTATTTTTTTCTTCCATACACATCAAATTTATCAATATAAATGAAACCCTAGTCACATGGGTATTATAACTTCATATTTATTACTTGTCTTAGTACTATAGGTTCGGATTTCATGGCTTGATGTTGGGTTTGATTGTTTTCTTCTCCAATCTTCCTTCCCAAGATGATTGTGGTGCAAGGACACACCTTGATTCTTCAAGAACTCTCCCAAAAGCCCCAAGAATGGTCTCTCCTCCTTATCAAAGAACTCCTCTTTGTTCTTGGTGTTTCTGACCCCAGCCCCTTCTATTTAACATCTGATATAAGGCTCCAAAATTCGTAGGTCTCTTTACCCCATATTATAAAATGACCAAGATACCCTCATATGGTCCCGATTTAGTCTAAATTAAACCGTGACTCAATTGACAACCCCGGGTATACTATTTTGACTAATTCAACCCCTCTGGACTCATTAGTAACCTCAAAATCATCATCCGAGTCATTTTAAATACATTTTCCATCTCGACCCCAAGTTAGTCTACACGCGACTCCTGGTTGAGATAAATTTTAATTACGCCCATATCACTCGCTATGACGTAATTTCTAATCATCAATTATTTACTATTTACTCAGTAAATATCATTCATAATATTAATCATTATTTCATTCTCGATTAATAGTTAATAATCACATTATTATTTAATTCAATTCAATTACTTCTCTCATGTAATTTAAAATAAAATCATTTACTTATCGAATTAATTAAATTTTAAATATGCAGAAAATACGGGGTATTACATATTTCCCACCTTACAAAGGAATTTCATACCCGAAATTAGGTCATACTTGTGGTCAACAACTCTGGATACTGCTCTTGCATATCATCCTCCCACTCCCAAGTAGACTCATCAACACTGTGGTGCCTGCACTGAACTCTGACTAGAGGTACCACCTTTGACTATAGCTTTTGCTCACTGCGATCCAGAATATCCATGGGTCTATCCTCATTTGAGATGTATGGATACAAATCAATCTTCTCGAGTGGGACGTGCCAGAAAGCTCTCTCGCTCCTCCTGTACTTCTTCAGCGATGCCACGTGGAACACATCGTGTATTCGCTGGAGATGCTTTGGTAAACCCAATTTATATGATACCGGACCCACTCTCTCAATAATAGGGAAAGGTCCCACATACCTCGGTGATAACTTCCTCTTCCTGTCGAATCTCATGACTCCCTTCATGGGAGACACACGTACCAACACCTTATCGCCAACCTCTAAATCAACGTGTCTCTGATCGGCATCAACATAACTCTTCTGCCTATCTTGAGTTATCTGTATACGTCCCCGAATAAGCTCAATCTTGGTAGTCATCTCATGTATCATCTCTGGCCCCAATAACTTATTGTCCCCCACCTCTAACCAGCAAGCGAGCGAACGACAAGGTCTCCCATAAAGCGCCTCAAATGGTGCCATACCGATGATAAATTGATAAGTTGGTAAGAGTTATTATATGCAAACTCTACCAATAGAAGGTATCGCTCCCAACCTCCCCCAAAATCTAGAATGCACATCCTCAACATGTCCTCCAGCATCTGATTAACCCTCTCAGTCTGCCTGTCTATCTATGGATGATAAGCAGTATTCATGTGCAAGTCTGTGCCCATGGCCTCCTGAAAGCTCTGCCAGAAATGAGATACAAATATCTTGTCTCTATCAGACACAATGTTAATCGGCACCCCATGCAGCTTCACTATCTCAACGATGAACAGCTAGGCATACTAACTCGTCTCATAATCAGTGCGAACTGGCAATAAATGGTCCACCTTGGTCAGCTGATCCACAATCACCTAAATGTAATCGTGCCCCCTCTGCGATGTTGGTAACCTAGTAATAAAGTCCATCGAAATTCTTTCTCACTTCCACATGGAAATCTCAAGTGGCTGTAGCCAGTGGCGGAGCCAAGAATTATAGGTGGCCTGGGCACGAAAGGCTTAGTACGGGGGTTCGGGGCGGGAGCCCCCAAATTTTTTTTTTTTTAGGGAGTACTTATAATAACCGCACTAGCAGGGTATTGACTTAAAAATCTCTCCATAACTGGAATTAACAGGGCATTGGAAAAAAATTGACATTAAAATTAATTTCAACAACATTAATTTCAACAACTTCATGCCCAAAAAATAATTACTACAAACCAATAACAACAACATTTATACTAAAATTTATAAGCATATTTTCAGAATCTCAACAAACTCTAACAATGAAAATTCGCTACAAAAAATTTTAACAAATACTAATAATGGATATTTACTAAAAGGGGGGGGGGGAGGAGTAAGAGGAAAGATAAATATATAAACCCTAGATAAAATAAACAGAGATTGAAGAACATGCCTTGATATAATGGAGAGGGATTGAGGAAGAGAGAGTAGGAGCAGTGGCTAAATATTTGAGAAAGGAATGAAAATGAATCTCAAATTTAGGGGTTCTCTGTTTTACCATGTAGGGAGCAAGTTTTGTCCTGAATTTTTGGATTCCTTAAATTCCCTTACTAATACATCGTACATATGTATATATAAAAAATGGCATTTACATATTATGGCATGGGCCTGTGCCTAGGGCAGCGACCATGTGGCTCCGCTACTAGCTATAACATCTTGAAGGTCGCTGATGATCAACTTTCACAAGCTGACAGGTAACACACTTCGAGATAAAATATGTTGTGTCTCGCTTCATACCTAACCACCAATACTGTCTCCTCATATCTTGGTACATCTTATCCCCGCCAGGATGTACCACAAACCTCAAACCATGAGACTGTGTCATAACTGCATGTCTCAAATCCTCATCCTCTGGAACTACAAGTCTCCCATTAAAACGTAGTCCTCCCTCTGATTTGATCGAGTAAGACTCTACGCCCTCGGATAACAACTTGTGTACCACGTCCTGATAGAACTGATCCTCTGCATTTGCTTTCACTACCCGCATTACAATCTCGGGCGTGCTAGATAAAACTGTTATGCATGCTATGGCGATCTCATCATTATGCCTAGAGGTGGTGATTCAGGTTAGTCATGTCATTTTTGGGTCGCATTGATTTTGATCTGAGTATTAGTTTTAGGTACTCTTATACCTATACAAGTTAATCGTGTCATTTCGGATTATTACCATAAAAGGGTTATCATGTCAAAAATTGTCGGTCATAATTATACCGAAGCTCACTCCACTTTTCCTTCCAAACCTCTACTATCTCCCCCATAGGTCATCGACTCAACGCGTCTACCACCACATTAGCCTTACCAGCATGATACTGTATATCAAACTGGTAATCCTTCACAAACTCTATCCACCGCCTCTGCCTCATGTTCAGATCCTTCTGCGTGAAGAGATATTGAAGTGACTTGCGACCAGTGAACAAAGTAAACTGATCCCCTAGAAGATAATGTCTCCATTTCCTTAAAGTAAAAACGACCACTGCCAACTCAAGGTCGTGGGTGGGATAATTCTTTTTATGGGGCTTAAGCTTTCAGGACGCATGAGCTATAACCCTCTCCTCCTGTTGTAATACACCCCCAAGTCCCTACAAGGATGCATCGGTAAAGACCCGGTACTTTAATCCTCCCCAGACAAAGTAACTACGGGTGCTGATGTCAACTTGTCCTTTAGCTCATAAAATGCTAATTGACAATAATCGCTCCATAAAAACAGTACTCCTTAGTGAGTCAAGTTCATCAACGAACTCGCAATCTTCAAAAACCCTTTGATGACGCGACGATAATACTCGGCCAACCCTAAAAAGCTACGAATCTCTATCGGTGTCGTATGTTGTCCCCACTCCCTCACCGTCGATACCTTACTCGGATAAACAGCAATGCCATTGTCGGGCATGATGTGGCCTAGAAACTACACCTCTCAAAGCCAAAATTCACACTTCCTGAATTTGGCGTACAATTGATGGTCCCGTAGCGTGTGCAGAACCATACGCAAATGCTCTATGTGCTCATCCTTGGTGCGAGAATAAACCATAATATCGTCTATAAACACAATCATGAATTGTTCTAAGAACTCCCTGAATACCCTGTTCATGAGATCCATGAACATTGTCGGCGCATTGTTGAGCCCAAACGACATCACCCTAAACTCGTACGATCCATACCACAATAGAAAATCAGTCTTAGGAGCGTCCTCATCTCAAATGCGGAACTGGTGATACCCAGATCTCAAGTCAATTTTAGAGAAGTACGCCGCTCCCCACGACTGGTCAAATAGGTCATCAATCCTCAGTAACGGATACTTATTCCATATAGTGACCTTGTTCAGCTCCCTGTAATTAACACACAAGCGAAGCGAACCATCCCTCTTTTTCATAAATAATACTAGTGCACCCCACGGTGATGTTCTTCGACGAATAAAACCCTGAATCTGCTCTCTCAACTCACGCGTCTCTGAAAGGGCCATAGGGTAAGGTGCTCGTGCAATCGGTCTCGAACCCGGTGTTAGATCTATAACAAACTCAATCTCGCGACTGGGTGGTAAACCTGGTATCTCCTCAAATGCGTCCTTGAATTCACTCACAACCAAAATCGAGTCTAATGGTGTAACTATCTCCTTTGAGGTCTCCTCCTTAATATAATATAAGTATGTGCGATACCCTCCCTCAGGAAGACACAATAGTCCTCTCATAGCAATCTATCATCGCTTTATAGCCTGCTAACCAATCCATACCCAAAATCACAACGTAACCCTCCATATCTAACACAAGAAGGCCTTTTGCTAAGCTCAGTCTTCCGATAACGATATCGACTCCTCTACAAATCGAGTGTATTAGCGAACCACTACCCATCGATGACTCTACACACATAAGAAGACTATCGGTTGTCTCTAATAAATCGGTAACTCTATCAAATATGGTCTTAATAAAAGAGTTTGATGCCCCAGTATCAAACAAAATCCTACCCTCAATCCCATGAATAGGAAACGTACCCTCTACTGCCAACGGTGCCTAAAGTGCTAGTGGCATGGCTACGTCTAGGACGTTATACACACTCCTGTAGTATATCTGCCCATGCTATTATGGGACTGGTGGTGCTAGTGATGCAGGAGGTAACGGAGCCTACTGTCCCTGTTGAGCACCCTGCTACTGTGCTCCTCCCTATTGTGGGAAATCAGTCCTCTTGTGACCCTGCTGGCCACATATAAAGCACTGCCCCGGGAACACTCTTTGTCTCTAGCCCTACTGGCCCTGACGCTACTGGACCTGCTGACCTCGACCTTGTTGGCCTCCCCTTAGTTCCCTTGGCCCTGTCAGCCCTACAAAAATTATTTTTGCTGGGGACCTGTTGACCCTGTCTATATGCCCCATCGGGCTGATATCCCCCAGTCTTAAACCTCTTGGCCTAATCCCCTGCCAAGAATCCTTCCCCTGCTGATAGCCTACCTGCTACTTCTACGGTGCTCCACTAGCACCACCCCCATTTGCCTTTCCCTGTTGGCTCGGCTCTACACCTCTCTTGCTCCCCTACGCATGGAAATGATGATCCTGACAGTGAACAAGTGCGGCATTGACAACATCAGCATATGTCACCAACGCAGGATATAAAGTGCTACCTAATCTTCCATGCCAAACCATCCATGAACTTATCTTTCTTCCTCTCCTCGTTACTCCCTCATCTGGCACAAATTTAGCCAGACGGGTGAACTCCTCCTCGTAATCAGCTACCGAACAGTCACCCTGTATCACTTCCCCAAATTTCTTTTGAATCTCTGACTCAACTACAGGCAGAAAGTACCTGCAGTTAAATCGTACCCAGAACTCTGTAATGCTCATCAGATCTCTCTCCTCAGTGGTGGTCACCGACTCCCACCACTGTATGGCCGCTCTGACTAGTCTGAAAGTAGCCAACATATGCTTTTATGACTCAGTACACTCCACCATGCATAGATGGCGCTGAATATTCTTCTTCCATTGGCATGTCACCACTATATCAGTGATACCCTGGAACTCGGGTGGGTGGCCCTTCTGGAAGGTCTGCCTGACTCTCTGCCAAGTAGATGGCCCTGGTTGGGCCTGAATCTCCGGTTCCACTGGCGGATGGCCCTGGGGCTGAGGAAAATAAGATGACATAGCTGTCATGGTTGCATTGACTGAATGGGCCACTATCTCTACCACCTGCGCAGTCGAAATCATATTTGTTGGTGGCGGTGGTGATGGTACATGTGGTTCCTATTGAGCCTCCCTCAAACCCTATCTAGCCTCTGCCATCTCCGCTCCCTCTCTCCTCGTTGGCATCAGAAATTAAATCGAATTTGTATGAGTTCACAGTCAATACAAATAAAACATCAGAAGTACGTAAATCTCAAATACGTCAAGATAAAAGCAACAGTCCTAATAATATGGTTCTAAATCAAAAGAATGCTACACTAAAATTGTAGTAAGCCGTACAGATCCTATGGACTCTAGAACCTGATGCTCTGATACCATCTGTGACACCCCGCTTAATTAAATACCGGGTGATCAGTCCTTTATTAAATTAAATTAGGATTTCCAAATTGGTTCATTCTTAGCATCACTATCGAAAATCAAATTAATTATTAATAACCTATTAGTTAATTAAATCGGCGTCAATTTTATCTTTCATTAAACAAATAACAACATGTAGAAAACCAAATTAAAACCATTCACCAATATAGAGTCTAATCCATCACAATATATACATTATAAAGTCTTGCTGAATAAACCATCGGCTAAAACAAAACTAAATAAATCCAACATAATAATAACTGAATAAAATATGAACGGGGCAACATGCCCAAATGAAAATTGTAATACTGAAGTCCTCCCAATAGATCCTACACTAGGAAATGAGGAAATTAAGCGTCTAATCAAAACTCCTGCAAGCATCCACCTGTGCTGCAGTTGCGTGTCCCTGTAACAGAATATCAAGTCTGGCATCCCTGTGGCTGGACACCTAAAAGGTTTTGAAAATATTTTTATAGAAAGAGTTATTACTAAAAATATTTTGAAAATATTTAGCAAGAGTTTATCACAGTTCAAAGTTCAATTATTGATTACACATGATAGGTTCATGTACACTCTCTTAAGTTTCCTCACCCCTCAACTATTGTGCACGCCTAACGTTCTCTACTTAGCCTACCTAGCTGTACTACCCAAGCTAACTAGACATAAGTAACTATCTGGACCATTCACATCTCTAAGTTCCCATATCGTCCATACAGTACGCTATGCGAATTAACATTTCTCATATGTTAAGAGTTGAAATTAATATTCATTTTATCTTCTCATTTATTCAATTAATTAAGTTTCACTACTTAATTCATTCTTTAGATATACACTATCTATCAGTCTACTATCACACATAAGTAGAATAATCACGATCGTATATATATATATATATTTATCTCTCTAATATATATATCAATACGGTGTCTCTGAATAGGACCACCCTGAAATAATAGGCATACTCTGCTATCAGTCCAAGTACCGCTCGTACTAAATGGGGACTATTGGTTCAGCATGTCTCCTCGAACCCAAAATCATTTATCAAAAGGTGGAGGAGAATATAGTTCTAAGTCTTTTGGCTACGCACATACCTAAAGTACCCAAATGACAAGCCGATCTCACTAATACACATCACATAGCGAGCCGCCCTAAGTTCTATATTTTGGGGAACCAATCCAGACCTCACTGGAATTGTCAAGGTGGGATCGCCCACTACGCGAGAACCTCCGGTGATAGCAAGCAGCGTAGGTATGTTAACTCATAGCATCAATCATATAGGTACACACACAACCTATATATATATATATATAGTAGGTATTCACACAACCTAATTATCATCGTTCGTACGTAGTATAATTCACTCACATACTCCCCGTACTTATTATTTTACGATTTAACTCACTATCGTATTATTCGAGTATTATTCCCTACTCTAAGGGTCCTAGTTACCCCTTACTTTATTTCGATAGCTAAGTCTTCCTTGCCCTACTGGTTCATGCCACAAGCTCACTCACGCTTTCCCGTAATTATATTCTCATTCCCGCGAATTAATTACTTTGTCGTTAAATTCCGTTTAATAATCATCTTAATTCTCTCAATACGACTAAACTCCCATAACCCTATCATAGCCTACTTCAATATAAAAGATCCCTCATTATATTCTCACAATCTCCCAAAGTTTTCCCGACAACAATTTAGGAGTTCTAGGCAAAAAGGGAGATTTTACATTTTTTCTGGGAACCGAACCGGTTCGCCTCTGATCCGGACCGGTTCGCCCCTCTGAACTTCGTCTTCTTCGTTTCGCATATGCATTTTTCATCATTAATATACCTATAACTTCCATGTTTCTCCACCAAACTCCAATCCAATTGTCCCAAATCCTTCTCACGTGTATTAGGATAGTTTCTAAATAATTTTTGCATTAAAACATTACGAATAACATTCAAGAATGGATTTAGTCATCTAATCCTCAAAACCCCTAGGTTTTATGTTCTTTCACCATAATACATCAAAAACCCAGATTTAATTCGTGGATAATAACACAGAATCTCTAATTTATTATCCTATACTGATAACAAATCATTCTACATGCAATGTCTACCCAAACATGTATTAAAATTATTCTTTTCTTACAAGAACATCAAATTTATCAATATAAGTGAAACCCTGGTCACATGGGTATTATAACTTCATATTGATTTGCAATAAACACTTGCCTTAGTTCTGTAGGGTCTGATTTCGTGGCTTGATGTTGGGTTTGATTGTTTTCTTCTCCAATCTTCCTTCCTAAGATGTTTGTGGTGCAAGGACACACCTTGATTCTTCAAGAACTCTCCCAAAGGCTCCAAGAATGGTCTCTCCTCCTTCTCTAAGGACTCCTCTTTGTTCTTGGTGTTTCTAACCCTAGCCTCTTCTATTTAACATCTGATATAAGGCTCCAAAATTCGTAGGTCTCTTTACCCCATATTACAAAATGACCAAGATAGCCTTATATGGTCCAGGTTTAGTATAAAATTGACCCGTGACTCAATTGACATCCCCGGGTATACTATTTTGACTAATTCGACCCTTTCGGACTCATCAGGACCTCGAAATCATCATCCGAGTCATTCTAAATAAATATTCTATCTCGGCCACAAGTTAGTCTACACGCGACTCCCGATTGAGATAAATTCCAATTACGCCCATATCACTCGCTATGACGTAATTTCTAATCATCAATCATTTACTATTTACTCAGTAAATATCATTCATAATATTAATCATTATTTCATTCTCGATTAATAGTTAATAATCACATTATTATTCAATTCAATTAAATTACTTCTCTCGTGTAATTTAAAATAAAATCATTTACTTATCGAATTAATTAAATTTTAAATATGCAGAAAATACGGGGTATTACATACTTCCCACCTTACAAAGGAATTTCATCCCCGAAATTAGGTCATACATGCGGTAAACAACTCTGGATACTGCTCTTTCATATCATCCTCCCACTCCCATTATATATATACGCGGACCTAAAAAAGAGGTCCGCACATCCGGACCATTTATTTTAAAATGGTTAAAAAAAATTGGGTTGATATTTTTTGTGCAGTTTTTAAACATTTCAGGGAACCCTCTAAAATCAATCGGCTCAAAATATTTTTTTTTCTTTTGCTATTTAAAAAAAATCAATTGATATTGGACTTTTTTTTTCAAACTTGACTCATTTTTTTTTAAATAACAAAAAAATTATTTAAACTAATTTATTTTGAAGGATTACTAAAATGTTTAAAAACCATACAAAAAAATTCAACCCATTATCTTTATTATCTAAGAAAAAGGGTATGTATGTGCGGAATTCCTTTTTAGTTCCGCATAAGTTGTTTCATTCATTTATTTGAAATTGTTGTGTGATTTTTTATGTGATTTCTTCAATGCATGTGATGTGATGAAGGTATCCTGTGTGATTTTTTGAAGATGGGTTTCATCCATTTTTTTTAAAATAGCTTCCTCTACCTCAGAATAATTTTAAAACATGGTGAGTAATTTTTCGAAGATGGGTTGCAATTACTTTTTTGAAGATGGGTTGCAATTAGATTTTTACATTCCTAAGAAATTATTGATTGCTAGTCTAATTTTCTAATATTAATGTGTGAATTATGGGTTGGAAGTATTATGATTTGGTTTGTTTTATTTTATTACTATTAATGTGTGAATATTTATCTTTATTTAGATATTTGAATAGCCCTAAAAAAAATCAGGGGCTCCCGCCCCAAAACCCCCGTCTTTTTCTTTGATGTGCCCCACCCATTGGAAATTCCTATATCCGCCACTGCTTGGCTTAACTGTTTTGTTAGAATTGGAGCTCAAAAGTCATTAAGGGTATATTTGGTTTGCAACTGTAATTCTGTTTTCTGTGTTTAAATACAATTTTGATTAAAATTTGCATTTGGCACACCTCTTTTTAAACAATGAATTCTGTTTTTTATTTTTCAACTAAGAATTATTTCTTAATATTTTAATGCATTTATACCTTAATATATAATATACATACATGATACATTAATGTGTGTAATTCTTATAAATAAAAAAATATATATGTACATGTACACAAAATTATGTATATTTATATTATTAAATTATATAATACACAAAGATCCATATGTTAAATAATATTATCAATAGATTCATGATACTTATGTATAGTTTTATACATGTATTATTAATGTATAGAATAATATAAAATATACATATAGTACATATGTATTAAAAAATATTATCATGTTCATGTATGTATATAATTTTATTGTGAATTATATATGTAATATCATTATATAGTCACATATATACGTATAGATATGTATGTATATTTATGTATGTATGTACGTATACATTTGTATTATATATATACACACACATATATATGTTTATCAATTTTATCAAATTTTTAAAAAATTGTATTTAAAAATACGTTTACCAAATGCACACCAATATTTATAAACACAAAAAATTAAATTTTAAAATTATATTTAAAAATATCATTTAAATCGAATTTTCTAAATACAGAATCAAACGAAGCTTAAAGCCAATAACAAAGATTTAGGTGAATACTAAAAACAAGATGAGTCAGATCCAAAATAACCTATAAAGTTATACTTTTGAGGACACAAATGAACAAAGAATACAGAAGTTCACCTTTTTGTTAGGGTTGATAATTTTTGACACGATAACCCATTTATGGTAATAATCCGAAATGACTCGAATTTGACACGATTAGCTTGTATATATTTAAGAATACCCAAAACTTATACTCAAATAAAAATCAACGCGACTCGAAAATGACACGACTAACCCGAATTGTCACCCTTACTTTTTGTAGAATATGTGGATCAAACTGGTAGGTATAATATAAGGGTCAAAGGGGCAATGTAACCCATTAATTTCACAGGGTTGAAGATCAAGGTCAATATACCGCGTGGAAAGTAAGTGGTGTTTTTTTCTCTTTTTGCTGATTTAGAATATCTGTAGTATACTCGACTGTGGACTGACTGGAATTGGTAAAACCAAACAAATTCACGCCATAAATAAGCAAACACATTATAACTTCCAACGTTCAATCAACCGACCAGATTAATTTTGTCTTACTGACAAGTAATAGAATCTTAGAATCATATATAAATAGTTTCTCAAATATTTTTAATACACATTTAGTCTAAGTCTTTTATTTTATAACAAAAAATCTCTTATTCTCTTATCTTTAAAGGTCCGCGCCAGCAGCATGGTGAAGAACTTTTGGAATAAAATAAAAAAACTTGGATTAATCATGTATTAAAAAATATTTGAGGGACTATTTAGTATGAGTGTAACTATCCCCACACCCTAAAATGGCTCCCCCACACCCTTTTAACAAATCCGAACCAAAATACCATCTCCTCTTTCATTAAAACAAAACATCATTTTAAGTATTTAAATATAATAAAATTTTAAAACATAAATAAATAATTTTTAAGAATATTTTTTAATGAAAAATAAATAGTTTTTAACAAAATAAAAACAGTTTTTATGAAAAAACATTTTTTTAACAAAATAAAAAACTATATAAAAGAGAAATTTCCAACAAAACAAAACAGTTTTTAACAAAAAAAAAATCATTTTATAACATCCGAACAATATCTTTAAAAAAAATCAGTTTTTAAAGAATAAAAATATGAAGAAAAAAAAGTTTTTAGATAAATAAAAACGCTTTAGTGACAAAAAATGAATTTTTAACAAAAAATCATTTTTAAAGAAAAAAATTGTTTTTCAAAAAAAATTAATAAAATAAAAAACAGTATTAATTACTAAAAACTTTCTGTAGAGAAATTTAAAATTTAGCAAGGAAAAATATACCAAATTATAATAAACTGACTAATTTGTAATAAAGTCTAAAAATAATAGTAATGGATTAAAGTGTTTCTGTTTTTTTTAACAAAATAACAACTGTTTTTTTATATTTAAATAAAAACTGTTTTTTTAAACAAAACAAACGACTAATTTGTAATATAAACTGTTTTTTCAAACAAAATAAAAACTGTTTTTTAACATATTGTAATAAAAACTGTTTTTTTTTATATAAAACTGTTTATAACAAAAAAAAACAGTTTAAAAAATTCTAGCAAAACAAAATAGTTTTTAACAAAATAAAAACAGTTTTGTTTTGTTAGAATTTTTTAAACTATTTTTTTTTTTGTTATAAACAGTTTTATTTTGTTAAAAAAGCAATTTATATTACAAATTAGTTAGTTTATATTACAAATTAAACAGTTTAGAAAAACAGTTTTTATTTTGTTAAAAAAAACGGAAACACTTTAACCCATTACTATCTTTTTAGACTTTATTACAAATTAGTCTGCTTATTATACTTTTGTATATTTTTCATTGCTAACTATGAAAACTTCTCTACATAAAGTTTTTAGTATTAATAATGTTTTTTATTTTATTAATATTTTTTGAATTCATATTTTTATTCTTTAAATACCGATTTTTTTAAAAATATTGTTTGTTTGTTATAAAATGATTTTATTTTGTTCAAAAAAGTTTTGTTTTGTTGGAAATTGTTTTTTTTCTTTTTTTTATATAGTTTTTATTTTGCTAAAAATGTTTTTTCATTAAAATTATTTTTATTTTGTTAAAAACTATTTTTTGTTCAATAAAAAGCTATTTTTTTTGTCATTATCAGTATTTTTGTCATTATTTTTAAAAACTATTTATTTTTGTTTTAAAATTTTATTATATTAAATACTTAAAATGATGTTATGTTTTAATGAAAGAGAAGAGGATATTTTGGTCCTTATATGTTGGATTGATTAAAAGAGTGTGGGGAAGACATTTTAAGGTGTGGGGATAGCCACGCCCTTAAGTTTATGCCCCTATATCTTATATAATAATTCAATTGATAAACGTATCAGTCTAACATTATTGTAATATATTCGTTTAAAGCATTTATGTATTTTAAATAAGAATGGAGGAATTATATTGCATAAAACAAAACACATAAATGTGCGTTCTAAAGTGGATCAGGAGTCCACATTGGGAACATCAATGAATATTACATAGAATAAAGGGGCATATCTCAAATAGTCCATTGAACTTTTTTTAATACACGTTTAGTCCAAACCTTTTTATTTTGCACCAAAAAGTCCTTCACCGTGCGAAAATGGCTTTACTATACCGCTGGCGCGGAGCTTTAAAGATAAGAGAATAAGGGACCATGCCAAAAAAGTTTTACCATGCCGCTGGTGTGGACCTTTAAAGATAAGAGAATAAGGGACTTTTTGGTACAAAATAAAATATTTGGACTAAATGTGTATTAAAAAATATTTTAGGGACTTTTTGGTATTTGATCCTAGAATAAATAAAGCATAGAGATGGAAAAGGAGAGAATATCGCACAAACCAGTGCGGCAATCCAATTAAATGACAACCAAGCATCTTGGCTTAATGGTATAAGACTGTTACTGGAACAGTTTTGGGGGTAAATTGAGTTTGATTCCCATTTCGATTCCTGACACTGTCAAAATAATATTTGGCCAGCGAAAGTCATGAATCGCGAATGGTGATTAATCAAGGTACGTGTAAACTGGCATGGACAACTTATGATATACTAACAAAACAAAACAAAAAAAAATGACATATTAGTTAAGCCTCAACCACGTTCTACACCCATTCAGTGGAACCCTTCCGACCTTTTTTGTAATAAAATACAATTGATGACAATAATTTTCAACTGGATAAAAATATTATCTATTTAAAATCCGTCTTGTATGGAGAGTAAAATTATATGCTTAAATAAAGGGAGTAGGATAGAATATTTTCTCTCATCTCATATTTAGGGGTAGAATCGCATATGATTTCAAGTGACTGGGATAAATGATCTTAAGTGAGTTTCGTATCTCATTAAGTATGATATAAAATATTCTCACTTAAAATATAAATTATTTTGTGAGTTCAAATTTATTGAAGAGAGTTAACATGACTCTTTCATATAATTAATTTTATTGTTAAATCATTCATATTTTAATAGAGGGTGATGTTATCTTTTATTTATTTAGATAGGATTAACAAATTTGATCTCATATTTTATTTCATTTCATTTGGATCAAACAATTTTTTTTTTTGCATCTCGGTGGCGTCTTGGTCTTTTATCATGCACGTCAAATCAGGTACATGAACATAGGCTCGTCAATGGATCGGATTTTATCCAAACCCGAATTCGAATCCGATCAATTTAAACGGATATGGATCATGCCTAAAATTCGACTACCCAATTATCCGATTACCCGATTATTCGTTTATTAAATGGAGCAGATTTGGATTCATATACTCTGATCCGCTAATAATCAAATCTGATTAATATATATATATATATATATATATATATATATATATATATATATATATATATATATATATATATATATATATATATATATATATATATATTAATAATAATTTAAATATATATTATAGTCGTTATAACATTATATAAAAAAAAATCTCCCTCGTATAAAAGGAAAAAGAGACACACACACGGCTCCTAAGAGTTGCAAATTAAAATGCTGCAAATGAAGTGATCAAAAGTATATGTTTTGACATATCATTATTATTTTTGTAATGAAAATTATTATAAAAATAAAATAAAAATAATATGTGGGATAATTGGATCGGATCTGAATCCGTTTAATATAAACGGATATGGATTTGAAATCCTAACAGATAATTCGACGGATAATCGGATCGGATCCGAATCCGTTTAACATAAACGGATATGAATTTGAATTTGAATTTGACTGATTCGGTCCGAATCCGATCTGTTTACAGTGCTACATGAACAGATATAAAATTCCCTATTACCAATAATAACCTTTCTCATTGGGAAAAAAAGCAACTAAAGTTGGCACTAAAAATAACGAATTTAACTATTTCTCCTACCTAGGGGTGTGCTTCGGATGGATCGGATCGGAATAGGGGTGCTTGGAAAAAATTCCAAAATTTTTGGAATTTTAAAATTCTTTCCAATTCGAAAAATCATTTTTTTCCTATTCGCCTGATTCGGAATATTCGAAAATTTCGGAAATTTTATTATTCGTAAAAATATCGGAATAATCGAAATTATCAGTTATAATATTTTTCAAAAATATCGGAAATGTCATTTTTGAAAAGGATATTTTTAAAATAAATATAAATATCAAACATTCCACTTTACATCACCTATGCAAGAAACTACAGAGATATGTAAATGACAAGGCTATGCATCTCATACTATTTTGGAAATGCAATAAACTACAGAGCTATCCATCTCATACCATTTTGGAGAAAGATCAATCAAATTTGACTACGATACTAAGAAACTACAAAGCTATGTGAATGGGAAAAAAAACTAATGTTTACCTACTTAAAAAAAGGAAATGCAAGAAAGGTTTACAGCTATAGCAAAGCCTCTGCATTAGTATACAAAAAATGAACAAAAGGAAGATGAGGGAAACTTAATATAAATCATCCTTGGAATCTGAATTTGCATAACAATTGAATATTATTCCGGATGTTGTCTTTCGATTTAGGGTTAGTGTGATGTAGAAGGTTAATATATATGGGTATATAATTATATATTAATGGTTGAGATGGTTTTAAATGGAGGGTCAAGATTAAACTAATAAATAATAAATTTTATATATAAATAAGGGAAGTAAAAATGTATAAAAAAAATATATATATATTATTATTTCGGAAAATATTTTGGATGGATCGGATCGGCGTGATATCGAAAAATTCAGGTCGAAAATTTAAAAATTCAGAATCCAAATATGATTTCCAATTCCATTCCAATTTTTTTCGAAAAATTCGGAATCGAAAAATTCAAAAATCATAAAATTAAAATGGTGCCAAAATTGGAAAAAATTCGGATCGAAAAACGAAAAATTCAAAAGTTCATAAATAATTGACACCCCTACTCCTACCCCTTTCTTATATTCCCAGCTTCCAAACAATGCTCATTTTTTTCCGAACCACACTCCAAATCGATGTCAAAACAATACATTTACATAATCAACTGTCTTGAAAAAAATATATAGTAAAGGGGAAAATACCATACCTTGCAGGGGCGGGTGGACATAGGGCCCAAAGGGGGTGGCGGGCCCCAATTCAAATTTAAAAAAAATATATAGGTTTTTTTGGTAAAACTTCAAGGTATACCTCTAATTATTTACAAAACTCTAGTTTAATCTGAATTTTTTGTATTTGTATGTGTAGTCTCAAATTTCTGTAATTTGTAACTTTTTGTAGTCTAAATTTTTTTTTATTCCCTTAATAGCAATCAGCCTAATTTTTTGTAATCTGTAATTTTTTTTATATGCCCTTAATCTGTATTTTTTTGTATTTTTATATGCCCTTAATGTTTAATCTATAGTTTTTTTTTAAAATATGTGGTTTAATATGTGGTGATATATGTAGTTTAAAATATATTTTCTTTTTTAAATAGGAAGTCATGAAGAAATTTTTTAAACGTAAAAGAGAAGACAACACACAAACCGTATCCAAAGCTGAGGATCAATCATCTCACAATGCGGAGTTCGATAATCTTCTCCATCAAGCTATAATTTGTATAAAACTCGAAATAAAGCTATAATTTGTAGTTGTTTGGGCATTATTGGGATCAATTTGGATGAATTATAATTTATATAAAACTGGAAATAAAGCTATAATTTGTAATTTTTGGGGCATTATAAAGCTATAATTTGTATAAAACTTGAAATAACCCAAAAAAAATATCCTCGGGGGCTTCCGCCCCCCGAACCCCCGGCACCACTCAAAACTTTCGTCTCGGTTGAATAAAAATCCTGGATCCGCCACTGATACCATGTGTCACAGATCTTACAATTTTCAACTCCTTGAAGAACAATCTCCATAGAAACTGTTCAAATATTTGCAGTACCAACTGATATATTTTTGGGGATTTTATGAATTTAGTACTCCTCGACTTTTCCATTACACATTTATGTTAACATTTTCATCCACTTTTGGTCCCTTAAAAAAAATTCTCGGATTTGGGGTAGTGGCTCTCTGGCCTCCTGGTGAGGAATGAAAAATATGAACAATTATTTTTTTTTAAATGTTTTGTGTCCTAAAAGCATAACCACTAATTTTACAACGAAATCAACTTTCTTCCTACCTTCTTTCACACTTTCGACCTTCAAAACTATCTTGAATATGATTTGAGGTTAACTTCCGATTTGGGTTTCACATGTAAATGATTTGCGTTGGAGCGAGTTTGGGTTTATGGTTCATATTAAACGAGTAGGTTTCTATGTTTTTCAATTACTTTTGTGTTTTTTGTTTGTATCAATGTTATGTGTGTGGAGGGCATCACGTATCCGTGATCAATACAAATAAGGGCATATGTGATATGTGTTCCACATATTTTCCACTGTACAGACAAGAATCTAAAATGCTCATATGTGTCGTGTCCTTATTTGTGTTAAGCACGAATACTTGGTGCCTTCCAAATATAGTACAATTTCTCACGCGCGAGCGCGCGCGTGTGTGTGTGTGTGTGTGTGTGTGTGTGTGAGAGAGAGAGAGAGAGAGTGTACAGGGGCTAATGTCGTGTGCGGTACTGATTTGAATAGATGCTCAAATTCAAATCACAAACTTATTTAATTAGTGTCAATTTCTTAATCAAATTAATTCAGCCCTCAAACTCAACTAGCTACATGCGTGCATGTGTCAAACAAACATAAATAAAATATGCGACACAAAATTCAGGAAAAATCCCCTCGGGGCAAAACCTTTTATTTGACTATAATTTGTAAATCGCAACTTACACGGATTACAATGAAATACAGTTGTTTGACACACGAATACCCGCAGGCATCGGTCGGTGTCGTCAGCAATGAATTACGCCCAGCAATCCACAAGAACCGTGGTCCTATCTTTAGCAAAGATCCACACGCAGCGAACCTCAATGACACGCATCCATATGATGCATAAATCTTCTCTACAAATGTATGAACACCAGCAAAGTGTGTTCTCAAACTCCAAAATAATTCACCTGAATAATTGGGATTTTTGTGAATTGAAAACAAAAGGATTTAATACCTAAAAGAAGTAGCCAAAAGTGTTCAGCCGATATAGCACTATTTTGTAGAATGAAAAACGTACAAACTTCTTGTAGAAAACGAAGTTGAAGAGACCCTTTTATAAAAATTTTAAGGCGGTGGGTCGTTCAAACGAGATTGGATGTCGTTTGAACGAGATCCAGTGTCGTTTGATGTATCTCGTGACACAAACTGTCGTTCGAACGAGACCAATAAAATAATATTTTTTTTCTTTTACTTTTGCTCAGTGAATGCACCGCTTCAAAAACTCCGAAGAATAAATTTTTGACGAAAAATATTTAAAGTTCCGCTCCAACACTAAATATTTTGTGAAAAATATCCCAAAATCTTAAGTGAATTATTAAGCAATTAAAAACACAACTTTACCAAATTCATTTCACAGAGGCTTGATTGTTGACGAAACTTAATATTCGGACCCGTCTTGTTGCGTATTTGATCTTGAACATCTTCGACGGTTGTAACGGTATACAATATACTAAATGGTGACGGACAATATCCTTACAAATCTCCCCTTATGTCTATGCCGGTACAAAATAAAAACATCTGAATTATCAATCTCAGAAATAACATATACAAATCTACCCTCCCATAAACTCAAAAGTGGAAAGATAAATTGTCAAGTCTTCAAACTTTGCTTCAACAATCAAGTCTTCAAAATTTCAAACTTTTCTCATCAGGGGGTGTAACATAATGATCTTCAATTGTACCTACACATATGAGACAAAGCAAATACCTCGTGACGTATCGAGTTTGAAATGATATAAGCATAAACATGAAAGCATAATCAGTTCTCCCCCATACTTAAACTCCCCCATAAAGTCATAATTCGTTCTCCCCCTTTTTATTTGACCGAAATAGATAAGGAAAAGAATAAACCTAACAAAATCAATCGGGGTGTCATGGTAAATAAGGCAAACAAACTATTTTTTATTTTTCAAATTTTTCATACAAAAATGCAAAACTAATTTTACAAAAAAAATCACACACCATGAATTTACACTAAGGTAACCAAATTATGGAAATGGAATGAATGTGTGTGAACAAATTCGATAAGAAAATCGACTCAATCATGACATGTGTGAACGATGCATAATTGTACTCCTAACGAATGAACAACAAAATAGTCCTTAGGTGTAAAATTGTTGAATTTAGATGGCATCCTCTTAAACATATTAACAAATCAAAGTATAAATGATTTCCACACCAATAACGTCCAAAACATGACTTTTAAGGACGTGCAAACCATTTTAAATTCCATCCAAACTCCCTCACTAAAAGATAATGCTTTTTATTTTTCTTATGAGGTGATGAAACTAAAACCTGTTGGCCCCTTTTTGGCATATATTTCTTTTTATTGCCTTTCAATTTTGGGGGGCTCTTTAAAACTCATTGGACCCCGGATAATTTTTAATTCCTCATTTGTTTTTGTCCTTTTAAAACGGTGGCTTTATCGCAAAGAAAAAAAAGAAATATCTTTCGCAGCCCTTCTCTGTTTTTCAAAACAAATCACACAAACTCACAAACGGTTCATAACATGCACTACTTTCTTGTCAAGTTTTATTGCATTTGGTTCATTGTATAAACAGAATTGAGATGGAAATACTCAACCAACATGTGATAGACAAGCACAAAAGTCAAACAAATTCGTGCATGTGCGCAACATAGGACAAATGAATCAAACATGTAGGTAGCAACACTATATCATCTAAAAGTCGCCAAACTTTATAATGCAATTGAATGACACAATATATTGTCTCAAAATACTATCAAATAGTCACATGGATATGGAATGATGTTGTGACTCGGTCATCCTAAATGTGCATTCATATATGGTGTAAACAAAATACAAAACTCTTTTTGGATTTTTTAATTTTGCTCAAAAAAATGAAAATCTTTTTGTATTTTTTCAAAAAATTTCAAAAACGAAAATCTTTTTGGTTTTTCAAACAATATATCAAAATGAAAAATATAAACATACAAAATGATACATACTAGCAATAGGAAAAAAAATATCATGTAAATCAACCTATGCTAGTTAACATGTCTAGACCTCAACTGGTAGGTCCGGTGGAATTTTCCAAAGACTGTGTGTGTGTGTGTGTGTGTGAGAGAGAGAGAGAGATTTTGAGTTTGTACAGGGGCTAATGTCGTGTGCGATACTGATTTGAATAGAAGCACAAATTCCAATCACAAACTTATTTAATTAGTGTCAATTTATTAATCAAATTAATTCAGCTCTCAAAATCAACTAGCTACATGCGTGCATGTGTCAAACCAACATAAATAAAATATGGAAAACCAATATAAATAAAATATGCGACACAAAGTTCAGGAAAAATCCCCGCAGGGAAAAACCTTTTATTTCACTATAATTTATAAATCGTAACTTACACGGATTACAATAAAATACAGTTGTTTGACACACAAATACCCGCGGGCGTCAGTCGGCATCGTTAGCAATGAATTACGCACAGCAATCCACAAGAATCGCGATCCTATCTTCAGCAAAGATCCACACACAGCGAACCTCAATGACACATCCATATGATGCATAAATCTTCTCCACAAATGTATGAACACCAGCAAAGTGTGTTCTCAAACTCCTAAACAATTCACATGAACAATTGGAATTTTTGTGAATTGAAAACAAAAGGATTTAATCCCTAAAAGAAGAAGCCAAAAGTATTATGCCGATATAGCACTATTTTGCAGAATGAAAAACGTACAGACTTCTTATGGAAAACGGAGTTGAAGAGACCCATTTATAAAAATCTTAAGGTGGTGGGTCGTTTGAACGAGATCCAGTGTCGTTTGATGTATCTCGCGACACAGACTGTCGTTTGAACGACGTACGGTGTCGTTCGAACGAGACCAATAGAATAATATTTTTTTATGTTTTACTCAGTAAATGCACCGCCTCATAAACTCCGAAGAATAAATTTTTGACAAAAAACATTTAAAGCTCCGCTTCAACACTTAGAAAATATTTTGTGAAAAATATTCCAAAATCCTAAGTGAATTATTAAGAAATTAAAAACACAACTTTACCAAATTCATTTCGCAGAGGCTTGATTGTTGACGAAACTTGATATTCGGACCCATCTTGTTGCGTATTAGATCTTGAATATCTTCGACAGTTGTAGAGGTATACGACATACTAAATGATGATGGACAATGTCCTTAAAAATATTTGAAGGACTTTAAAAAGAACAGAATATTGCTTAAATGGGTGTTTGATGGACTTTTTGGAACAAAATAAAAAGGCTTGGACTGAATGTGTATTAAAAAATATTTGAAGGACTTTTTGGAATTTGATTCTATCATTTTCACAAAAGTTAAGCACGTGACCAATTTTCCAAAGTGGAAAACAAAACTCTACAACCTCCCAAAGAATGAAATTCGAGGCACGTATTTCCCAACCCAAATTAAAACTCCTATTTTACCTCCACTTTAGACAAGATTTCCCATAATCTTCAAATCTCATCTTTATCTACTCCCCCATTCCCTTATAAGTTATATCTCTGGTAGAATTGAAGGTAAATTTCTCTCTCAAGCCCTTTGTTGTTACAAAACCCAGACATGATTCCATTCAAGTTCTTCTTTCTTACAGTCTATTATATATATATATATATATATATATATATATATATATATATATATATATATATATATATATATATATATATATATATATATATATATATATATAGGCTCACTTACATCATGATGTATATATAGGGAGGCTCACTTACATCACACCTAGTTCTAGGTCCTAAGAAATCTTTTTTTCCAAATTTTTATTTTTCTCTTGAAATTAACCGTCTAATCAACTCATATTTAAACATTAGGTCAAATACATTTTATAGCTTTTTTTTAAAACCCCAAAAAATTGTTGGGTATTTTGAGCATTTTTTGTGAACTTTTTAAAAATAGCTACAAAATATATTTTGGCCTAATTTCTTGAACATGGGTTTATTGGAAGGTTAATTTCAAGAGAAAAATAAAAAAAATGAAAAAAAAAAATTAGGGCTTACAACTAGATGTGATGTATGAATGATGTATATAGCGTATAATGTAAGTGATAATTCTCATATATATATATATATATATATATATATATATAATGAGACAGTGGTGTTATGAATAATAACTCTTGCATGATAAACATGTATGATAAACATGCATGATAAATATGCATGGCATTTTATGTGTTGCATGTTTGCATGCATGCATACATACATAGATTATTATTTTTTATTTTTTTTTATTAAAATATTTTTTTTAAACATATTTTTTTTAAATAATATATTTTTAAAATTTTTTATTATTATTTTTTTTTTAAGTTTTAAAAAAAAAACGGGTTATTATGGGTTGGGTTTTATCATGGGGGCAAATTTATCGCCATCCGCTAGTATATATATATATATTGAGATGATGCACATCACAAAACTTAGAATGTTGAAGTAGAAATTTAAAGGCAATAAAAAGAAACGAATTTACCGAACTCGAAGATTAATTAGGGCTAAAATTGTAATCGTCAAAATCAGAATACTCACAGAAATTAGAGTCAGGAACGCGGTTGAGTCACGTACGATGTCACTCTCTTTAAGGTGTTTTACAGATATGTCCAATATGTGCTAACAGTCTCAATAGCATCGTCACTCCCAAGATAAAATAACCTCCAATAATCAGAAAATACGAATTGATAAAGCACAAGAATCAATTCTATTTATCCACATCCATTTGTATTAATTGCTCGAGTCTAATAATAAATCTGGGGAGGATTTATTATTCCATTGCAGAGGGAAAAAAATTCAAAGAGAAAGCAGTAGGAGAAAATTTTCTTTTCAGTGTTGGCAAAATTTGTTGTTCAAGTCTATCTTTCAAAAACGGATGCTCTCAATTTATTTTTTAAAAAAAATATGTACGTTGTTGACGCCACTAAAATGGCAGAGGCCATTTTCTCTGCCTTTTTAGTGGCGTCAACAAACGTTGTGGGACAATAAAATAAGGATGGTGGAGAAAATATTTTTAAACCCACGTTTTAAATTTGAAAGTTAATTACCGTTAATTAATTAATTTGGACAAAAAAAAAGTGATAATGGATGCGTTACTTGGTCTAATAAATCTCCCACCCATACACACAAAATATCTAATGCACAAAGGGCTTACACTTTAGACCCAACACTAGAGCATATTAATTTTATCCAAAATCCTAATCCCACCGATGTGGGACAAGATGAAACTCACTTTTCAAACCTTTTGCATGTAACTTTTCAAACCTTTTGCACCTAACAGCTAAGGATAGCTGTTCCTGCATAGAAGACATATAACAAGAAACTCTGTAGACTACCATTCAAAGCTTTTGGTTTGAGCAAAGGTTTGGTATTGAAAATAAAATCAATAGTGCACTGTATATCAATAGATTTAAACTTAGGAATTAGATTATGGGCCATGATTTGTTGGATGCCCAAAAGAAAAGTGCACCATAAGGTCATAATGGTAGGAAATTAAAATATACATCTTCCTGTTCAAGTCCCTATCACTTTTTTTAACAATTTGTTGTTTGAATTTTCAAGCATTGTGTTAATGATGCTTGAAAGAGAGAGAACCAGGAAAAAATGCTAATAAAAATTAAATTTTAAAATTACAAAATTTTCCAGTTAGAAAATAAATGCACTCAAACAATGCCTAGAATTATTTTCTTTAGAAATGTTTCCTTATAATTATTTTTCATGAAAATTAATTTTTTTCAATTCATTTTTCAACTTTGCAATAACCTCTTTATCTCCACTTGTATATTTAGAACATAGTTCTCGGTTTTTCAACAATGCCTGATCAAAGGCATCATCAGTTTGGACATTTTGTTTTGCATGCCCCCCTGCGCACCCCCCACCCCACCCCCCCACCCCCAAAAAAAAAAAAAAAATATAATCTTTTTCTACCCCCACAAATGCCTACTTTCTTTTAGTTCATATATTCCTTCACTGGATTTGAAGCATAGCGATTGTTCAAGTCTTAAATATTAAATATCAATTATTTTGGGTCGACTACATGAATCCTATTTTTCCATTATATTATGTTCAATGCAATATCATCGATTAAACCACAAGTCTTAAATATTACATAAATCAACTAAAAAATGCCAAGCCACAATACAAAGTTAAATTCAGTGTAAAATTTATGATTTAAACCCAAGTATTAAAGTGGGATTTCTTAGCAATGAATCCCATGCTTAATCTGAATCTCACAGCAACAATACGATTACATCCTAACTTCAATGCCTTTCATCAGCAAGTGTTCTTTTACAGACTGAATTGGCACCTGCAACAAACAAAATCAAGTAATACACTGATAACATTTAGAATATAGAGCCAATATATTACAGATTGGGTATTATAGCAAATGACAACCGGAAGGGAAACAAATGTTTCAAAGTCTAAAGATTTTAAAATAGAAATGAATGCCACAATTAAATATAAATGATAATAACCATTATGGGCACAACGAATAACAATACATTAACTAGAGATAATTATAGTTGTGTGATCAATCTAATCTTACCTCCTTCCGATGGAAAATGCCAGCAGCAAGGGCTGCGGAAGCATTTGTCTCGGCGAATACATCAGAGAAGTGTTCAACTGATCCTGCACCACTGCTTGCAATTACAGGAACACTCACAGCATCTGATATCAGCTTTATCAAATCTATATCGAAGCCTTTCCCTTGACCTGATCGTGTATAGAAATATGAGAAATCCCCCATGAATGAATAAAACTCATACATGTGAAAGATTGAATCAAAAGAAAATTAACTTCAAACACAAGCACTATTCACTTTGTGAAACTTTTCACTACCATATAACCAACCAAAAAAAAAAAAAACAAGAAAACTACTTTCCCAAGACCAAGACTTCGCATTTTACCGTCTGACAGTCTTCATCACATACATATTGTAGAAGTAACCAGAACAAGACAAGGAAAACACTGAAAACTATTGGATCATTTTTCCGAAAAATAAAAATAAATAAATAAACCATAAAAAGAAAGATATAACTACTAATGCAATCTCTTTAGGATTTTTCAAGTTTTAAGCACAGCAAGCACTCATTGCAAATGTAAACTATTATGTATTTTAAACAGTTTAAAACCCAATATGTATTCTGTCTTTATTCCTTTGTGCTTGTTTTTTGTTTCTTTTGGAAGTGATCTTGAAAGCATAACGTCCAAAGTATTAGTTAATAGTTGTTAAGAAGCCAAAAAGTTCACGCTTACCATCACAGTCAATGCAGTTTAGCAGTATTTCTCCAGCTCCCAACTCTTCAGCAGCTATTGCAAGCTCATAAGCTCCAATTGGTCGTCCCTCTCGCCCACCATTCACCTAACAACGGTCAAAAGGTCATTTCAGGTGCCTAAGGAAAGGAGAAGAAAAGGAAAATAGTAGCACCCTATAAAAAAGGTAAATGATCAAATTGAGCAAAACAATACAAGATGCACTGTCCCGAACACAAATTACAGATGAATATGAAAGGGATTCAAATGTTTCCTGCATTCTATAGTGTTTCAAAGCTTAAAGGTATGAACAAAGCCTTTCTTTTAGCGCATATGAAGCAACATGCCACGAAGTCTTTAATATATTTGACCAAATTGTCATATATAAATAACTATATCAGCTGTTTTGAACATAACACAAGTCAATAGCACAAAAGTACAGTCAAACCAAAAGAAAACTCCCCCACTCATATATTCAATGATAAGAAATGGAGGCTAGATCTTATAATCAAAAGGAAGTGTCCACCAAGTTATACTAGAACTAAAAGGACCACAATGCTCTAATTAAATATTAAGTCTAACGGCCTAGCCTTGGACCTATATTAATAATGTGGAAAATGAAAGGGGTGTAAATAAAGAGAGTTTCAACTATAAGATATCACAATTTCAGCCCCAACATAACTCTTCAGTTCACATTACTACCACCGGTGAAAAAGAGTTCATCCTTGAACTCGATGTGGTGTGTTAGGATCAGGCGGGATGATGCGAGCAACATGATGCACGTCCTCCTCCCCAGGGCTCCCTCGGGCTTAGCACCATCAGTCACGAGAACAACCCACTTCTTCGTAGGGAAGTTAGCTGCCTGATGACTGAACACAATCAAAACTTTTAATCTCAACTGGTGGATCAGCCACCTTGACTGGCAGAGGGTAATAGTAGGGCCTCCGATAATAGCGGAGCCTCCCCGATGAAACTCCTCAAACATAAGCACATACTCAATCACTAAACAAGGAATCACCAGAAAGCTCAATTCCTGGCAGAAGCGGGTAAGGAGGTCATGAATGCAGCGACGAATACACAGCTACCAAGCCAGAGTGCTAAGTAACTGTTTACATCAATTTGTATCAAAGCCTAGTTGCTCCACTCGTTATTTAGAAAATCGTAAACAAAGCAACAATGGCGTTGACATTGTTGTTAAAGGCGCGCCTGAGCTCCAGGTTCACCTAGGCACAGCTTCGGCGCCTTATCTCACTCAGGCAAGGCTCTTTCAATAAGGGGCGCGCCCTTTGGGCCTAGGCTCCAAGCTCAAGGCGCGGTTCAGGCGCACCTCGTTAAAATATTTTGGGTAACACTCCCATTACAAGAACGGACCAATTGATATGCTGATTTTACATATTTTTCAATAAAATAGAGTGGATTAGACAATTCCCCACTCCAAAACTAACCAAAGCAAGTCCTTGTTTCCGAGTGAAACTTTATCTTACTAACTAGTCCCTACTTGGGCAAAAGTAACAAACAAAATGAAACTCCAAGAGTGTTGCATCATAAAACTCCAAGAGTGTTGCGTATTTGAATTTAATTAATTCGGTAATTAATTAGTTTTACTTTAAATTACGCGAGGGAAGTAATTTAATTAGTTTGAGTAATAATGTGCTTATTAAATATTAATCGAGAGTGAGATAATGATTAATATTATGAATTTAATTTACTAAGTGAATAGTAAATAACGTATGGAAATTATTACGCGTAATAGCGAGTGATATTGGCTTAATTAGATTCATCTCAACCGGGAGTCGCGTGTTGACTAATTTGAGGTAGAGATGGAAGGATTATGTAGAGTGACTTGGATGATGATTTCGAGGTCACAGATGATTCCGAAAGGGTCAAAACAGTTGGGATAGTATACTCGGGGTGTTATTTTGATTCCGGGGCGTTTTTCTACTAAACCGGCACCCTATGGGGGCATCTTGGTCATTTTGTAAAATAGAGTAAAGGGACCTACGAATTTTGTAGTCTTATGTTATATCAGATGTTAGATAGAAGGGGCTCGGGTTAGAAACACGAAGAACAAAGAGAAGTCATTAGAGGGAGGAGAGACCATTCTTAGAGCTTTTGGGCGAGTTCTTGAAGAATCAAAGTGTGTTCTTACACCACAACCAAGTTTGGAGTGAGGATTGGAAGAGAAGATCATCAATCCATCATCCCAACCACGAAATCAGACCCTATTGATCAATGGCAAGTGTTTATTTGCAATCCTTTTGAGGTTATAATACCCATGTTGTTAGGGTTTCATTATATTTTGATTAAATTGAGATTCTTGGAAGAAAAGAATAATTTAAATGCACGTTTGGGTAGGAATCAATGTTTTTAAAAGCGCGCTATTGCGAACGCAATAGCGCGCTATTGCGTTTAGCGTTGGTAAAGGGCTACGCAAAAGGGACTGCTATTTGAGATGTTCAAATAGCTTGCGCTACGGAGCGCTATTTGACGCGAAACTGCGCGAAACTGCGCAAAACTGCGCAATTTGGCGCAAAAGTACGCTATTCGAACGCAAGCGGAGTTTTTTTTTTTAAACCCTACGTCTTACCAAAACGACGTCGTTTTGGTAAGAACATAGGTTATAAAAAAAAAAAAACAGCATACTCTCCATTTAAACACCCCGATCTGCAGAAAACCCATACGAAACCCCTTCCTTTCACTTCGGCGGCACCCACACCTGAAAAAAACACCTGAAAAAACACCTGTAAGTATAGATTTACTGTTTTTTTAATTTTATTTATTATGTATGTCAATTTATATGTCAATTTATACTCTCCATTTAAAAAACACCTGAAAAAAACTGCTAAACTGTTAAACTGTTTTTTTAATTTTTTAATTTTTTACAGTAAATCTATACTTACACCTGAAAAAAACACCTGTAAGTATAAATTTTTATGTTTAACATATAAAAATTTTATGTTTAACATAAAAAAATTTTATGTTAAACATAAATTTATTTTTATGTTTAACGTAAATAAAAAAAAATTATGTTAAACATAAATTTGCACATGTAAGTATAAATTTTATTTATTATTATGTTAAAAATTTATCTCAAGTGCTTTTTTTTTATTGTTTTTTAAATTTCAGTTGGTTGTCAAAATAATGTCTACAAAGAAAGATTTTGGGTGGAAATATGCATATGAAAAGGAAGGGGAAAGTGGAATTTTTTGTAGGTATTGTCATCATAGGTCAAAAGGTGGTATTACACGTCTAAAATATCATTTGGCCGGCACCCACACCGGTGTTTTGGAGTGCAAACAAGTTCCGGAAGATGTTAAAAATATAGTTATTGAAGGATTAAAAACATTTAGTGATAAAAAAGCCAAACAAAGTACATTGCTATTTGAGATTGGCAAGGGTCCCGGGAGTAAACAATCGACAAATTTTGAGAGTGAGGGTGATGGTGCAAGTGGTGGAGTTGTTGGTAGTGGTAGTGATAGTAATGCCACTAAGGGTGCAATGGATAAGTTTGTTAATCGTCAGCCCAAACAAACTACACTTAATTCCGCTCTAAAAAAAGAACTCAGAATTGATGCTTGTCGTAAATTTGGTCGTTGGACCTATTCAGCCGCTCTTCCTTTCAATTGTGTGAATGATGTTCACTTTAAACCCGCTATCGATGCAATTGCTAAATATGGCCCCGGATTTAAGCCTCCTTCTATGCATGAATTGAGAACATGGATTCTTAAAGAAGAAGTTAATGATATTAATCATATTTTGGAAACCCATAAAAATATGTGGAGAATTCACGGTTGCACAATTATGTCGGATGGGTGGACGGATGGTAAAAGTAGGGCTCTTATAAATTTTCTTGTGAATAGCCCTGCGGGTACTTTCTTTCTAAAGTCCGTTGATGTTTCTAACACAATTAAGAATGGAGAGTTGATATATAATTATATTGCTGATATTGTTGTTGAGGTAGGTGCAGAAAATGTAATTCAAGTTATCACGGATAATGCTAGTAATTGCAAGAATGCGGGAAAGAGGCTTGAAGAGAAGTGGACCCATTTATGGTGGACCCCTTGTGCCGCGCATTGTATAGATTTGATGTTGGAGGATATAGGGGAGTTGAAGATTTTTAAGGACACAATTGAAAAGACAAAGCGGGTGATTAAATTTATTTATGGTCATTCGAGGCCTCTTTATTTGATGAGAGAACATACTAAAGGGAAAGAGCTCCTTCGTCCGGCCATAACAAGGTTTGCCACCGCATTTCTCACACTCCAAAGTCTTTACAAACAAAAAAAACCACTTGAAATTATGTTTGCTTCTCAATTGTGGGCTGAGTGTTCTCAAGCAAAAAAGGAAGAAGGGAAAATAGCGAAGAGGTTGGTATTGAATGATCCTGATTTTTGGCCTCACGTGGCATTTTGTGTTAAGAGTGTTGTCCCGCTTGTTAGTGTGTTGAGAGAGGTTGATTCCGAGGAGCGACCGGCCATGGGATATATATATGAATTGATGGATAGGGCAAAAGAAACAATCAAATTCAATTGTGGGGATGTTGAAAGAAAATATATGCCGATTTGGAGAAAAATTGATGCTAGGTGGACTCCACAACTCCATCATCCATTACATGCGGCGGGATATTATTTGAATCCCCAATTGCGTTACGAAGAGAGATTTTCTAATTGTGATGAAGTGAAAGATGGACTTTATGCTTGCATGGATAGGATGTTGAACTCCACGGACCGTTTAAAAGCCGATATCCAATTGGACTTTTATGACAATCAACAAGGCGATTTTGGATGCCCAATGGCTATAAAATCAAGAATGCACCGTTCCCCGGGTATTAATTATTTATTTTTTACATATTCAAATAAACTAACATTGTTACATAATTTATTGATTGATTCTCTTTCTTTTATAGCACAATGGTGGATACGTTTCGGGAGTAAGACACCGGAGCTTATGAGTTTTGCCGTCCGTGTACTAGGTCTTACTTGTAGTGCATCGGGATGCGAACGAAATTGGAGTACTTTTGCTTCGGTATTGATTTTTTACATTTGTTAATTCTATTTCTTACCATTATATACGTTTAATTTAATTTTTTTCCTCCAATATTTATATTTATTTCCTAATTACTTGTAGATACACACAAAAAAGAGGAATAGGCTTGAACACCAGAGGTTGAATGCATTGGTGTATGTCAAATATAATCTTAAGCTAAGCGAGAGAAGTATTAGGAGGAGAGACAAGATTGATCCAATTATTGTTGATGAAATTGAGTCCGATGATGAATGGATCACGGAGAGAGAAGATCCTGTCCTACCTAAAGATACTTCATGGCTTGATGATGATGAGTTGTTCTCGGGAGATCCTATTGTGAGTTTGCCACCCGAAATCGTTGATAGTGCGCTAGAGAGTGAAGTCCCAATTATTGATGTTGATTCTTCTCCGACTTCAAAAAAGCGTAAAGTGGGTGAATGTTCAAGTAAGTATAACAAATTTAATATACACATAATTACTAGTTAGCACCCTAATAATTTGTAATATTGTTTTTACCATACTAGGTGGAGGTAAAGGGAAAGAAGTGAGTTTGGATCCTGTTGATGAAGATGAGGAGATTGATATCTTTGCAGGAGTTGCTCCTAGGATCTTTGATAGTGCACAATTTCCGGACATAGACACCCTTGATCAAGATGATGATGATATTATCTTGGACGATGAAGACTACTTTTGATGCTATTTGTGGTTAATTTATCTATGAATGTTGTAGTAGTATGTTTAGAACAATTTGGTACTATTAGTATGTTTGATTTCGAATGTTGTAGTACTTTATGTCTTCAGAACAATATTTGAATTGATTTGTAGTTACTCTTTGAGCTTATTTATTTATTTATATTTTTTTACATCTTTTCAAATTAAAAATCTGGAATGCACGAATTGCTTGCGCGATGCGCGACGCGATTTGCGCGACGCGATTTCGGAACCAAAGCGCGACACCCTACGCGACCGCGATTGAAAACATTGGTAGGAATTGCAGGTAGAAGGATTGGATATCTGTAGAGGATAATAAACTAGAGATTATGTGTTATTATCCACGAATTAAATTTGGGTTTATGTTGAATATTAATGAAGAATATGGAAACCTAGGGTTTTTGAGGCTTAGATGCAATCCATTCTTAAATGAAAATTATAAGGTTTGATGTTTTGTTTACGTTAGAAATCATCCTAATGCATGTAGAAATGGTTAGGAACAATTGGTTTCAGGTTTGGTGAAGAAATATGTACGTTATGTGTGTGTTAATGGTGAAAAATGCACTTGCGTAAGGAAGAAGATAAATCTGTAGAAGATCGAATCGATTCAGCCCAGAGGCGAATCGATTCGGCCTCCTGGCGAATCGATTCGATTTCCCATAAAACATGAAAAATTTCCTTTTAAGCCTACAACTCCTAAATTGTTGTCAGGTAAACTTTTGGGACATTACATTGTTAGAATATAATGAGGGATTTATTATATTGCAGTAGGCCATGATAAGGTTAAGGGATCAAGTCTTATCGAGAGAATTAAGACGATGATTAAATGGGATTAAACGATACTGTAATTAATTCGAGAGGATGAGAAAAAAACACGGGAAAGTGTGAGTGAGCTTATTATATAAACCAGTAGGGTAAGGAAGACTTAGCTACTGAAATAAAAGGAGGGGTAACTAGGGTCCTTAAAGTAGAGAATAATACTCCATTAAATGCGATAGCGAGAATAATTGTAAATTGAATGCACGGCGACTATTCGAGTGATATATACTACGTACAAATGATGATAATTAGGTTGTGTGAATACCTACTGAATATATATAGATTGTGTGTGTACCTATTATATGATTGATGATATATGTTAACATACCTACGCTACCTGTTATCATGAAGGTTCCCGCGCAATAGGCGATCCCATCTTGCCGATTCCAGGGAGGTCTGGATTTGTGCCCCAGAACATAGAACTTAGGGCGGCTCACTATGTGTCGTGTATTATTGTGTCCGACGTGTCGTTTGGGTACGTTAGGTATGTGTGTAGCCCAAAGGCTTAGAACTATGTTCGCCTCCACTGCTTGTTATTTGATTTTGGATTCGAGATGTACCGAACCATTTGTCCCTATTTAGTACGAGAGGTACTTGGACTGATAGCAGAGTATGCCCATGTTTCACGGTGGTCCTTTTGAGAGACGCCGTAATAATGTATATTAGCGCGATAAATATATATGTACCAATGTGAATATTATACTTACATGTGACAGTAGACAGCTAGATAATGTATATCTAAAGATTGAATTAAGTAGTGGAACTTAATTAATTGAATAATGAGAATATAAGTGAAATGGTAATTTCTACTCTTATAACGTATGAGAAACGTTAATTAACGAGTGAAGTACTGTATGGGCGGTACGGGAACAGAGACGTGTTCATATTTAGAAATACTCAAGTCTAATTAGCTTGGGTAGAATAGCTAGGTGGGCTAAGTAGAAACGTTAGGCATGCACAATAGTTGAGAGGTGAGGAAACCAACAGAGTGTACGTGAACCTAATATGTGTAATCTATAATTGATTTTAAATTGTGATAAATACTTGCTAAATATTTTCAAAATGTTTTGAGTTCCAACCCTTGCTATAAAATCTTTTCAAAACCTTTTAGGTGTCCAGCCACAGGGATGTCAGACTTGATGATTCCTTACAAGGACGTATAGCTGCAGCGCTGTGGAGGCTTGCAGAGTTTTGATTAGACGCATCTATCATTTCATTCCTAGTGTAGGAGTTTATTCCAGTATTTCAGTTTTGGCATGTTGGCCTCATTTGAGACTTTATTCATTCAGCATTTCAGTTCAGACTTGTATTCAGATATTCTTATTAGTTGGATTCATTATTTGTTTGGGATTTTTTAACTGATGGTTTATTCTGCGAGACTTTATTTATTTAATTACTTGAGATGTTTTGTATAGTATTGTGTGAATGTTGAAATTCAATTTTTCCGCATATTATTATTTACATGTTTAATGCAAGATAAAATTTGGCACCGGCTTAATTAATTAATAGGTGATTAGTAATTAATTTGGTTTTCGACAGTGATGCTAAGAATGAACCAATTTGTAAATTTTGTTTTAATTTAATAAAGGCTGATCACCCGGTATTTAATTAGGCGAAGTGTCACAGTTGTGTGGTATATTTTATGTTATCCTTATTATATAAGTTGAGGTGCTAGGGTTGGACCTCCCGTCTAGAGTTCCTTCTTCCAGCTTAGTACACATCATCCACTCCAGTTCCAATCCGCTTCAGTCAGGGATTGATGTAGGTTCATTTCCTACGTAGACTTACATTTACTTCTCAGTTGAGAGATGTATTTCAAAAGACTTCCAGTTATCATGTATTTGGATAGTGGTATTGGCCGGCATGTATTTTGGAGTTGATGTTTGGATGTTGCATTCTCTCAATTGTCATTTTAATACTTTATTATGAGTTTTGTATTAAAGGACTTTCATATTGTATCCTTCTATTTTGTCAATTGTCCCGTTTATCCTTTCATGCTGAGAATGGTACTTGATTGTTTTAACAACCTGTATAATTTAAAAATTAGACTTGATCAACTTGAGTATTTAAATATACAAAGTGTCACATTATTAGTGCTAGTTATTAGGATGAGTGAGGCCTAAAATAAAAACAAGAATAGTCTAGACCAACCAATATCATCCTAACAATGTCGCTCATGACATACATGAATACTAGAATATTACCATTATGATGAAAAATAAAATAATTTGAAGGGATACGAAAGAGAGTGTGTGCTGAGCAGATTTCTAGAGAGACATGAAAGAGAGACACAGTTCACAGCAGAGTTCTAGAGAGAGAATATTTATAGTGTGTGGAGCAGATTTCTAGAGAGAGAAATGTTACTGCTTTAGTGTGCTTAGTTATTAGGTCTAAAGTTTATTGGGTTAATATGTAACTCAATTATAACCAGCCCAACTCATTAACTAAATGGATCTAATTGGACTCACCCAATAAGACCCGTATAATTAATGGGTTGGGTTGGGTCATCTTTTGACACCTCTACCACTAGTAGTAGGAAATACGCCCTCCAGAAACCTACTTTAGTCCTATATATAGTGTGCACCCCTTGGGGGGAATATCAATAAACATTATAGAGTTTTTGAGTCTCAAATATTGAATGAGTTTTCTTTGTGTGTTATTAACACCGTTTACGTCACTTAGGGAAGAGCTACAACACATAACTCATATGTTCATCACTTGAAGGACCCTCAAACGGCTCATTAGAATCAGCATTGAACAGCGGTTGTTCGTGCGTGAAATCATGTTGTCGAGCAAGTGTCAAAAGAGACTTGTGGGAATTTTCTCGGAGGTCAGCCCTCAACGAGAATGGTGTAAGGGAGAGTGGGGTCCTCATTGTCCTGATCACATGAGCAGGGTGTATGGGCTAAGTAGTATCCATGGCACGGCTTGGGTGGTGGTTTGTGTGTCGTCGTTGGTGTGAGCAAAAGGGGTTGAATGGTATAGGTTGGTGCTCAGATGGTGATAGAAAGTCGTGGAGTGCTGGTGCGACATGGCATAAGGGTCTCTTAGTGGAAGCTGGACATGGGAGTGGAGGGTTTGACCAACAGAGGTGGCGGGAATTGGGTTTGCGTTGAGGGCTATGGTTGAGCAAGGGCCACTGGTCGAGCCATGGGCTGCTACAGTTGGAGCTAACAGGATGGAACGAAGGGAGGGTGGCGGTAGAGGCTAGTTGTTGAGTGCTGAGGAAGGCAAACATGGGGGTCTCAATCTTGTAGAGGATCAAACCAATAAATTCCTCCAAACGAATGGTTCGTTGCTTGATCCTAGCTTGAGGGTCTTTCGGAACCTTTTTTGTTTATTACTATTTGTTCTACACAAAAAAAAAAACAATAAGAACAAATGAAGAGAACTAAACGCTAAAACCAATTGATGTAACACGAGTCAATATTACAAAAGAAGCACACTCAAATCAAGAAAACTCTCATATGTTCAATGATAAAAAAAAAAAAAAAGGAGACTAAATTGTTATTTATAACCTAAAGAAGTGTGACCACCAAGTTAGGAAAAGACTTCCTAGAGCTAAAAAGGACCACAGTGCCCTTATTTCAATAAATTAAGCCCGATAGCTAAGCCTCCAATGGTCTAACCTATAATAATAATGCAGAAAATAAAAGTGGAAAATAAAGAGAGTCTCAACTATAAATATTACAATTTCGTCCCCAAAAATAACTCTCGAATTCACATTAGTTTTTTATCTAATGCATTACTAGCTCTACAATTGGTTGCACATGATGTAATCAAGAATACACAACGGAAACAAAGCTTTCTCAATATATTCAATTACATCATGTACTTATAGCCTTGGGAATGGAGCCCTAGGTCAACACTAAATATAGGTAATAGGACTAAAAGGGTCAAATACTCATATTATATGACTAATGCGCATACTAACACATAAGCAAATCAAAGATAAGGGGTGGGTATGCAACAAGTAGGCAATAAGATTACAAATTACAAATATGCCCCTGCTATTTCATCTAAAGGGGGAAGCTACGGTCACTCGTGGGATGCGGGATTTCGATCCTGCTATTCCAGTATTTGAAACATTCGATCTGATTTTGACAGCTGGAATCCTTCTAAAGTGAAGGTGTTTGATTGGTTAGTGCATCACAGTAAGGTGAACAATTGTGACACCTCTGTTCTCTATCAACATGCGGTGAAACAAGCTGTGCAGTGAACAGAAACCCTGTTTGGTGGGGCTGTTTGTTCGATTTATATTTATCTTGAGGGATGTGCTAGGTCTGGAGGATTTCCTATATAGGATATGCCTAAATTCTTACCAGTTTTTCACTTCTGTGCAGTATTTTTTGTTTCTTCCGATATAAGATGCGTGGATATATGATCCACCCCTTGGTAATCCTTTCTCAGTATTAATATAATCTCTTTGTTTTTTGATAAAAGAAAAATTACACATTACATCCTGCTTTCATATCTACTTAGTTTAGTGCAATGCTAGCTTGTTCACAACAGTTTGGCATTGGATATGGGAGGGGCAAGGTGGTTGAGACGGGAGGAATGGGTGGCGACCATGGGTTGATTACCAGACGACTTCTCTATCCTCAATATTTCTCTCAACCGTCGTTGTAACTTCACGCTAGTGCTTAGCCACCGACGGTAATGTCCCCCAATGAAGGCCCAGGTGCTAACTGCCTCGCAAAACCCCCAGTTCCGTCCGTGACCACTCTTTTATGTGTCTGACTGATTGTGATGGAAGGGAGGGGGTTTCAGTCCCCCATAAGCTACAGTTAACTTGGTAGACCGTGCCTTTCTTTGCTTACTTTTGTCTTTGCGGTTCAGGTGAATGGCAGCCAGGGGTACGCCGCTCTCTGACCATGCAAACCGCTCCTCTCCACATCCCTCGAGGCCCTCTATCTTTGAATCCATTGAGACAAAAATCTTTTGCATATTCTCAAGAAGGGACTACTCCGTCTTTGACGTATGTATAGTTTAGGAGTCATATTTCTCGCATTCAATTACAATTCACTTACCAAGAATGTTACGAGCTCCGATAGCAAATAAAGTAATCAAGAGTACATAACAGAAATAAAAGCACAAGAGTAGAAACCCTAAAAGACAAAGATTCTCAATATATTCAATGAGGACAAAAGCTTACATCATGTCATGAGTATTTATAGCATAGGGAATTGAGCCCTAGGGCAACACTAGATATACATAAAAAGATAGAAAGGGCATAATCCCCTGCTAAAACTATACAACTTGTAATAATATTAACTAACAAGCGAATGCAAGGGATGGGGACACGAGTAATAAGCAATAACCAATCTAAGGCGCCACTCGCTTTCCGTCTCTTCACTTTGTAGCAGCTACGTGGTGCATTAAACTATATATATTTAACCATTTAAGAAATCTGCGTTCCCTACTCTTCGTTATAAATTCTTTTCAACAATTTTTATCGCATTACGCAACCATATATTGTTTTTATATAAACAATACTTTGTAAGCAACTGGTTACTGGTGTATATGGGGCAAATTTGAAGCAAAATTTGCAACATATGGTTAACTTAGAGAACAATGTTCAAAATAATAAAATCTATCGAAATTTATACAGAGAAACTGAAAGCAATTACCGTGCACTGGAACCATGCATACTCTTCACCATTTGGGCCTGAAACAAAAATCCAAAATGACGGTAAATATTTGCCACTTTGAAGTTCTCATTTTGCCATTTTTTCCCTCTGACCCCTCCCCAACTCCACCCCACCCCAAAGAAAATGTAACGAAGAAATACTGCAAAGAAAATAATTAAAAGAAATTTTCCCAAAATTTTCGTCATTAATTTCATCACATACAACCAATTGTTAAAACGCAGTGGTGAAGACTACTAATTGTGTATGTTGGGGAGCTATCAATGCTGTCATTAATAAGCCTGGCAACAAAATGTGAGAGGTGAGACGAATAGACATCCAAGAGTCCAAGAACAGTTTAGATTTGCAATTTTGAAAGGGTAAACTGAAAATCTCATAACCAAATAATGCCGAGTGTTAAGGGGAAATGGCATTCAAGATACTCGACCCTTTATTTCCAAGCTTGAGTGCAGGGAACAGCAAATAAACTCAAAAGATATTAAATACATTTTTTGGAGATATAATTGAATCCAATTACCGGATGATGGATGTAAATTTTTGTGCTATTGAGATGAATGTTGGCATATCTTGTTTAAATGACGTATAGGATCCAATATATCGTATTAGATATTATCTCATACGATAAATTATATACTGTAAGAATGCAGTTCCCACGGATGAATGTGCAAGAAAAGCAGATCTGTGGACACAAACCCCAAAACAAGATTGAAATTTGAAATTCCCATCTCTTTGCATATAAAACCCCTTATACACTATATATTCTCAACTCAAGTCCAGCTCTAACCGGAGTGTCCATGCACAATAGAACATTGGACGTCGAAAAGTTCCAAAGCAACTATATAATTCAAAATATAGCTCAGGTCTCCTTACCCAGGTTTCTTACTTTAACAGCCTTGAATTCTACATCATTAGGATTCCTTAAGTACACCCTACGAGGGTCAATGCTTATTACTACTGCCTGCAACATAAATAAAAAAATAACTAATTACACATCCAATTTTTACCTTGTATCTATACTAAAGCAGCGCAAAGAAAAGAATCCAAAAAAACACTTCAAAGGGAATGAAGGGCTAACAGGTTTGATTCTCACAGGTCGTTAGAAAAAACATAAGGAAAAAGAAAGAAAAACATGCGTACATGCGATGTTGTATTTTCCGCTACAACTCCGTCCATCCCTTACCTTGGCATCACCTTTTGGTAAGATTAAAATTTAAAACTAATTTCGAGAAACAACATACAAAATACTGAATAGAAAATAAAGAGGACTGAAAAAGTACAACCAGAATCCAGATCAGCGATAGTCAACGTATTCAGGCAGCAATATTATGATATTTAATAGATATTAATTAAGGAGAATAAACCTATTGTTTAATTGATATGAAACTGAAATGATACATTGGATAACAATTCTTAAACCATATATCCCTATTCAACATGCCATGTAGAATGTTTTAGTTAAATGAAATTGCATAAACACTTGATGTATGGAGGATATTTTCTTGTTGTTCCCCTGATAAGTCATCAGGGATATCTCTACAGCTATCAGAATATATAGTGAAATCAGGGAGACTTATGTCTATCCTAGGGGCTTAAATTAGGTTTTAAATGATGAGATATATAACCTAATGATTGATTGCACTGCTAAGAAGGAAACTTCCATTAGTCCCTTTGTTGTAGACCTTTGCAGCTTGCATTTCTTTCCTCATTCTTAGTTTTGTATGCCTTTTCCACTGAGTGTGCATTTGATCATATAGTTGAAAAAAGGATTGGAAAATAATTCATTTTTCATGAGAAATTGAAAAAAAAAAATGACAGCAGTGACTTGGTGAGATGTTCTCTTTTGTGGTGAACGTAAGATGGCCATGAATATTAGTTACAATGGTTCAAAATACATAGTTTTCAGCCAATACATAACGCATAGATGAAAGCAGAGTTAATCAGGAACATCAGAAAGAACCATGTTTTAAATGCATGACTTCAGCACTCTAGTTTTTGCTGGTATTAGTTACAATTTCGGTTTTGAGTGAAACAATGATACATTTTTTGAGGATCAAATCACTTTAGAAAAATAAAATAGGACACGGCGACTCAAAAAAATTTGGTGGCGACATTTCCGACATTTCGGTATCAAACTCGGGATTCAAGGGAACTCGGCCTCATTTTGCTAAATATATGGGTACGAGTAATACACTGACACCAAGCAATTCAACCGTATTGGTTCGGTTTCGGTTTAAGCCTTTACTTTGAACCATGGAAAGAACGAATGATTAAATCCATGATTAACGGTGAAATTACCTGATTTCCATAGACTCTAGAAATTTGTTCTAAGCTGCTTTTTCCAGTTTTCACCTAAAAGACATTTATGAGGCATCATTACATAGTAATACATCTTACATATATCATATGAAAATATTCAATAAAAAGTGTTGCATACTCCAGTCCTTATATATTCTTCTGCAGCATAAACAGCATCACTTCCAATGGAAACCTTATCTGCACCAGATCTGAAATATTCTGACGCGACTTCCAAGCTAGAATAATGCCTGAGGAAAGAGTGCCTCAGATATAATGTTCACAAAATTCCCCCGTCATATAAACTTCATAAAATACTTGTTCAAAACCACAAATCAAGAATGTCTTAAGACAACTACGTGCCTTGGATAACTGAAAAGTAGATATGCCAAACTAGAAGATAATCAAAGTTCCAAACTATATACAATTTTTTCCTTAATGTAATGTAATAATGATGGCGGAGGAGGGTGGGGTAATGAGATAAGTGAGGAGAGAAGAGAAGAGATACATGACTGATTGAACTCAAATATTATTGACTTCTGAAATTGATAAATATCATTTTTATATGCGAATGACTAGAAGTCTAGTAGTTAACTATTAATAGACTAAATACTAGCTAATTGATAAACGCGAAAAATATCCTAATAACTAACTACTAGAATAATACACAAATTAATTAAGATAATCATCAAGGACTTCTTATGTTTAACCCCAATGTGATACCCTAGGCTTCCAAAGCCTATCACATTTCTCTAGATAATTGATACAGATGCATGCGGGAAAGTGACGTGTGTGGAACCAAGCCAAGAACGTAAATATTGTTGATTGTTATTTTTATATTTGCCCTATTGTTGTAATAAGAGAGAATTCCTCTAAAGAATATTCTCATAATTAGTTAGAGCATTTTAGTAGCAAGCATGGTTCAAAGTATCGGCCGAGTTGACTCGTTATCGGCCGAGTCAATTCGGAATCGGAGGGTGGCGATACGATACCGAAACACGCTTCAAAAAAAATACTGAATCGTGTTGTCTCGCCGAGATATCGGCCGAGACAACCGCGACATCGGCCGAGACAACCGATTCAAACGCTTAGAAATTTTTTTGGTACAAAAAAAAATGCTGAGAAAATTGTTGCGACATTATATATTTTCCCGCGTAACATGAATTTTTTTTTTGCATCATTATTGGAACATTGTGACATTTTTTTTATTTTTTGATAGAATTTTAATCTTTTACCATATTTCTTTGTTGTTAAAAATATATTGTAACATTTACAGAAACACCACCTATATAAGTTTGTACACATAACATATATATGCAAAATAATTTTACACACTAAGATTAAATTAAACAATTGCAATAAAATTAAAATTTCACTAATATAAAACTAATAGCATTCACTGTACATACAAATATTTGAACTTGGAACAAAATATAATATCACATAATGATGTCCAAAAATGGAAGAGACAGATTAGGGGGGAAAAAAAATTCCACAAGTCTAGTCTCGTCCATGAAGGTCAAACATCCTCTTCCACTTACATAAATTAAAATCAACAATTAGTCATTAATACGTAATTATTTAGAGATCTTAAGCAATTAAAAATTAAAATTAGTACATTAGCAATATACCAAGTCCGCCGCGCTTCAATATAACCAATTGTACAATGCAATGCATATTAAATGATGGTTTGAATGTATATGATTGGCTCACATAGTTAATATTATTTTTTTGATATTTTCTATATTTTTTTCAAAATTTTTTGCGCCCTCTAAATAGCATATCTTTGCGTATCGCCCGATACCGTGACCGAATTGAAAATCGAGTGTCCAGTACCGAAACCAATACCGAGACTTTGAACCATGGTAGCAACTTAAGGTATTGGAGGGGTAATTAGGGTCATTTGTAAATAAGAATGTTCTAGATCATGTACTGTCATGGGGGGCACCTTTAGTGATGTCACCCATGACATCATATGGATGCTAGAATATTCCCAATAGGGTAGTCTAGAACCTTCCCCTTTCCCTATATATATTGTATGTACCCCATTAGGGAAATCATTCAATTATCACATGAGAAAGAGAATGAGAGTTTGATTATTTCTTATTAATTAGTTCTTGTTGTTATTGTTGTTGTGGTATTTTTTATTCACTTCCGCATCATATCAGATTGGTATCAGAGCCTCGTTCGCTCCTAATGAGGTAGTTGAGTCATGAGTTCAACGGGGTAGGATTGGGAGTTGGGTTGGGATCTTTATTATTTTCACATACCACCGCCATGGCGACCACCCCTCGGCATACCCCACCCCCATTTATCCACCCTATTACCACCCATCCACCACGCGGGTCTACTTTATGGGAATCCGTTGTATTTTCCTTTTATTTTCTATTTTTAGTTCGTTTTAGATATTTTCGTTCTTTAATTAGCCTCCAAGCATGTTTTGGACTAATTGGGCCATCTTTTATTTTTAGTTGGTCTTTTAGGCATTTTAGGTTGTTACTTGATTTGCAAGTAATAGCCCACCTACAAATAGCTTTGTAGTTTTCATTTGAAGAGCTTCCATTTTTTAAATACAATAAATTCTTTGTTTCTCTCTCTGGAAATCATATTTGTCTAGATTTTTAGGTCATTGATGTGTAGTTCACATCAAAATTGGTATCAGAGTGGGTGTCGCTCCAAACATTGATGTTAGTGTGTATCGTTGTCGAGTAGCAATAAAATCGTGCACTACATTCTCAATGCCTCCGAATAAGATGACGCGAATTCAAGAGGAGATTAACCAAGAATGGAAGAAAACATGAAAGAATTAAAAGATCAAATGACAACCACCATCCAACTTCTGGCCAAATCTCAAAACCCTAATCCTTCCCATGAAACCCTAGTTTCAAATCACCATTAAGAAGACACCTGAAGACCCGAAAAGCAACCCGAAGGCACCCCCATATCTACAACATGGAATTCCGACATTGTTCGGCACAAAAAACACATCACAGGGACTGCCGACAACATAAAGGTTGCCGACATCATATACCTACCCTCCACCGCTGCTGAATCCATCCTAGGGGCTGGCTGACAACATGCCACCACCAATTCGGTGGTTGGCCTTGATTCCTCTGTCACCGATTGACTGTGGCTTGCTGTTGTTCCAAATCCGACACAAAAAGACAGTCGACAAGTTGTCCACTCCTTCTCAACCTCAAATTTTCCCCATCCCGGTATTGACCCCTCAACTCTATACCTAAAACAACCTCTAAATCTTCAAAACTCTCATTTCTACCCAACAAAAAAAAAAAAAAAAAAAAAAAATCATATACCTACTGTCCCAATAGAAACTTTAGTTCAAAAACCACATTATGTTCATTCCGACCCCAGTCGTAAAGCCCGATCTGAAGCCAGACCCCATTATCATTTTTCTGACAAAAATTTAAACCCAAGAAACCCTAATTTTACCCAAGAATGTGCACCCACCCATAAATTAACCCTACCCGAGTTGCCCAAAACCCCAAACACAATTCCCCTCAACCATCCACCCAATCTCAATCCAATTCGATCCCCGACCCATATGATTTTGGTATTTTTGGATACCAAAACATTGATCCCCGCCTACATCCTCACCAATCACAGTATATACCACCTCCCCCATCATCCCATCATACACCTTCCCATCATGACCTCTGTCTACTTTACACCGATTCCTCTTCCTCCTCCGACGCCGAGGATTCTCACCGTAGCATCTTATAGTGGATTCCCCCACACGGTGCTCATTGCTTTATTCCACTACGAGACCGTCAGTGCTTCTATTGTGGAGAACGTGATCATTTAATTGGCACGTGTTTCCACTATCAGAGCGGTCCCCCAGCACCTAATGCGGCATATCTTAAGTGAAAGTTCATCGCACATAACAGTATCCTTAAGCCTGTTGTATAGGGACATCGTTGATCAACACTTAGTTTGGTGTTTGTAAACCACACAACTAGATGCGACTCGTGGTGCAGCTCAACCTTAAAGCCCAATTTCTTCGCAGTGGTCTCGGATACGACATTAGTGCAACTCCCAATGTATCTTGCCTTTGAATAGATTTGTATCTCGCAACGAACTCGTGTAAAAAATCTTCCCCCTAAAACAAGCCTCATTTTTTGTTTAGTACCCAAATAAATTGGACGAAGAACTCCCAACAAATGGGGATCCTCGTAATCCAGATTATGTGCAGGATCAATGGTTTCGGACAATTTGTAGCTTTAGATCTTTGGAATCCTCAAATCCAACCACTGCAATTGGTTTGATAGGATAACTACCAGTAGAAGATGGGCATTCGAGAGCCAGATGTTTAATCCTGTGACCGTTAAAGAACTTCGGTTTACTATTAGCAGTGCTCCTACAGATGAAAAAGAACCGGTTGGATGTGTTGTCTTACTGTAGCTAGGAGAGTTGATATGCAGCTTGACAAATGCCCTTTCCACTATAGGTCAGTGTCTCAGTAGGTGCCTTTCGGAACGCATTGCTCTTATAGAGAGAAAGGTGCTTTCTCACCTTCTTAACCCGAAATGACATCCTTCCTAATGGGGCGGCATTTTGCACGCTATGAAGTCTGCCAACCGCTATTCTACAAAAGAGTTGTGGATTTAATCCTTGCCACAACATAGCAATTATGACATCTTCATTCCAAAGAAAATCAGATCTAGCGGCCAGACTGCAAAATTTAACAGTGTACTATATTACGGATTTAAGTTCATTGCACTAACTGAGTGAACTGCGAGTGTGTAGATGTTTATAATTGGCCGTCCCAAAGTTAAAGAGTCAATGCAACTCTCATGTCATCCCATGTCGCAAATAATTGCATAATGGATTTGCTGATATTTACTCCACCATATCCTCGCGGTCTCCTTCAATTTGACCTCAGCAAAAAAATATTTCCGCTCGTCTGTCAACTAGTACCATGGAAAAAAAAAACTCTTAGCTGTGTAACCCATCAAGGAACATCTCAGGTTTGTGATCACCTAGGGAGTCACCAGCTTCCAATTTAGCTCCACAATCAACCGCCGTTAATCTGGGAGCTATCGGTTGACGTAATAATGGTAGACTTTGTTCTAAATTCTTGATAATAAACACTGGACTTGGACCCAATTCGGGTGATTTTTCTTCATCTTCTTTAGCCAAGAGAAGGGCCTGCATTCCCATTTTTAATTCTTCAATATTTGCTTTGAGGTCTTCCATTCATTTCTTTGTTCCCTCGTGATCTTGAACCAATATTTCTATTTTAAAATTTACTTCCGAAACTGAAACCACAGCGAAGCGTACACGAGAAGATGAAAATTAATCATAAAATCAATAAGAGGTTTTCCTTTTTAACATTCTGCTATCTGTTGTTCTTTTTCCTTTTTCTTGTTTTTTCTTTCATTTTTTTTGGGTTTTTTCTTTTTCTTTCATTTTTTGATTTTTTTGTTCTTCTTTCATTTTTTTTTTCTTTTTCCTCTTTTTTATGCAGAGTAAGGTAAAATTTGTTCGGCCTACCAGAAAACTTTGACGGCTGAAAGAAGGTTTGGTTAATAAGGTGTCGTTGGAACGGGGCAAAGCAACATACGGATAACTTAAACTGGTGGGACTGGCTTTTAGATACGGATGAGGTGGGTTGTAACTATGAGAAAATAGGTGTGTTTGGGACTTGGGTTGATTGCCTAGGTTGGGGTTTGAAATCATATAGACTGGGCTTCGTTTAGCTTTAGCTTAAATAATGCTGGGTTGGCAAATAAAAGAAGAGTGGGCCAGAGACAAATAAGATGAGTTGGGTTTATAGAAAGAGGAAGTGGGTTATTATATTTTTATAAGAGAAATTGGGGCGGGGTGGGGCTTATAAATGAAAGAGTTTTTTATATCCGGTTGGTTAAATGTTGGGTCGGACTGGCTTATAAATAAAAGAGCTGGTTTATATCTCGATAGGTTAAATGTTGGATCAGGTGATCCAAAATGGATACAACAACAATCTAAAAGGCATACCTCTTTAACTTTTAATCAGTTCTAAAGTTTATACCACAACTGTGGCGAACAGTTGAGGACGACGGCGATGTCCGATGACAATGACTGGAGGTCCGCGATGACTTGATGATGGTAGGTTTCAACAAAGGATTGACAGCAGCGAGAGGAGGCATTCTAATTGGCGATGACAAAGAGGATTTTGTTCGACGGTGAATGCATGACTTGTAATAGTGATTTTTTTCTACGTTGACAAAGCAAAGCATTCGTGCGGCGTGTTGCTGCAATGAATTTGCAAGCTAAAGGAGAGGTTGATTGCTGGAATGTGACGTTCTCAGTTGACAGTGTAACGGATGGAAGTTGGGGTCTGTATGATGGGGAAATAAGGTAAGGACAGTGATGAACAGTAATGTAAAGAAATACAGCTACATAATAAATTGAATTCTAATATTATTTACTAATGAAATTGATGGATTATGTCATTATTTATAAGCTAATGACTAGTAGATAAATGATAAGAGGGCAAATAGTAGCTAATTGATGAAGATCAAAATATTATGATAACTAAATACCTAGATACATACACAAATTGATAAAATAATCACCAAGGACATTTTCCCTTAGCCCAACATGACCCTAGGCTTCCAAAGCCTATCATATTTCTGTAAATAACTAACAGATTCAGCATAACATAATAGTTCACAAAACTAACTGCAATCTACCTGCCCGTTCCATCCGTGAAATCTCTAATACCACCACCAACTGTTAATGGTACAAAAACATGCTCTGATGTGCATTTCAACACCTATTGAACATAACCACCACCAGAAAATTCAGAAAGGTAAACTGAAAATGTGTCAATGACTAAGTTTGTGAAATATATGAAGACATAATGAATCAATTCCTAATTTGCAAACCTGCAACATTGGCAAATCACCCAGAGGGAAGTCGCGGAAGCCTGTAATATTCAAGAAACTAACCTGGGGTGCAATGTTAGACCATAAATATATAACAATCCATTTGCATTAAGTAATAACCACACATCTATCCAAAAGTTTGTGCATACCTCATCAGCCCCATCTTTGTAATACTGCCCAGCTAAGTCCACAGGCTTGCCAAGGTTTCTCACCTTCAGAAAATTACGAATTCAATCTTTACCAATTAAAAAGAATGAAACATATAGTAGGGCGGAGACTACTACATGAAAAAAGGGCCAATCTCTAAATATTTAATATGACAAGGTATCATGAACCAAGATAACTGTTATGATGCTACATTTCAAGTGCATAAAACATCAATCAACATCACGTCATGACAAAAGGTTAAAATTAATGTTTAGACAGATATAAAATAAATAAAAAATATTAAAATCTTAAACCAGATACAACTAAGGAATCCAACTCGATCACAAACAAAATTCTAGCCAACTAAAACAAACCCAATGTCCTTCATTACTGATCTAGCAAATCCAAGTTGGCAATACTCAGAACTATATGACATGAAGGTCAACACTCCAATTACTAACTTATTTTTTCATTGTTTTGCCTATGAAACATGCAAATGACTGTACGTCTTACAGGTCACATTATATTCCATGTATGTTTATGATGCAAAGCAAACACAACAGAAGAAACGCCAAAATATAGCTTAAAATCAACCAAGGATGAAAACTCTCAATATTATTCAATAACTCTCTTCAAATGAGGTATTATAAGATATAAGGCCCCAAGACTTGGTACCCAAGATAACCTACACGTAATGACTACTAAAATACCCCTAATTAATGGGATAATATTCTGAAGGAATATTCCCTTACTCTACTAACATTAGACATTAAAATAAAATAAGAAATTACAATAAAAATAACTCTTCAATTTTAGAACCCATTGCACCTGTCCACGCCATTATTTGCATCACTCTCCCCTCCTTGACAAAAGCTCGACCACGAACTTTAAGAGAAAACTGCACACGCTCGTGGCACACAAATAAAAACTTAGAATATATTGGGTACTTAAAAATTCTCCCAGAATAATTTGCGCCAATCTTTTCAGGGGAAAACAAAAATTTTGGCACAAACCATTAGAAAACTGGGGCATAGTCTGAAAAAAGCTCAATAAAAATCACATCTTCATACTTTAATTGTTCGAATGGTTCGAAAGGAGCTGAAATACATTCTGGACCCTGATCTTCTTTAGACTTGAACACCCCCTTAATCCATTTAATCCCACAGCCAAGCAGTGTATAATTATGTCCATCCAAACAGTCCAGAGACTTCTCTGAATTGTTGAAACCCAAAATGGGCACATTCACATACACCATATATACATGGCCCACACAAAAGACTTTTGAGATAGGGCAGTACCCAACTCTTGTGTTGGGTGAGAAGCAGAGGAATAAACCTCTCACCAAATTCACTCTTACCCCGAATTAAATCAATTCTTTCATCTAGAGAAAAAAACATCACATTGGAGTGAAGCAAGGGATATACTGAGGCGCAATGCATGGGATTGATGGCCAAAGAAATCTCACTGAAATCATCTCCTGCTTAGGTAATATTATCTTTCGCTCAATCTCCTCGTATCGCCTCTCTGATCTCGTCGCTCCCCCCATCAGGACGAAATCATCGACTTGTGTACTGTTCACCACTGCTTGGGGTGGTCTGAAATTACATCGGTGGCCAAAGCCGAGCCCTCCTGTTATCAGTCCCACATACCGAACCCTGGACTCATTTCAGTATCGTCTCCTCCGAAACTTTGTGTTTTTCCTCCACCTTGCCGAGATGAACCTGGTGATGTTTTTCTGACAAACTTGCAATTGTTGACAGATTAGCTGGGTGTTGCTTGAAATAGGGGATAGACAGAGGAACCCAGGCTTCCATGACTACATGAATCGAAGGGAATTCCCAACTTGAGACAAGTGTGAAAGAAACCCTATTGGTTGACGACGAGTCTGGTGCCCTGATGTCGGAGGTCACGAGAGCTATTATGGGAGGGGTTACTTATATTAGTTAACGACGGTTCAACTCGATGAACAAATCTTGAATTTCACTATCTGATCCTACAATTGCCCTCTTGCACTCCTCGCTTACGAACCGTCGTAAATCAATAGGTTGCTCCAAGCTCGCGCCCTGACTCGTAAACCTAAAACTTCCAATACCACCAAAAGCAAACCGCGTTCTGATACCAATTTGATGCAAACAACACGCGCACCGAAAAAAATATAAAAGTATAGCTCACAATCAACCAAAGAAGAAAACTCTCAATATCATTCAATAACTTCCCCTCAAATGAGATATTACAAGACAATATATAAGGCCCTAAGGCTTGGTGCCCAAGATAACCTAAATGTAACAACTACTAAAACACCCCTAACTGATGGGATAATATTCTTAAGGAATATTCCCTCATTCTACTAACATTAGACATTAAGATAAAATAAGATATCACGATAAAAATAACTTTCAATTTTAGACCCCATTGCACGTGTCCACGACTCCACACCACTATTTGCATCAGTTTACGTTTATATTTAGTTTATTGTGGGTGTAAATGATTTTTTTTTTTTTTTGGGGGGGGGGGAGTTAGTATGTTCATTTTTCATAAAGGAATTAATATGTTCATTATCGTTTCGATATTTTATACTGTAATGCCTGATGACAAGTTGCTTGATTTATCACATCTTCCTAACACTAAGAATGCACCAATTATATTGTATACCAATATCCATTCAATGATACAAATAGATGATGTTTTGATATACTATCATACCTCATTCTCTTTTGTATGCTCTCTAACATCATATTGATCACCTTTAGTTACAACGAGATCACCGTTATCATTTGTCCTCACATCAAGACAAGCAATCACCTAACAAGCAGTAAAATCATTTAATACCCTCTCTACACATCAGATCAAATGATTTAGAACTAATATAATCACTGAAGCATAAACAATGTAGGGTGTCCTCACTGCTGCATTGATAAATTCGAAGTTTACAGGACACTCAGATTCTCTTTATTTGACTTAAATTATTACAAAAAAATAAATTAAAAATCAAGGAATGTGATATTTTAGAACATATAAATAGTTCTAGCTTTAAACACTCACCCTCTTTGCAAGTTTCGAAGCCTTCCCTTCAACCGGCTTCTGTCTTCACATTAAGGTTTCAGTTTGTTAGATGGTTAAAGGTAGAAGGAGAAACAAAGGCTAACAATTTAAAAGTTCAAAGGTTACCTTTGTCGAGCTAGATTTGGGATGCAGAAACCTTCTCAATATTGAAAGACCAACATCTGAAAAATGCATTTCCAGGAACATTGATCATCAGCAAAAGGTCGGAATTCATTGAAACTAGACGTTGCTAATGACTGCAACTTCTTGGGAATTATCAAAGAACACACACGGTAGAAAATGAATAGAGAGAGAGTGGATAATACATATTCCTATGGGGTTTTTGGGGAACAGCTTCAGTTTTAACCAGTCTAGTTCATCTTTACCAGAGCACATTCGGTCTCCCAATTAGTTCCCAAGTAAGAAAAAAAAATTGGTAACTTGCCTCCGCTCTTTTCGGGATGAAACTGAACAGCATGAACATTTCCTCTCCTAACAGATGCTATGAAATTGTCACCATAATTGCAAGTAGACGAAACCCACTGTTTGTTATCATCTGACTATAAGGAAATATAAAAAAATAGAGTTCAGTAACTTAGATGTTTGCCATAGAAATTGGGAGAGGTATGCGATGCATCTGACAAAGAAAGACAAACCATACCGGGATGGCACGGTACGAGTGAACAAAATACACATGATGATTTCCAATATCATCCAGAATTTCAGAGTCCTCTCTTATTTTCAGAGCATTCCAACCAATATGAGGGACTCTGCAACCATTAGATGAGTCAAAACGTCCAACTACTCCAGGAATCAAACCAAGACCTTTCACTGAGAAACACACATAAACTTCATATTCAGTTTGAACAAGAAAAAAATATAATTATATCCTGTACATGAGTTATAAACATTTGATATTTGAATTTGTGCATGCACAACAACTTCACTCAAACTAAAATGGAAATGTAACATAAAAAAACGTCCATTAAATTTTTTTCCTTCATTCCAGCCCCCCTATTGGTGGTTTTAATTGGGCCTATCATAGATGAGAAGAGTAAAATATTCGACGATGAAAAGTTTTGCAAATGGCTTGTTTTAAGGTGGAGCCGACTAAGGACCTTGCATAGTTGACTTTTAAGCTCGGTAGAGTCCTATTTTGTGTTTACTTTATGTTATTATCTCAAGGGTCATATTTATATGTACAGTCTAATGTACAGTCTTTTAGTTATAGATTAGTATTTTCATTTTTATTTTAAAAGATTTTATTTAATTTCATTTTTATTTGAGTCTAAAATATTAGGTAGTTTTATTTTAATTTTTAGTACAAAAACAAACACACACCCACGCTATGGTATACCTGCCAGACACAAAACTCTACCCCCTCACCTCCCTCTCTCCTAAACCCACTACCCTCCCTACTTTGACAACTAAACTCAAACCTCCTACCGACGGCCATGGAAACCGACCAGCACTGGCCGAAACCAGCCAAAACCAAACTGGACCTGCCCTAAAACCAAACTCTAATCCACTTACAACCCGGAACCGAAACCTTCAATCCACATCCACCTGGCAGCCCCCTGCCATAACCGAAATCCTGGTTCGACCTCCACCATATGGCTGTGTACCCCAAGTAAAGCTAATTTTTTTTTTTAAATCTGAACTGGGGCGGCCGCCCCAGTTCGTCCAAGCGTGGATCCGCCCCTGCCTCCAAGTTTTCAAGGGAATTACAAGAAGCACAACATTTTGCAAGCAAGCAGCATTTTGCAATCTGGGCCAGTTCTTCTACGGACTTTAAGCCTGTCTAAACCACAAAGCTGCAGATAGAAGTTATGCCAAAACACTGTTGGGCGACTGCCAAAAGCTGTGTTAATGTCAAGTTGTACCAATTTCGTAGAATGAACAAGCACCTGAGAAGTTTGCACTACATGTCAACAGTTCACTCTCTTAGGAGCAGGACATATCTCATTTAGAGCGGTAAATCGAACCAAGTTAATCAAGCTCGACTTGTGTTCGTTTGGATAGAAGCTCGTTCAAGATTGGTTCGTAAAGTAAACAAGTCAAACTTGAATATACTTTTAAGCTCGTTACTAAGTTCAAGTCAAACTCAACTCGATTATCAAATTATGTTAAATTAGTATTAAAAAACAAAACTACTTGACTTCAGATCGTGTTTGCTCGCTTAGAAGCACATTCAGCCTCACATGGATTTAAGCATGTTGAACTTTTCAAATCAAACCTGAGAAAAATAATCTTCGGTTTGGCACGGTCGGGTTGGCCCCACCCAGTACACCACTAATCTCATTCAGAGGTTAACCGCGAACATAGGCGACCGACAAAGCTAGAATATCTCCCCTTAACAAAGGGCACACACCAGTTTCAAAGAATAATGCTTTCCTCCATTCTGGAAAGATGGGGAATTATTCTTGTTTAAGCATTAATCTTTTTTAGGGATATAAATTATGCAATAGTTAAGAGGGGCTGGGGTGAAGAGGTTTGTCAAAATAAGGGCTTTGCTGGAAGCAAGAAGATTGAGTTGTCTGCTGCTGGATTAGGTTTTGATCTTGTGCAGATCTTCGGATCAAGGAAGCTGTTGTTCCGGACTGCTAGTTTATTTTCCTTCACTTGGGCCCGTCTATCTAGTCTTTTTTTTTTGGCATTGTTGTATACTTTTAATTGTTTCCATAATGTTCTGTGAACTGTTGATCCACCTGTCTTGGTACAGTTCTTTTCTATCCATTTTAATATAAATCATCTTATTTCTGATTTAAAAATATAATGAAAATATCATTGTCTTAGGATGGTAATGGCAGAATAGTGGCTGAGGCTCCAATGACAGCTGGGCAGGGACGTCGAAGGATCGTAGCAAAAGAATTTTTTTAAGGGAAATAAACGGCATTGCGGTAGGACAGTCCAAAGGGAATTTTTGAAGGGTGGTTGAACCCGACGATGGCACCAACTGTCGTGGTCGACGGTGGCAGCACGAGGCGGACGGGACGAGTAGTGATTGACAGCATAGACCGCGATAACACACATGATGGGCTTCTATGGTGTGCCTGCTTTGGTCGGGGGAACTGGTGTGACAGTCGAGTTGCAAAAGGGGGACGGAATCGTAAATGTAATTGGAGCCACGACGGTGGTAGTGGATAGAGGCATGATGGTCAAGGGGTATACAACCGAGCGGACGATCATACAAGTAGGGGTGGAACAATCATAATGTTAAGAACGACACGGACTCGGCAAAGGCATGAGGTATAAGTTCAACACTGCCTGCACTATATTTTATTTGTTGATAAGGATGATGTTAGTGACAAAGGTAAAAAGTACTTGTTTATCCCTCTTTTAACAAATGATGGTACAGCTATAATCAATCCCACTCAGAATAGAACACCCACTCCATTGGCCTTATAGACCAAGGATTTTTTTTTGCAAAGCTTAGTCCCTTACTAGTGCAACTATGTAATGTATTCTATGGTTTATTTGGATAATGTGATGGTGCTTTTTGGTACATTTTTTTTCTTTTTGTTTCTGTTGTTATGGTGTTTTTGCCCTCGTGTGTTGAGTGGCTTTTAAACCCACTTACCTTAATTATGCACCCCCACCCCCCGAGCAAACAAAGAGGAACAAAAAAAGTGATGAAATAAACTCAAAAAAAAACTTGATGCAAACAAATATTTGATAAAGGAAGCAATCATCAAATAACAACCTGGTCCATTTTCCTCACTTGACTCGAAAAGTAGCTGCAACCCAAGACAAATGCCTAGAAAAGGCCGATCATTCTCAATGTATGTGCAAAGTGCTTCAGCCATCCTAAAAAGCATTTTAGCCACGAACTTTAATACAAGTGAAACTAAATTCTATAATCATACCATTAAACACAGAACACCAAGGGTGTGTTTGATTGACATGAAAAAAAATTCCATGAAAAATAGTTGTTTTGACTCACGTTTTGACTTTGTAGTACCTTTATTGCAAATACTTTATATAAGCACAACATTCATTCACATAACAAGTGTTCCATCTCAAACCTCATTTTCAGTGAAAAATATTTCTTATCCACCCACCAAAGAATTAGTTTCCATGGAAAGTAGAAAAAGTAAGACCAAAAACTCGTATCTTTTTCCACTCATTTTCCAACTTCTCATCCAAATGAACTATTTTCCACGCATTTTCCATGTTTGCAATCAAACACACACTAACTGATTAAAAGACAATGTATGGAAGCTTATACCATATTACAATTTACAATTCAACTTGATCACGTATGAAGTCAGATCATGATCGAATTAAATCTTTATATAAACTACAGAAATTGAACATGTCTCTAATTGGACAGCAGCAATGTTAAAATTATATAATATAACACCGATTTAAAAGGGTTTTGTGTGCCACGCCACGCCTATCTTAAAACTTCCCTGAAGAAATATATAGTCATGCTCCAAGTGATAGGAATTTCTTTTTCCCCTTTAATATTAGAAACAAAAAAACTTTTTATTGATGATCAAAAGCATATACATCAAAGGTGAGCAGCAGTCCACCAAAATAAATCAAAATTGTGTACATCCCTATAAGAAAATACACCCTGCACATTTAACTCACAAAATACAATCCTTCCAACTAAGATTCATAAAATAAAAAGGTAACTATCAAAATATCTGTGAAATCTAAGCCCAGGTTGGTGCAATATATATGTTCTTCTCCCGTAGAGCCTCTTCTAAGATCATCATTCCTTCAAAGATCCTTGTATTTCTTTCATTCCAAATGAGTCAAATAGTAGCCATAACTATGCATTATTCATAGGTGGCGCCGATGCTGCTGCCTTTACCATGCCCAACCATGCCAATAAAAAACACATCCTTAATGTGTCTCATCCTACCCATAATCTGAAATTTTGCCCACATTTTTTGCTAAATTAAAGGATTCGTACAACAATGAAGCATCGTGTGAATTATGTCTTCACTTAGCACACACCAATATGGAGATTGCTATCAATTCGATTTTTTCACATGGATTAAAGCATTGGTATTTACCTCTCATAAGCCACTATAAATTTAAATGATGCAAACAGGAAAGAAGAAGACAATGCATGTAGACAACTGGAATCAGATCTGCAAACAAAGTTCTCCCCACTCAACTTCCATCTCTTAGTCTTCACATCTCTCACTCCAATAAACATCCTAAATCCTTCTAACTCATTGAGCAATGACCCAAATTGCTCAATTTCATTGTCTTTGAGACTTCGTTTGACTGAAAATTTCCAAACTAGGGTACCATTCATTGTAGAAGACACCACAGCGATGACTTGATTTTTTGTTCCTCAGCAATCTACAGATGAATAAACCAATATTTAAAGGAATCACCTCCTCGCCACTTATCCTCCCAAAATAAATCTGATGTAACAAGATAAAATGGCTCAAATAAATTCACAGGACAAAGTCTTTCTCTTTTTTTCAACTAAAACATATCTCATTAATGAATCATATACAATTTATTTATGGATGAAGTCCACTTGTTATCAAGCTATGCCTATAAAAATGTCTAAACTACCCTTCACTAATCCTACTAAATGTAGGAATACTATAAATGACAAAAATACCCTTTCATAGGCTAAGGGCTTAACATCGTTAAGAAAACAAAAAAAGGACATATGTATCCCTAACCAACAAAAGACTATTGACTAGTAAAAAGAACAAATATAAAGAAAACCCTAAGCTCAGGATGTCAATTCCATCTCCCCGTCTCTACATCTCTCGATCTAATCTTTGGCCATGGACCTCCCGGGTAAAAAATAAAATTTGGGTTTTGAAACCTTCAATTCAGCCCTCTTTTGTACAGTGCAGATGGTTGCCAAGAGTTTAGGCGGTTTGCTGAAGTCAGGACGACAACCGGTAAGACTTTTTCAGTCTTCCATGAACCTGAAACCCCATTCCCATGTTGTTTTCTCTTTGTCGAAACCCTAAGGGTGGATTTTACCCCTTTTTTCTTCCTCCTTTTCTGTCTTTCTAGTATCATAGGGGAAGTAGTTTCGTGACGGCTCACCGGTGGACTCCGAGGGCTCCGGCTCCGCCTCACAAAGCAGGGCAATGGTGATGATTTGGGTTTTTGCCTACTGTTTTGGTGGTTGGGACTAGTTTGGGCAATGATGGTGGTTGTGAAACAGTATGTGGTGTCATGGGTGGATTGTTGTATAGTGAAAAGAGAGGGCACCGAAGATTGCAAATGTCAGATTGTAGCTCCTGAAACGATTTTTCTAGGGTTGCAATTCGACAATCCACATCAGTGGATTGATTGGATTTCTTGGGTGCCATATTTGAATTTAGTTACGACAACAACAACTTTATTCTAATACCAATTTGACAAAACAAGACAAAATAGCTCAAAGAAATTTAGAAGACACATTGTGTCTCTCAACTAAAATGTATCTTATAAGTGAACCAAATACAATCTATTTATAGATGACGTTAGCTTGTTAATCAAGCTAAGCCTTTAAAATATCTAAACTACCCCTCAATAATCCTACTAGATGTAGGAATACTGGAATTGACAAAAATATCCTTTTGTAGGCTAAGAGTTTTACATCATTAAGAAAATAAAAAAATAAAAAGTCATGTATCCATAACCAACAACAAATGTAAAGAAAACCCTAAGTCTAAGGGTGTCGACTCCATCAGAATTTCACTCACAATCTCTTACCTCAAAGCCAACACAAGAAAGGAAGGAGATTCGGCCTTTAAAATGGAAGCCATAGGCTTCTATATGTTTCCCTATGATGTACAAAGTGGGCCTGTGGCTGGACGAATCATGAGAGGGGGAATGGAATATTTCCTTCCCCCTTAATTTTAAAGATTATTGTATACAGGATATTTAGGAGATATTGTAGATTGTAGAGAATTATTAGGACTTTTTACATTATTAATTAGTTGTTTACTTTAATTAGATTTCTTGCTCACCAAGACTTGAATCACGTATACATAAAAACTCCCTCCCCTTTGTAATCAATTTTAATTACTTTGTGAATGATATGAGAATGAATTGAGGAGAGAAGCCCTATTTCTTTTATGTGGGTAGAAGTGTTTGTTAATTACTTCTGCTGTTCACGTCACCCACTTTGCCACACTAGAAACTTACCCATTATCATTTAATACCTGAATACTTCGAATCACTATACTTTGAATCACTGAGTACCAAAGTGATCCCTTTTCTTCAAGAAATTGCCACAGCCAAATTTTCAAATAGTAAGAACTTCTTTAGAAGTATTTGTATGAGAATGGTAAAGATATTTGTACGCAATTCCATAGAACTGAGGAAAAGTGAAAGTAACCAGAAAAAACTGACACAAAGATTGATTAGCAACACATACTTGAACCAAATTTTACTATACTTTTAATGATGTAATGCAATACAAACAAAAACAGAAGCATTATCATTTTTCCCGAGTATCCTGACAATTGCTACCTCTAATCATTAGTCAGTAGAATGCCACCCTTCCTAACAAACCAACTTGCATAAAACCTCTCAGTAATTCTTTTCTTCTTCCTTTTAAGGGACAAGCTGCCTTCAGCAAAATGATACATTCCATTTCATCACAAGATGAATCTCAGATGAGCTTTACAACGACTTGTGTCATAGAGTTTTAAACATCTAATATGTAATTGATACTACTGACCCTTAACGAAATTTATCAATACAAGAAGCCTTATACTTGTTCAAGAAATATTTGCACACTGGATAGTTGGAAATTCATGTGTGGGGAAAATGCATAATAAATACATGAATTAAAATGAAAATAAGTTCCCATGTAAACATTTGGATAACTTAAAATTGACCCTATTAGACAAAACTCATAGGCCCAGTTTGGTTGCGCAAATTGTTTGATTGTGTAAATTGGTTCATTGTGAATTAGTCAATTATAAATGAGTGAATTTGAAATGAGTTAAATTCAATTTTACACAATGTTTGGTAATTTGAAATTGATGTTAAGATTCTATGAAAAAAAGATAAAAACAAATTAAGAGAGAGAGGGGGAGGGGGAGGGAAAGAGAGAGGGAGAGGGGGAGGGGAAGAGAGAGAGCGGACATGCACTTAATGTGACTCCTATTTCAAATGGATTCATTTCACATTTTTTGTGAAATGATTCAATTTCAGATTTTGTACATGAGCTAAAATGGGGGAATTAATGAATCCTTTCATTAATGAAACCAAACACAATTAATGAGTCAATTTGTAAATGGAGCAATTTATTAATGATCCAATTTACAATTTTGGGACAACCAAACGGGGTCATAGTAAACATCATATTGAATAACATATTATCCCCAAAAAATTTCCCTCTTGCTTGCTTACATAAAATATAGTAAAATAAAGAATGCGAGAAAGAATATATACCCATTCTGACTAAGCACATCCATGGCGGCGGCGAATGCCCCAACTCCAGGGAAAATTAGTCGTTTTGCATTGAGAATGTCCTGTGGTGTTTGCACCTGAAACAATTTAATAAAAACATTCAGTTAATTTTTGGAGCCATGGCCAACTAGGCAGCGGTGGCTGTGAACTTCAAGTACAA